>JAYKKM010000148.1:5242500-5817500 GCA_035772405.1 Chrysogorgia sp. JL179-B06
CAAACGATTGAATGTATTAGTTCGAATACGGACGTCTCTTGCATTAACTGCAGTAAAGTGTTTTTTAATATACTTACACATACAATATGCCACCTTTTTATTATACAGCAGCATGAAGTGAACTATCGAATGCATGTAATCATAAACTCCAGCGCGGTCAGCAAAATCATGTGCAGGACGTATTGTACATATCAACGTATACGTCAGTCTACAATTCAGGATTTTGAATTGATTCACCCGAATTTATTTCCATATCCTTCATCAATATTTTATTAATAATATATTTTAATATATTTAATATATTTTATAATAATATTTTATAATAATATCGAAATATGGGAATTAACATCTGGCAATTAACAATATATATCCAGTTGATATTTTGACACTTTATAATTAATCATTATTTAATCATTATTTCCGACTATGTAAGTATTCTCTCGTAAACTATCTTCTGCTCGTTCCACTTTCTATATTTATATGATATCATGGTCAAAGATTGATTTTGGCTTGCGACCAGTCTTACAGTTCTTGGTTGAATCATCAAGATGTTGCAGAGACTGCATGTCATTTTCCATCACTAGGACTATCCAATTTCTATCCTGCTAGATATGATATTCTTCAGATGGAGTAGCGATGTTAAACATTTTATCATTTGTAACCACATAATCCCCCAGTGGACATCTTCATCCTCGTCTTCTTCGTTGGGGGATCTCTTTGTCCTCTTGGGGGATTTTTTCGTTTGAAACCATTAATGTTGATTATATATCTCAAGAAATAATGTACGTGGACTCTGATACCAATCCCTGAATGAGTTGGCCGCCACGTTCCAAACATGCATTATTCTTGATCTATATACAAGACTATATATAGGAATTGAGAGGGCGATGCTTGTATTGTTCAGCATTTGTTGCTATTCAGTAAACGCACTTCTTTCACTGTTTATAAGTCGATAAACAATTTCTCTCATCGCGCAACAATCATGTATATATATCGTATTTAAATAACTTACAGTTTGAACCAGGCCTACGGCCACTATACCTAAAACTAAACATTTAGCAACATTCTATACATTTTTAATATAGCAATTATCATTATTGTTCTTTATCCATGTTATATAACAACATGTGTCATTGAATTATATCGATTTTGTATCCTAAAGTTAGGTTTCGTTACAATGTGAATATATACATATACTTCAGAGTACCCAAATATTATATAAATAATCACTCAGGAAACAATATCAGCCTCGTACTGAGCTGACTGCGCCCTACCCAGCGTGTCTAAATAAAATCTTAACAACAACAGCCCCACAAACACAAGCTCAGGCGTTGTTTGACGAAACAATGCGGGCGTTTAACTCTAGGTCTATCAGTTGACGTAAAAAGCTCGACCTCTGGAACAAGCAAAAATTAACAAGCCATTCGCCGGCGATTAAAGACTGCAGGAAGCATGCAGGACAATGTTTTACGTTTTAGTAAACAGTATACCTCAATATCAGAATCGATCACTGGCATTACTGGATTAAAATGACATGTGAAGTCATTGGTTACAATATTTACGATAACAATGTCGCACAAACGAATGACAAAATATCAGAACCTTAGGTGATAATGATTTGACAACAAATGAACAGAATAGGAGTAATCTTTCTAGCACAAGTCTTACCTATTTTCGTCGTCTTCTCTCGTTGCTTGATCGAATTAAAGTAAATGATCAGTCCGTGGTGTTAGATGATATAGTTATGACATTAGTTAACATGGATGTGTAAATTACTTCAAACCGTTGTATTTGTTGAACCGTTGGTTTAATGCACTTAAAATACATTCTCGACATGCCCTACTTAATCTATAGATATTGGCAGGAAAAAGATAACATTTCTATTGGCGGGTATGCCTGCAAATATTTATAAGCTCTATTTCACTTTACCATGCTAATTTACTTTCAAGAATTATTATATTTTTGCCAAGTGTTACGAATTAACAAAAAAACCTGGATCTATAGCCATGCATAAGTCGATTAGCACAACAATATAAGAAGAAGTAATTTACACATCCGCGTTAATAATGTCACAACTATATCATCTAACACCATGGTCCACGGACTGATCATTCACTTCCTCACTTCGGTCAATAGCAACGAGTGCAGACTGACGACAAAAATAGGTAAGATTCGTGTTAGGAATTATAGCCATAGGTGACTTTTTTGTTCATTTTTTGTCATGGCATTATCACATAAGGTTCTAATATTGTTTTGTATGATCTCGGTTCACCTTAAGTTTCTGATATTTGGTCATTCGTTTGTGTGACGACGTAAGTCAAATTTTCATTCCTATTTCCTTTCGATTTTGGCCTTCGGGATAGACTGAATAGTGCAATCGTACATGCGCTGATGCACTTGGTGGTCGCTCAGTTTTTAAACTTCACGCACTGTATATGATTTATACACGCTCTTTCTCGCATCTCACCAGACATTGTAATATCCTAGAGATTGTAACCAATGACTTCATGTGTCATTTTAATCCAGCAGTGCCATGGTCGGTTCTGAGATTAGATACTAAAACGTAAACATTGACCGGCAATCCGGCATGAAGAAAATCCAGTCATTAAACATGAAAATTAATGCAGTCTCCTGATGATTCAACCAAGAACTCTAATACTGGTAGCAAGCTAAAATCAACCTTGACCATGATATCATAATTATCTAAGATTGCACTGACCCCGAAGGCTAAAAACGTTAAATTCGAGAGCGAAGTGCGCTAATAAAGATGCAGGGAATGTGAATGTTGCACAAACGAATGACAAAATATCAGAACCTTAGGTGATAATGATTTGACAACAAAAGAACAGAATAGGAGTAATCTTTCTAGCACAAGTCTTACCTATTTTCGTCGTCTTCTCTCGTTGCTTGATCGTAGTAAATGATCAGTCCGTAGTGTTAGATGATATAGTTATGACATTAGTTAACGCGGATGTGTAAATTACTTCTTCTTAAGTCTACATCTTTAATTCCTCTTGAACCGTTGGTTTAATGCTTAAAATACATTCTCGACATGCCCTACTTAATCTATAGATATTGGCAGGAAAAAAATAATATTTCTATTGGCGGGTATGCGTGCAAATATTTATAAACTCTATTTCACTTTACCATGCTAATTTATTTCCAAGAATTATAATATTTTTGCCAAGCTGTTACGAATTAACAAAAAAATCTGGATCTATAGTCATGCATAAGTCGATTAGCACAACAATATAAGAATAAGTAATTTACACATCCGCGTTAATAATCATGGTCACAACTATATCATCTAACACCATGGTCCATGGACTGATCATTCACTTCCTCACTTCGGTCACTAGCAACGAGTGCAGACTGACGACAAAAATAGGTAAGATTTGTGTTAGGAATTAGGTGACTTTTTTGTTCATTTTTTGTCATGGCATTATCACATAAGCTTCTAATATTGTTTTGTATGATCTCGGTTCACCTTAAGTTTCTGATATTTGGTCATTCGTTTGTGTGACGACGTAAGTCGAATTTTCATTCCGATTTCCTCTCGATTTTGGCCTTCTGGATAGACTGGATAGTGCAATGCGCTGATGCGCTTGGTGGTCGCTCAGTTTTTAAACTTCACGCACTGTATATGATTTACACGCTCTTTCTCGCATCTCACCAGACATTGTAATATACTAGATATTGTAACCAATGATATTGTAACCAATCCAGCAGTGCCGTGGTCGGTTCTGAGATTAGATACTAAAAGTAAAACGTACAAATTGACTGGCAATCCGGCATGAAGGAAATCCAGTCATTAAATTAAATGGAAATGAATGCAGTCTCGTGATGATTCAACCAAGAAGTATAATACTGGTAGCAAGCTATAGCTAAAATCAACCTAGACCTAGCCTGCGTGCAGACGCTTATATTTCCGGCGGCTGATGAAGCGTCTGCACGCAGGCTAACCTTGACCATGATATCAATATCATAATCATAGAAAGTGGAACGAGCAGAATTACTAGTTTACGAGAGAATGCTAAGCTTAAAGGTTAGGACACACGAGGCGACAAATCACAGGGGCATGTCGCGGGGACATAGTTCCCTTGTTGAGGACACACGAGGGGACATGTCAGAGAAGGAAAATAAAAGAACGTTCTTTGATTGGTTTATTTTAATTTGCAACAAGATTTCGCATGATGCATACGACGGGATTTGTCCGTGCAACATGTCCCCGCAACACGTCCCCGCGATTTGTCGCCTCGCGTGTCCCAGCCTTATTGCTTACATAGTCGGAAGTATTTTAAAATGATTTATAAAGTGTCAAAATATCATATATATTATATATTATTGTTAATTGCCAATTAAGGGCTAAAACATATTATTCCTTAGTAAAATATTGATGAAGGTAATCTGAAAATAAATTAGTTATAATCCTTCGGATGAATCAATTCAAAATCCTGAACTGCATGTAGACTGACGTATACTGTAAGTTGAAGTGCATGCATGCATACGTCCTGCACACGATTTTGCAGACCGCGCATGATTACATGCATTCGATAGTTCACTTCATGCTGCTGTATAATAATAAAAAAGTGACATGTATAAGTATAGGTAATAGTATGGTTTCGAGTGCAATTTGGAAAAAACATGCACAAGTGAGTTTTTCAAAGACTATCAAAATAGCACGAGTCCGAAGGACGAGTGCTATTTGAAGTCTTTGAAAAACTCACGAGTGCATGTTTTTTCCAAATTGCACGAGAAACCATGGTATTACTTATTAATAATATACAAGAAAATGTGCGAGACAATTATAAGACGAACATCCGGTGATCAAGAAAACTTGATCTTCCGGTCGTGTTTTAATTGGTTTACACAAAGTCACGCGACATGCGTCTTAAAATATTTACAACAGATTTTTGCAGATTTGATTTTTGCATTTTTGCAGATTTTTGAGTTTGTTACAGATTTTTGCACTGTTGTTACAGATTTTTGCACTGTTGTTACAGATTTTTGCACTGCTGTTTGGGATTAAATGCACTGAAACCAACCAATCACAGTCGAGTAACATTTTCTTGTATATTATTAGTATATTAAAAAACACTTTGTTACAGTTAATGCTATAAAAACACTTTACATCCGTATTCGAACAGAATGAATACATTCAATCGTTTGTTAATTTTGTTACTTATAGCGAATCAGTATGTTCTTTGGCTATGATAGTTATACCTTAAATATTTTAATTCGGAGATTCGATTTATTTTATTTCCTAATAGCATAAATATCAATGATAAATTCGACGTTTGAAACCGTCTATAATTATTTTAAGATGAATGTTGTACAAATAAAATTCTTATACAAATCTTTATATCAAATGAACGAATAAACAAACGTCATGAAATTGGGGGCGCAGTTGTATATAAAAGTGTTTAGCGTGATTTTGGATTAGCGGTAAAACCTAGCAAGTAAATTCTGAGGACAACTGAAAGTAATCTCATCAGATTTTACTAACGTTTCAAGAGGAATTAAATATGTTAATTTATAACATATTTAATTCCTCTTGAACGGCCCTACTTAATCTATAGAGTATTGACAAGAAAAAGACATAACATTTCTGTTGACGTGCATGCGTGAAAATATCTGTGAGGCATTCTCTATTTCCCTTTACAATGCTAATTTACTTCATAGAATTATTATATATAAGCCAAGTGTTACGAAGCTGCATACACTGTAAATTTCAGGGAATCGAGTCAGCTCCAGAGCTCGGAGTTATTCTGCCTCGAAAAACGGCGAAGGAATGGCTCTTTTGTGGTGTGATCGACTCCTTTTGAAATTTGCAGTGTGAGGCATTGGCGGCGGAAGATGTTTTGTTTTGGGGGGCTAACTGCAACCTCTAGGTGGGTCTGGGCCTGCTCCCCCAGAAAAATTTTGAAAACTAGATTCTCTGAAATGGTAGTTCCTGCATTCTGAGACTGGTTGTGCCCAAAATGAGCATGTTTTGGAGGTGAGAAAGTCTGCAAGAGCTGACATGGTAAAGAATTCAAGGGGAAAACGAACTGCAGACCTTTGAATAATTTAGTTTATCTTTCGCTGAATATCCGTTGGAGTTGCAAGCTCGATTTACTTAATTAAACCACTGCAGTTAAACAAGGGAACAAACAGTGTTTTACAGGTAGCTCTATAAATATAGGGGGTTATAGCCCCCTATTCCGCCACCCTTGTTGTGAGGTGACCTCACTAGATAAGCCTAGTGGTTTCATGACTCGCCATCTGTATCGACAGCTTGTACATCACAAATATAGAATTACTGTATATTAATGAAAAATTCAATTAAAAAAACCCTGGACTATATGGTCATTCATAAGTCGATTAGACAACAATAATGACTAAAATCTGATCAGACTACTTTCGGTTGTCCTCAGAATTTACTCGCTAGGTTTTACCGATAATCCAAGATCACGCTAAACACTTTATATAGTATACAACTGCGCCCTGAATTTCATGACGTTTGTTTATTCGTTCATTAAACATAAATATTTCAAACGTTGAATTTATCATGTATCGAATCAAATACACAATTTCTAACGTTGTGGATACTGATCTTCCTGTTAATTTCATTAATTAGATCCAACAGCTGATTAAATCATCATTTGAAAGCATAACACACTTTGGCCGCTATCTGACTATCAGATGGAATTTAATATTGCGGGGTCGACCACAATTAAAAATGTAAACAAAGCCTTGATAAATGTTAAAACCATGGTGAAATGGTTCTACTATATACTAAGTTAGTTGTTACAAGAACTGAACAAAAACTCAATAATATAGTGAATAAACCGCAGTAAAACCCCAGGTTCGGAAAAGAACCGTTTGAAACTAAAGAGAATCACTAAATACAATAAGGCTTCTCTTTGGGTGGCGCACTATGCCAGTATGCCTAGATACGGTGTTATAGTCTCCGTTAAAAGTCACGCTATATCTTTGTTGTGTTCGCACCGTTTAATCCGGACTGGTAGTAAACCGTACGGTAGCGTAGTCACTACGCTTAGCATTCCTTACGCTATGGTTATTTGCAACGTATAGCGTGCTGGATAAATTATCTAGTAATTTTAATATTGACTTTACATCTAGTGGCAGAAATAACAATCCGTCACTGAAACGAAAACCCTTGGGATCATCGACCTCTATGATCTTAAATAATTGATAAACTCGCCGAACACTGTGATCTCGTATTGATTTGGTATTTTTAAATACCAAACAGAAAATCGAGTCTGGCCTTTTTTATCTCGGCTTAAGCGATCATGACTCACTAATAAATACTGTGCGTATAATAACGCAGTCGGCACTGGTTGCTCTTCCTTAATTTTCTTATTGAGGTGCACTACTATACCAACCTAATTGATGAGTCCAAACGAAATCCAAAGGAAGGCTTTAAAGAGACCCACTTATCTTCAGTATTTCCATTGACGGCGTGTTTACATGATGCCGTACATCTGTTATTAATCTCATCAGCAATGAACTTTTTTTCAAGCGTTGGCAAAAATCTTACTGAGTTGTCAGTGAGTTCTTCTGGAATTAATAAACGATGCACCGTTTTTCTTTTTTCGATCTCTGAGGATTTTGTTTCCAATATCATAAAATGGCAAAAACTCAATAAATCTGTCGGTCGTGATAAAATCAGTCCACGCCGGTGTAATTAAAGATGCTGTTGATGACATTACCCCTTCGTTGACTTTACTGTTTAAAGGAGATAAACAAGATCCATCAAACTATACGCCACTAATTTCCTTCCGAGGCTAATTCACCACACACAATTTTATTACTAAAATACTATGATCTTACCGACGACAACTTTATTTCTCTTAACTTTATGCTGGACAATGGGTCCTTCGCTGAATTTGTGTTTCTGTGCTTGACTAAGGTATTGATTCGACACTGTGAATCACTTGATTCTTCTAAACAAGCTGAGTTCCCTTTTCGGTATAGATGATGCGCTTGTGCCAGGTTTGACATGGCTGCAACAATTGCTCAGCCTGATTATGCGTCCATAATATCTATCGGTATTGCCCATGGATCAATTTTGGGACCGCTATAATGGCGCTATTGTTTATAATCTACGTGAACGATTTACCTGATGTCCGAATGTATTGAATACAGTAGATATAGCTTGGTGTGGGAGGTTTATCCATTTTAAAATGCATATTTCACAAAATTTCAACTGCAAGTTTTGAAAATTTGAAATTTCAAAAAGAAAATTTGTCCAAAACCACCAGCCAAACCAAAATTATAATGAGTTATAGCTGAAGAAATATAATGAGTTATAGTACACTGTTTGGCCAAGATAACACTGGATATTTAGTTACTATGGAAATGATACAAAATGGAAATTTTTGCACCCGAATAAATCAATTATGATTATGATAAGATATATTTTTCTAACGGAAACTGGTCAAACTGTAACCAATAGTTCAATAAATAAAATGGAAAAAACTCTAATCCTTGGCAAATGTGGCTCCGTGCAAGCCTAACTTTTACCTCCAAGTTCCAATCATGTTCAGTTTTGAAAGATTAATAATTTTACTACAGTCATTATATTATTTCACAGCAGATACTGCAAATACAGTTTTGGATATGTTGAGTATAGCAAAACCACTTAATAAAAACTCTGCTGAAAACCTTCAACGAAACGACTGAGAAGAACTATATAAGTTTCTAGCGGCTTCCAAACTTCTGAAAAACGTCGCTTTAGACTTTATTAGGATTAATTTGTTTTCTACGCTACCACAAGTTTTTATATTTTCATAAATATACCAGCATTTTCAAACATGAAGGAAACAGGGGTATTTAGGTTCTTTGTTTATTAATCTTCCTCATGTTTCATTTATTTTAAAATGTTTGAGCATTCACGAGACATACTGTATATGTTATTTACCAGATGGGAGGTCCGTATAGAAAAATATTTTCCCGAGGTTTCAGAAACTCCATAGGCCAAGAGTCGTTTATGAGACCGATGGCAAATTTATTCTATCATAGACCGACTTACTAAAACGGTAGTAATATATTATTTTTCTATACAAGCTGAAAGACTTTATGTTTAATGATTAACTGTGGTTTAATTTAGTTCGGTAAAACTGCATTATTTGGATAAGGAAGGAAAATAAAGTAAACAAAATACTTTATTTTTTTTGTATAATAAAGTTATTTCTAGCTTAATTGAATCAAATTATGTGTTAAAGTAAAATTATAAAGCAAAATAAAGCAAAAAAAAGTCAAAATCACATTAAAAAAACAATTTAGGATTTACTTGATTCCGTGACCCGTCAGATATCGCAAAAAAACGCCCACTCGGCAGCCAGTCAAATTGCATTAAGTAAATAAAAAAATGAGATATCTCAGTTTAATAGACAAGGTGGTATTTAACACTCCACAATTTCTAAATGCCTGCGGAGGAGGCTACGCAATCAAGTTATCAACACTCCGCCTTTTCGGAAGTATAGCCTCCTCCGCAGGCGACTCTGTGGCTTTAAAAACATAGCAATCTTCCCCGTTAAATTTCACAAGATTTTGCACAAAATATAGGAAATTATGAGTATTTAAAGTAGACAAAGGCAGAGCAACGTTGAAGCGAAGGAGAATTTCTGTAATTTGTGAGGGCAAAGTTTACTTGTAAGTTTCAATAAAACCCCCAAATGACAACACTTTAGCTATGCCTATAGTCCACCAAGAGAACTTGAAAAGATGTAAAATGTTAATAGTTTACCTCTCGTCGGACAGGATATTAATCAGCTTGTAGCCAGCAAAAAATCACCGAGAATCACTTCAAGTTCAACAGTGAGAGAAAACCACAAAAAAATTCCATATTCTAGTAGGATATGAAGACTAGTCCAAACTCACGAGACATCTGCACTTTGATCTGCAGCAATCCAACGTGACGTTTAACGGCATATTTTCGTGATTAAATCCATCTGGAAATATCTTTTGTATCTTTCTAGGCATGATTTCCTAATATTTTTACCACTTTTTTACCGGTTAGATATCTCCCCTGAATGGTAGTTGAGTGACGGTTTGGGGACAATCGCAATGTTGAACAATTACATCAGATGTAAATTATATTAATATAGTTTAGTGATACTTCTTTGCGGTTATTTTATAAAACAAATACCAATGGTTTTCCGTGCAGGATACTGTGATCCAAACACTACGGTGGCCCATAAGGGTCAAACACAAATCAGTGTCCCAAAACACAAATCAATATCCCAAAACACAAATCAATATCCCAAAACACAAATCAATATCCCAAAACACAAATCAATATCCCAAAACACAAATCAATATCCCAAAACACAAATCAATATCCCAAAACACAAATCAATATCCCAAAACACAAATCAATATCCCAAAACACAAATCAATATCCCAAAACACAAATCAATATCCCAAAACACAAATCAATATCCCGAAACACAAATCAATATCCCAAAACACAAATCAATATCCCAAAACACAAATCAATATCCCAAAACACAAATCAATATCCCAAAACACAAATCACGAAGGCGGCGTGTGTTGGTTGAGGAAGAATGGTAACTAACTATTATGTGCACAGGCGAAGGCTCTGGGAACGAGATTGATGGGTATAACCACTGACCTTTATATATATGACCTTTATATATGATGGTTAAGAAATAGAAAACATTTTCCGTGTTTATACATACACTTATAGAAACACGAGTGGAAGTTTGAGAGAATGAGAAATTAGTGGGAACACGAGCACGCAGGGCGAGTGTTTCCACGCTATTTCGAGTTCTCCCAAACTTTTACGAGTGTTTCTATAACTGTATGTAAACACGGAAAGATGTTTTCTATTTCTTTTATAAAATAACACTGAGGAAATAAGTAATTAGACTCTTTTATTAAAATGATGAAAATATACATTCTCCTTACTCACGCTAGACAACGTCGTCGGCTGCACAAATGAACATAAACGCTCTTAACTGTGAAGAAAAGCATCCAATCTTCTCGTTTTCTTCTTATTGGCTATCACAGAACATATTTATTGACATTTTAGCTGTTTGTGAGCAAAGGTTCGTCTTACAGTCCATTTTATAAAAATGGCGGGAAAAATCCATGTTTACATACAGTTATATAAACATGGCTTTTAGCCAATCACCGCTTGCGTTTACGAAATGTTATTTTATAAAGTTGGATGTCACACAACCCCAACCGCTTCTGTAAAATCCGTCCCAACTTTTAGCACTTTCATGGAGAAGAAAAAAGATGAAAGAGCTTCATATTTCAAGAAGACATCAAAGAATAAAACAAGTCCAAGTGACTTGCCTGTGACCATTAACATTGGAATTGTGCGTTATTTCAAGTATGTATTACTCGATTCCAACAAGACTGTAAAAAACAGACAGTGCTGTCTGTGTGTTTCAGGTAAAGATAATCAACATGTTTTTGCCAAAATTGAACAGCTTTAATACCAGATAAGGTTTAGTTTACTTGTTAATAATGACAATGAGTCATTAGTCATTACTCTCTGTAAAACAGGCTTTAAGTTTTGTTAAATCAATAGAAGTATGTAACTATAAACACTATAAGGTTAATTAAACATGTACATGTTCATGTTGGTGGTATCTATCCTTAGTGATAATTTTCCAGAGTCTTTTATATTTAACATGAAATGAAAATACCTTCTCAAAACACAAAATGTATCAAGTTTTTAATTGTTTTAATTCAATACAAAATAGTTTGCAATGGGTATTGATCCCCCTTTCTAAGCAGTGACCCCTCTTTCCATCTCACCTTTTCATTCATTCATTCAATGAATTGTTACAGTATACCCTGGGTTGTCTCCATGTATGTTTAAATTATAGAAAACCTTAGACAATAGGCATGAACATTTCAGTTATTTAAAAAATCTTTTGTAAATAGATGTCTTTTCAATTTTATCTAGTGTATGATATTTTAATAATTTTTAACAATACTGTAGAATTTTACTAGTTTTATTAAATTATTGATGTAAATAACTAATGAAGAAAAATAGACTACATACCTTATTTTTTATAATTCCATGTAAACTCGGACGTGTGTTTCGAGTATTGATTAATAAAGACTATTATTATTATTATTATTATTATTATATTAATAAGTGTCACAATGCACATGTGGATTGCTCCATGATTGTGCAGGGGGTTTGTGGCCAAACAATTTTTACAAAACAGTAGAATATTAATGTTATCACTCCTTTCCTAGATACCCTGCATTTTATGGATTCCCCATTTTCTACAAAACATTTATCTTCTCCCCTTTTAACCCATTTTCAAAATTTTCATAGGGGGTCAAACTATGTGCAACCTTTAAGATAATGATAATATATTAAGCGACATTCTTCTCACATCATGATCAGTGATAACACCATTTTACATTTTTAATTAGATTTGTTTTAGATATATGTATACTGTTCACAAAATGTGCCAAATTATGATGGAATTAAAAACCAATTACAAAGCAACCCCTATTAAGTAAGTAAAAAGATCCAAAGCTTCCTTCCAGTGTTTTGGTTTTGACTGATCAAGAAGTGATAATACATGATTAAAGTAAACCTGATAATCATTGTTGGTATTTGATGGTAAATACAAGGTTCTTGCTTCTTCTAACTTTTCATGACACACTGGATGCAAGTGATTTGTGCCATTTGAGTTGACTGGTAAACAATATAGTTCATCTGGCTTTCCAGGAACAGTGTCATGCCTGGATTGCCTTATGTAGTGTGTATTCCAGTGAAGACTTACAAAGTCAAGATCTTGTTGAAGTAATTCTGCGAAACAGAACCATATACATTCGTCATGGAGATTATCACCAGTTAATAATATTCCACGGTCCACAAGATCTTTAAAGAAGTTAATCCACCATGTTGTGCGACTACGGCGAAGGTAGGACCACCAACCTCTATCCTCTGATTTGAGGTAGAGGTGCCATAACGGTGCGACTTCTCACCTGCTAACTCATCACCACAGTCTGTTCTTAGCAATGTAGGGCATCCACCAACTTCATCAACACAATTTAAGAAAAAGCTTGCTGTCACCGCTGGATTGTTATTTGTTCTATCAACTTTGAGCCACATTACCCTACGACTGTAGCCGTCGATGGCTCCATGGATCGGGAAACCATAAGGTTTCAGTTTATCGTAGCCATCGACATGCCAGCAGTAATTGGGCCCAGGGGAACTATACTCTCTTCTTTTTAATCCGTGTCGTTTCCTCTCTTCAACTCCATCAGGGTCTATTATAAAAGAGATGCCACTTCTTGTCTGGGAACATAAACCCATACTTTATTCGCAATGTGTGCCACATTGCTCTATAACCTGAGACTTTGCCTGGACCATCCAGTTCGTTTCTTATTAGTCGCTCAACATCAGGCAGGTTTATATTTTCATTTGTTTCTTCTTAGATTGTACTGAACTAGTCTCCTTTTCAGTGTTGACATTGACAGCGAAATATTGTGATACTTCGAGAGAAAATCCAAAATCACCTAGGTAGTTGGAAAATCCACTGTAAAAGTAACCTTCAATCGCTTCCTTTTCTAACAAGGTGTCGGCTGACAGTATTAGCCGGAATGAAGGTATAGCCTTTTCCAGCTTGGTGAATTTTAGCATGTTCCACTCCCGCCATATTTCGTTAGCAAATACGTTAGTTACCATTCTTCGATTTGTGTTTCGGGATATTGATTTGTGTTTGGGGATATTGATTTGTGTTTGGGGATATTGATTTGTGTTTGGGGATATTGATTTGAGTTTTGGGATATTGATTTGTGTTTTTGGGATATTGATTTGTGTTTTGGGATATTGATTCGTGTTTTGGGATATTGATTTGTGTTTCGGGATATTGATTTGTGTTTTAGGATATTGATTTGTGTTTTGGGATATTGATTTGTGTTTCGGGATATCGATTCGTGTTTTGGGATATTGATTTGTGTTTTGGGATATTGATTTGTGTTTTGGGATATTGATTTGTGTTTTGGGATATTGATTTGTGTTTGACCCTTATGGGCCACCGTAAAACACAGTGGGATGGCTAGGTCGACTAAACACAGAACACGCGCATAAAAGGCGCCAACCCCCCGGCATTGCGCGATTAAATTTTGAAATTTCACCGTCAATTTCAAAATGGCGCCATGGCTAATAATGCTAGTAAACAAGAGAAATTTAAATGTTGGTCTAATAAAAAGCTATTTACCTTCGTTTCGGTTTCTTCAAAGCTTAATAACTCGTCTTAATGCGGTAATTCATATATAAATGTCGTCCCTTTGCGATAAATAAACACAACGCCAATGCGTGGAACTAGCACGTCGAAGTATGAACGCTGCTTATTCAAACATGGCGCGCAAAAGTCACTCGCAATTCCGCTAATGCCAGTCGTTTATTGTTCCCTTGCTGCTCTTATGTACGCCTGCAATGCTTATTCAGTCATCGGTTTCATTCATTGGATCATGCGTGAATTGAAACTTGAATAAATTTAGTAAAATTTACCGAACTTATTATTGGCGCCATGCGCCATGGCGGATGAAAGCAACGTCGAAATCAGCAACCGGAGCTTTCACCGTCAACGAAAAGACGGCGGCGAAATCAATAGTATTGGGAGAAAATAAGGATAGTTTAAAGGCCAACAAAGAGAGTTACGCATTTAGACTGAAAGTACCAAAAGAAGACGTGCAATCGCGCATCGCTTGGCTGAAATCAAAGCGAAAATGGAGAAGACACACGAAGACAACAAATAGTGTTGATCTCGCATTGGAAGCGCTCGTTGACAGTTGGCTAGATGCTAATTAGACGGGGCAGTATGTCGATCCTTTAGCGTCTGCAAACGAACCAGTTAATTTTCTGAATTTAATTGATGATCACTCACTCACTCGAATCAACATCTCGCTCGATCTCACCATCACTCTATGTCAACCCTTGTAAACTTGTTCAAAAAATTTACTACCAAGTTAGTCCCACAACTATGGCTGATCTGTTTGTAAAACGTTCGCTTGGGTATAATTTAAGGGAAAGAAATTGTTTGTGTATACCGAGGGTGAGGACTGAAATTATGAAGAAGTCGATTAGCTATAAGGGATCAGTTTTGTGGAACAACTTGAATAACGAGACGAAAGAAATTGTAAATAGTCGACATTTTTCAAAGGTTATAGCAAATTAAAAATTAAGAAACTCAATGTTTTAAATTGGAACTCAAAAGATTGTATTAATAGTAATTATAATTAATATTATATTAGTTTTGTGTATTTTGTAAAAATAGATACAATATAGTGATTATTCACGACCCTATCAGCTTTTGCTGTATCTTTTCTAATCGTGATTAAATAAATGCTTCAACAACCCAAAGATTCAACCGCATAGCGTCTGTAAGGAGAATGACGAGATTTATCTTGTTTGCGGGACAGCTCTAGAGAGCGCCTATTTCTATATTTTATCGAAACTGGAAATGCAGTTGTGGTACGAAATTTAATGTGTCTAGCATAAAAACTGGAATAAAAACTGGAAGAGTAACACCACATAGACATTGTGTAAAGTTGTTGTTAGATGTGTAAAGAAGCATGTGCCGAGTGGTTTTCATCATCCATGATGAGCAGTTCCTCAGCTGGAAATTGTCTTCTGCCATCATTGATAAAAATTTCAAACAATTATTAAAGTAAAAATAAACTAGACTGGAATCTCGCGTATATTGCTTCGCTTTGTTAGCGCGCTTTGTTTATATGAACTTTTGAAGAACCGGAAAACTGAAGAGAACTTTATTAGAGTTAGTCAATCAGATACGCTGTCTATTTTTAATCTATCCCGACTTATACTCGCCTATCACTACCAGCTCGTGTTTTTTATGCTAAGTGTTTGGATCACAGTATCATGCACAGATTATTGATTATTGATATAATTAGGTCAACATTGTAACTCTCTCAAAACCGTCAACTAGCAACCAGTGGAGGTCTTTCATGTTCTTCTAAGACTAAGATAACCGGCCAATCATGGATGCATGGTTTTCTATTCTGACGCTGACGTCAGAGGCCGGTGCTAAATGACGCATAACAGACGACATTCATCCAGACTACTTTAATTCAGACGACATTTATTGCCATTAACTTCGTCTGTAATGCGTTCTTTAGAACTTCAATTGCCATTAACCTCACGATAGTAATATAACAATGTTTACTATTTATATAGCGCAAATATATGATCAAATGCGCTTTACAACATCGATAATTTATTCTATTACATTCAGTACCCAGTGTAGGCGTCGAATATAGCAATTTAGCAAAATGATAGTTCAATGTTTCTAGCCTACAGGTTTCGTTGCTGAGGTCGCGTGAGAGGGGGTCTCGAACATCACTCAAATTATAAACAAGACACGTTGGATTTTCTTTATTCGATTTGAGGTAGAAATAATGTCGTTTGCGCGTTCGTGCGAGTTCGAACTAGGAGTAAAACAATTAAACTATACTTAAAACTAAGACTATGCATGCCATATATACATAACTAAACATGAACACAAATTAACACTAATTAACTAACAACAAAGGTACAAATTACATGCAAATCAGTATTAGATCATTCTTACTTTGGTCTCCTCTTTCGTCAGTTGATAGCAGTTCGTAGCAATTCAATAAGGTAGCACTTCTCTCTAGATCAATACAGTTCTCTCCTCGAGGTATATCTTAATTCTGACTCACCATATATGACTGAACCAATATTATTAGATACAGTAGGTTAATCGAATTACTTAATCATTAACTCTATCTAAATGTCAACGGAACACAGTCATATGGCGTTTCAAACTAACACCCAGTACCCCAATCAATCAACCTTAGCCATTTATGTTTACAGTTTTTATCATCATTAGTTTTCCTAACTATTTATCCTAACCCGCCCTGTCAACTTCCGTGTACGGGAGGAAACAGGAGAACCGGAGAAAACGCACGATTTTCGGCAGTGTTGACCAACTCTTTCCACGTGCGATCAAATGTCCGAGCACAGGATTCGAACACTTGACCTCAGAGGTGGGAGCATGGTGACAGGCAGCGTGGCCCTCATGACCACTAGACCACTCTCTGATTGAACCTCACAGTTAAAGTGTCTATGAAGTGAAAAAATCGCTAGCATTTTTTGCTCTAACGAACAAAGTAGCACGGCAGGAGCGTTCACTGAAAATTTCAAGTGAATCTGCTGCATACAGGGGGGTAGTCTTCGAGCTATCAACTCTCAAAGTTTGTCCATTTGCATAGTTTAACGTTACAAAATAGGGAAAGACTGGGATTGAATATATGTGGTATATGACGTATGCAGGTGGATCATTAATGTTCAAATCCATTGTTCTTATGCATAGTAAGTACACCTGCATACGTCACAAGACAACGAACCGCGCGTTTCAGATTTCACCAAAAACATTTAGCCATGCCAAACTTTGAGAGTTGATAACTCGAAGGCTATGCAGCAGATTCACTTGAAATTTTCAGTGTACGCTCTTGCCCTAACCTCGTTCCACGGCGGAAGGTCGGCGAAAATGGCCCTGGGATCGGCTGGTCCATTCTATAATCCGATTGGCTTGTCATAAAACTCGATTAATTCAGCCGAGTATAATCTATTCATCTAAATCTGAATGCTGTCTTCAAATTTTACAGCAAATTAGAACTGATAGCTTTCGCTAAATTGGATTTATGCTTCTTCATACCTTTTGTGAGAGATAACCATGGATGTATGGTGGATTGCTAAGCTTGTTAGCTGCTTTTATGCCTACGAATGCTGACATGAACAACTCTGAAGAGCATTGAACATTTCTCAATTATTCAAAGTAGACAAAGGAAATGGAACAAAGACCACAAAAATTATCATATCTAAACACCCAGAAATTCTGGGTGTCATGTGACCAGCCGATCCTAGGGACGAGGTTGCGCTCTTGCCGTGTCACTTTGGCCGTTAAACGGCAAACAAATGCAAGCGAATGTTTCACTTAATAGACACTTTAGGGTATATTATAACATTATATATAAAGGGTCTTAAGGTCATAAGCGGTCTCTACGATTCGAGTCGAAAATTTGTAGTAAATATATCCCTAGTTTCCTGCCACAGCGCTGCCCGCGCGATTTTGGAAAAATGGTCTATTCTGTCAATAAAAACGCAATATTAACATTCTATTTGTTGCTTTTAAATATTTTTCAGGGGTGCATGTTTTACATTTTTTGGAACATTGTTTGCGTTATTGTGTAACTAATATTTATCTCACCAATCCATATATTATTTGAGGTAGTGTATTGTCACTAATGATAAAATAATTCAAAAATAATTGTGAATGAGCTATAAGTGATTAATAATCTAAATTAGTAATCCACGAGTTAATATTTTGTTCCATAACAAAACAAAATTTCCGTAAATCCCAGCCTTCGTCAGAGATAATGATCATCTAATTTGAATTACGAATGTTTTGGACACGTGATCAAAAATACCTGAAATTTAGGTGATCATTGTTTTTTGAAGAAGGCTGAAGCGGCGTCAGGCAAAAAATAAGGTTTACACAAATTTTGTTGTGTTTTGAAGCAAACGTTTATCTTCGGCATGGATTTTTGATTTATCAACAAAAATGAACATTCATTCAAATAAGTTAAAGTAGAATATGCTAGCCTACAACGAATGAAATCAACAAAGACATAAGCAGCACAATAGCAGCAAATCCGAAGAAACAAATTAAAGCCAATTGTTTTTCAGTTAACTGTTTGTTTTCAGGTTCTTCGTCATGTTGTTCGAGGCTTAAAGTTGAACCAGAAACACTTTCTTCTTTCTCGGATGGAATTGCAAATGATATTAATGGAGTAAACGCACTTTGTATCTTTCTTCCATCGACCAGTATTCTTACAGCACAAACTCGAAAGTTGTATGTTTGATCAGAGGTTAGGTTATGACAGGTGTAAACAGTCTCATTTCCTTCGTATAGCTAAATAAAGAAAATGAAAGCCGAGTCAACGCTACCTAAATGAGAAGGGCGCATAGTTTGAACATCCTAAAACCTAAATTCTTCCACTTTTACCACCCCATAATCCTAAACCTCATTAGTTATTCCATGTAAACCCCTTCCGAATCCCTTCCGACTCATTACGTCATGTACATGTACGTGTACATGTATGCGCTTATCGCCTCCCATGAGATCATCGAGGACAATAAGATTTCTTTCTAAGACGTTTAAAAAGTCCTTTTCGGCAATGTCATCGGGTATTTCTTCGTTGAGTTCAATGTCGCGTATGGTCGTCAGTGACCATGTCCAAGTACATGTACGTGGGCTGCCACTGCTCATAGCATGCACCAAATGATACGTTCAGGGGGGACTGGTGCTGTTTTTGGCGTTCTCTAAAGCTTTCTCACCCAAACGGTCTTACCACTTTGAGTACATCCAGCCACAATGTACATGTACATTATGTGAAAGGATGTTTTCAGCAGATCCATTGACGACAGGAGGCCGTTCGTTGTAATGGTCATCTTCTCCATGGTAGTACTTTATATGACGCCGAAGATTACTTCGAGTTGAAAAGTTTTTTCCATACTGTGTATATCACAGGCAAAGGACACGTTGACTCGATGATGGTCAGAAGCGAAATATTTTTTCTCAGGAAAGTTTATGAATTTATCTTTAGCTATCTTTATCTTTATCTTTATCTTTATCTTTATTTTTATCTTTATCTTTATCTTTATCCTTATATCAAGATAAAGATAAAGATCTTTCTCAGAAGCCGACATTATTGAAATTTAGCGTAGTGCATGCCTTTTGTTACCCTGGGTGCCAGAGGTTCTTCTGCGCTCGTATAGGGATAATGGGGTCACGCGAGGATGCGAGGCGGTAAAAATGGGGCGGGTTTGCTAGCGCCTATATCGCATTCGTATATCGATTAAGCGATTCCTGCGACGAAGAAACACTACGAGAAGCTGTACGAAGAACGGTCATAGATTAAGATTTCATACACATCGATATCGAGAAATATAAACTGAATCCGTCAGTGGATTAATAAAACTTGTCTGTTAACGCGCACGCGGAGAATAGCGTTCATGCACAAGTATACATGGCGAACTCTCAAATTCGATTTTGTGATCGATAGTCACAACGGATATGTTGATACAGTACGTTCCACCGCAACAACGTATGCTGCGAGGTTTCAAAATATATTTGTGGACTGACAAAATATATTTGTCGATTGTGATACTGTTCAATAGCTGAAGAATCTACCCGATTACGTTATTAGTTTGTACAACAAGTACCGTTTGTGGACACTGGATATATTTTCTCTTTCCGAGTTCCTGCCGTTTGGCGAAATGGTTCGTAATATTTAAAACAAACATGTTAACGCTGGGTTAGTGGTGTTGACGGGCTCAACATGGTTCTGCCGACTATTATCTAGTGTGCACCCTAGGGTTAGGGGTGGTGAAGGTGTAGTACTAGGTGATGTAAGCATAACTAAATTCATTATCGATCTCGATCTCGGTATATAACCCATGTACAGGTAGTTATATCATGGCAAAGTGAAAAGGTGGTAAACTGCCAAGATTTTTAGTGACGAAATACTGACGTTTCGAGCGGAGCCCTTCATCAGAGTAAGATGAAGGGCCCCGCTCGAAACGTCAGTATTTCGACATTAACTTGGCAGTTTACCACCTTTTCACTTTGCTATATATACAAAACACTGTCTACAGTGGTTCGGTTTCTATTGGTTCGGTTTCTATTGTTCTCCAGCGGGATATAAATCTAATATTGACTCCCGTTCTATTGCGTGCACTTAACAAATCTTAAAATGGATTGTTAAGTTGTTTACTCGTTTCTATACTTAAAAAATCGACTAATTAATTCCAATGTAATGCTCGTTTCTTTTCTCGTCATCGCTCTTGACAAAACCTGCGGAATAAATTACAGCGCTCGGTCTTACACTTTACGTACACGCGTTAACAAACAATATATTCGTGAACCTCGCCAATCATGATACGTATTTCCATCGGTCTCGCCTCTCGGTATATAACGTATACTTAAGCCCGTTTTCCACTTCACTATTTCGCTCGCCCCTACTCCTAGCAAAATATTTCCACAATGATATGAACTAAAAAATAGTTAAATGCACGGCAAGACTTAATCCCCAAATGCCCTCAACAACATGCATTCTTTACCAATTAAATGTCTCTCAAGAGACAAATCCTCCCTCGGTTATCAGCGACATTTAATCAATAATTTCCTCATGTCATAGACCTCTTTCATAATGGCTACCATTTTAAATATTCTTTTATTTAAGAAATAAAAAAACGTGTCGCGTGATATTATGTCGTTATAAAGCAGGCTCATTAGCCAATCGAAGCGCGTATAGTCACGCAATTACTTCCGGTTATTTTATAAGCGTGTGTAAATCAGCCTTTTCAACCTCGTCAGGAAGAAAGTATTCTTTTGAATTGCCGACACACAAACGAGGTCTAAAGATTAAAAGAATATTAAATATGGCCGCCATTATGAAATACAGTACTGCCTAGAAGTAACCTAACGAAAACCTAGGTCGAACCTAGGTTGAACCTCGGTATTACTTATAATAAATGTTACTTCTGAAAAACGTATGCATACAACATTGTAAAAGTTCGCTAGTACACACTGTACCTGTTCCACATTTGCGACGTCTTTTCTATGCCACTGCAGGATATAATTTATGCAGTCACTGGAGTGAATAGGCGAGACATGATTCCATGATAGGGTTACTTTACTTCGACTTAGTTCTGCGTACTTAAATCCTTGAAAATAATTTTAAAATGGTACTGTTATACAGCCCTGCAATAAAAAGATCAACTTCTTCTTTGCTGCAAAACTACTCCGATGAAAGTACTACTCCGATGAAAAATTCGGTTACGATTTTTTTTATACCGGGTGGCGCAAAAACATGTTCCCCCTCTTCGACTCATTGTAATTAAAAAACTGAAAAAGCTATCTTATACAAATAAAAATTATTGAACGTAGTTATGTCTAACTTAAATTTTGATGTATGCCTTGCACATTTCTATAAAATATTAGCCGAGATATAGGCGTTTACACTCAATGTAGCGTTTTTGGAAGACGCGAAAAATTGTCTGAAATGGTCTAATAATGTGCATTATGGTAATAAAATGGTAAAAACACGCATAGTGTCGTCCGAGTTTAAACGCCTATATCTCGGCTAATATTTTATAGAAATGTGCAAGGCATACATCAAAATTTAAGTTAGACATAACTACGGTCAATAATTTTTATTTGTATAAGATAGCTTTTTCAGTTTTTTAATTACAATGAGTCGAAGAGGGGGAACATGTTTTTGCGCCACCCGGTATAATCGAAGTACAGTGATTGAAGTGAAATAATAAATTTAAAGCTGCGAAATTTTGAGATTATTTTCTCAAATGTGACCACTTGACATGCATGATGACCGCCATTAATGGATTGTCGCACTTAAATTTATTATTTTGCTTTATTATATGGCTAGGCTCGTGAGCGGTGTGAAAAAGCACAAGTACAGCAATTATGTGTACCAAATTTTCTCATATTCCTGCAAAGCTTCTAACCACTGCTTATACTGTAAGAGCTTTACCGCAAAAGTGGTCACACTAATATGGCGCCAATTGACTAATTTTTCCGCAAACGAACGAGTTGTTCGATCCAGTCACAGAATAAACTCCAACTTTAGTTTATGAGCTCCAAATTTCTATTTACTGTAACAATTAATCACTGAAGTCGAGGTGATTATCGGTGAATATTAACTTAAATATAACGATAATCACCGAGAATGAGGTCAGGTCTGACCTGAATATCAAATTGAGAAGTTTTAAACAGAAAGTTTGAACTGTGTTAGCGATAAAAACGGACGTAAAAATACAAATAATTATACGATAAACAACTTCCTCACCCTTAGACAGTTCTATCTTGAAAGAAATCTGATATACACAGTGTCTTGATGCTAAGTTTTTGAGCCTTTTCGACGATTTATTAGTTATAATAGTATAGTCGCCATAAAAGTCATCATGTTTTAGAAACCATACATCAAAATGATGATTCCAAGAGGGGACTGGAACGAATAAACTCAGCTGGTCACAAAAAACACTTTTTCAAGTATGATTTCTCAGAGTTACTGATAATCAACAAAGGCGAAGTCCAAGTTAACTATCGCCTCATAAAAATTAAGCGCGAATAATCTAATTGTTTTAGTAAAAACTAACTTATGTTCGATATTTCTTCATAATTATTTTGAAAAACGAGACATTTTTTTTTTGAAAAATAATCATCATTATCACGTCACTTGCTGCTACTCGATAACTATATCGACAATTAGATAGCGAGTAGCTTAGCCAATCAGATTGCAGCACTTGCATTAGTCTACTAGTAAGTTTTTATTAATATTTATTAGTTAGTACTTATACTTAAATTTAGGTGTATGACAGTTTGATACATTAGATTTTGTATGTTTAAGATTCATTCTGCAGGCACTGGATTGTAGGATAGACGAATATTTCCACCTTTGGTGATATGAATACTATTGAGGTCAATACCATTGGGTCCGTTGTTATGGCGACACACACGTAACAAATTCCTTTCAAAATAGCCTTTCCGTCAAAGCATGGGCGCTCAATAGGTTTTGCTGGCGTTAGCAATTCTCACGTATCACGCAGAATTGCGCGAGACTCACATGTCATTTTGATGGTCTTGATTGGCTATAGACCTCTCGTGCACACGAATGGTCACGCGAGTTCGTGATGAAAATTTCTATATCGAGCCACCTTAAAGTAACCTTCCAATTCAGGAGGTGAAAAATCGGATAAAACAGAACATCCTTTTTGTTACCTTTCACTGACGATGGTGGTTGAACAGCAGTTTGGCAAATAAAAATATCTGAATAACGACCATAGCCGGCTTCACTTGCAGCACGAATACGAAAACTGTAAGATGTTTGTTCGCGCAGTTTCCCAACTTTATGGCACGTGGATGAACCTTCATAAACTGTCTCAAAGCTAAAATAAGAAACAATGCTATAGTGAATGTGGGAGTTTCGAGTAGACAGACGATACATGGACGATCGTCAAGCTCAAATCCTCAGAAAATGTTTCCCAGAAGGTGGACGAACCTAGTGTAACCTTCGCGGATCGAACCTGTAACCTTAATTATGATCACTGATAATCAGAAGGTTAAAGGCTCGATCCCTGTCCGAAACATTTTCTGAGGATTTGAGCTTGATGATACTGTAGTTTATCGTTTGTACTGCGTTATTTTGGTGAACAAATGAACGAGCAAACATTAAACGAACGAGCGACTATAACTAGAAGTCAGTGAGTTGTGCATGATCTTTCTGTGCCTTCTTGTGTTGATCTTTCCCTTATTTAAGCCCTGAACAAGACTGCAGCACCGCTCTTGCTAAGTCAATCTTTATTTACAGATTCGTCCACCTTATGGCGTTTCTGAATCATAACGTCAGCAAATTTCGAAGGAAATCTTGAGAGATTTTAAAGAAATCGTACCGTCGGGAAAAAAATTTTTTCTCGAAAAGTGTTTTTCTCACTCAAAACAGTCATAACTTTGAAAATAGCTGCCGAATCGCGCTAAAACGGTTTTATCGCTCTTAGAGTCTAACGGAGCATATTTTTGGTCATTTTCAGCAAATTTTACTGAGAAATTTTTTTTCTCGAAAAAAGTTTTTCTCACTCAAAACAGTCATAACTTTGAAAATAGCTGCCTAATCGCTCTAAAACGGTCTTGTCGCTCTCAGAGCCTAACGGAACATATTTTAGGTCATTTTCAGCGAATTTGGCTGAAAAATTATTTTCTCGAAAAAAGTGTTTTTCTCACTCAAAACAGTGATAACTTTGAAAATAGCTGCCTAATCGCTCTAAAACGGTTTTGTCGCTCTCAGAACCTAACGGAGCATATTTTTGGTCATATTTTATTTTTGGTGACGACGCCTTCAACAGGTTTATCCAGCGAGTAGTAACTTTGGTATGTTTGAAATGTCGCCTGCGTCGGAATTCCGACGTAGAAAAGTGGAGGGTCACAGTCACTTGACGCGTCTCTTACATTCAAAGAGGGCTCCGGGGATGAGAATGGTCGAGCAGAAACTCTCTATTAATGAACATTCTCAGAGCTCTTGAAAAGAAAATTATTAAGCGCAGCGGCGCAAATATCATAAACTATCATGGAAATTTTGAACATGTTCAAATTGAATGATATCACAGGCTCACAGCTATTCTGTAATCTGATTGGTTCTTCTGCTAACAAACTATCAGCTCAGACACCAATAGTAATGGAAAAACAAATGGCGGAATGTTTTGCTGAAGTGAATGAGCAAATACTTATTTGCTCGATCAATAACACGAAAAAATACCTAAAAATAACGAGTCTATATAAAATCATTCGCTCGTCGTATATGAGCTCATGGTATAATTGTTAAATGGTCGATGTCAGTACATGTTCGAGGACAAACAGGAGCCAGAGTTTGAACTGTCATCTACAACTATCATGGACTGTTTAATCAGGGGTTATGGAGTAATGATTAATTTTATTTAAAGTGGTTCTCTGATGAAAATATTGTCGGTAATGTTTCTGCATAATGCTAAAGATGTTATGGTAGTTGGTAATCGTGCAAAGTTTCATTGTTGTTGTCAAAAAAGATCATTGTTGTTGTCAACAAAACGGACATTGTTGTTATTGAGGCTATGACGTCATAAGCTTCCTCGACTCATTCTTCTCAAGCTCGGCCAATTTAATGGCGGCGCTCCAAAACACAAACTTTGCACGTAAAATACCACCTTTTCTTCAACGGATTTTGGAATGAAACTTTGCACGATTACCAACTACCATAACATCTTTAGGATTATGCAGAAACATTGCCAACAATATTTTCATCAGAGAACCACTTTAATACAGTTAAAAATTAATGCAAAATATGTTACCTTTTCTCATCACAACATCTTATCTGCAGATCGTATTTTAATTCATTAACTTTATTTTGTGTGTGAACAAACTTCCAATGTAGTTTAATACTTTGATAGGAAGAACTCGTTATATCCAGTGAAGGTGCCTCAGGAGGGACACTACCAGTCGTTGCGGAAATGACAGAACTATAAAAGACAAAATGGCAGACGGTTATAGAAGTAAAAAATACAAGTTATTTTGGAAAACGAGGAACTATATAGATGTATAGCAATACATCTACGAACGGATTTGATTGCCACACAGATCTGAAGATGCTAGCTGCAGCAATATACACATTAGTGCAACAAATTGAAAAATAAAATATTACGCTGCATATGAATGTAATACTAAATAATATGAAATTACGGAAGCAGCAAATGATGGACTATATGCCCTATAAAATTATCTCACAAGAATTGAAAGAATTGGATCTTCAAAGTTGATATTTTGTACTGTGAAACATGGTTGAACCTATGAACCGATCAAGAAAGGTGTAGTAAGTAAACTGCCAAAACGAAGGAATGAGACACTGACATTCGCGGGGACATTCCGTGGATTCATCGCGAGTGAATATAGCCCAATAGTCTACTCTCCTGAGTATATCCACTAAATCGCATGTACCGGGATGTGAAAACCTGATTAAAAACACTGAATAATACTGTAGATCTGATGTTTCGAGAATAAAACGTAAATTGAAATAAAAAATAATCATGTGACAAAAATTAACCAATCAGATACGATAACAATAACGGATAATTAACGAGATCTAGAAGTAGGAAATCATTTGTTATATTTAGGGTTGTTAATACGCCGGCTAACAGGGTTGAGTTGTGTCACGAAAATCTTTCCTGGATCCAAATTTATGCTCTAATTCCTACCAAAAAACTAAGTCAGTTCTAGTTTGAGTGTCTACATATAAACACCCCATTAGTGTCGATCAGTAAATAAGGCCAAGGATGGATCAAAGGAAATGCTAATAAGTAGGAGGTTAAATAAAGGAAAAAACCCAAGGGAATTAATTAGAAGTGACTGATTTTTCAGCCCATAGGATGAATTTGTATTTAATGATCTTTATACATGTTTACCTAATCAATCATAAATTTAAAAGATTGTTTTTCATATGAAAATGAGACGTCTTTCTTATCTTTTTCGGCTATTATTACCGCAGAAAATGGGAAACCGAAACCCAATGGTAAGCACTATTAAAATGTCGGAAAACAGGTTTGTCAACAGTGTTTCTTACGGAGCGAAGATATATATAGCAAATCTGTCAGAGACGACCAGTTTAACCATTGATGTAGAGTAAATAAAATATAATTTTCAAAATACCTGAATGCGCCACACCCAGCTTTGTTTACTCCTTGCACACGAAATCTAGGAATTAACAGAAAGCCGTATCCTTACTAAAATGAAAACGGCTAGAAACAAACCATGGAAATAAAAAGCCCACAGCTCTATTATATAGTAGATATAATTATCCCTACAGCTCTTACATATAGTAGCTATAATTCATAAAATACAGGGGTAAAAACGGACAAACAGATGAAGTTGTCGACAGACGTGAACGATGTTTTCCCTGCGCACTGTTAAAAATGTTGTAAAGAAGGTTGTTCGGCCATAACAAGGTTGTTACAGCATTGTTTATCCGTCAATACTTTACAACTTGTTATCAATGTAGCGCAACAATGATAACAATTCATGCTTGTTGTATCCAACAACCTTGATCAAACGTTGTTGGTTCAGAAATAGCGAACAACATGGTATGCTGAACAACATATTCTTCATTCCTCGAATGCATGTTTGCATGGTGACAATAGTTATAGTAAGGTTTGACTTTTGGGTACACAATGTTTATTATTTATTGAGTTTTTTACTGAGCTTTCGACCCGTTGACTCAGGTCTTCAGAGGAAATGGCAACATCCTGCTAGCTCACATCATACACTGTATAAAACAACAAGAAATGAAGCATATTATAATTATTCAGTGTCTCCTTACATGGGACCGGCGTCTCACAAGATCGAACGGAAGTCAGGAAGTTATTCCACAACAGCCAACACAAATTACGTAAAGTACTTTAAACGCATAAGGATGGGATAGATAATTTAGCGAACCAGAAGTGTACTGCATTCCATGCGAGTGTGGCCTGCTATATATCAGTGAAACGGGAAGGAATCTCTCAACTCGTCTGAAGGAACACAAGCTGCAGGTGCGGAAAAGATCAGCTTGATAAACTGTTGTGGCCAAACACGATTTGGAGTACGACCATTATATAAAATGGGAGGAGTCTTCACTTCTATAGCCAACGACAAGCATTACTTCACCAGCTCTCTTCGGCCAACAATGTTTATACCTTTGTTTAACTCTTTCCTGACCGGCGCAGTTAAAACGGGTCGTAGAAGACCCGCAAAGTCGTCAATCGAAAAACACGGCACACGGTAACGCAAGATTAAAAATTGAAATTCGACAAGCGCCAGGAACATGAAATCCACGCACACGCCAAGTTTGATTTGATTTCATAAACAACTCTGCGATTGGTGTCATTTTGAGTTTTCAAGATGCTACGCGGGCGTGCAAGATGGCCTTTTCTAGAAAAATGTAAATTTTTCAACCTGATTTATGATAATTAATGCTAATTTATATTAACATAATGTGTTTTGCTCGGGAAATTTAAAAGCACAAGTAAAAGCCGGTTTATTGGGCTTTCAGAAAATGTATAGCTTTCGCAACAGTTATGGTTATTTCAAGAGATATCAATAGAACAAAGGGTGGTTCAATTTTGGATGTTTTTCAGCCTGTCGGGAAAGAGTTAATTAATTAATTAATAAGAATAAACGTTACGTACTGCACCATTATATAATCATACGTGATCTTAGTTGATCAATGACGTATGTGAGCAAACTACAGAATGTTGGCAATTGCTCTGAAGAAGACCTGCGTCAACATGGTGTTCCCAAAGTCAAAACTTACAATAACATGTTGTTTGTTTAACGATATTGTTCAGTCTGCATGATAGCCGCATTGTTACACATTGTTCAGCCAACAACGTTGCAACAACTTGTGCTATTTTTAGTTGTGTATATGTTTAGGTCAACAAATTATAACTTAGTGACCAAAAATAGTCCAGCGCGTTCGTTTGCGACTATCATTCTTTAGTATTTGATCACCATTGACAAAAACCAACAATATCAACAATTAGCAAAGTGAAAGATAGAGAACTGCCGAGATTTTAGGAACGAAGTACTGACGTTTCGAGCGGAGCCTTTCATCAGAGTAAAACAAGATCTCGTCTTACTCTGATGAAGGGCTCCGCTCGAAACGTCAGCATTTCGTTCCTGAAATTTCGGCAGTTCACCACCTTTTCGCTTTGCGTATATATATATCCAAAACACTGCCTACGCAGCACTACTCTCGAATATAAACAATTGCTTTCTTTATTTTATAAACAACACTATTTACCTGTACAGCGTATGTGGCAGCAAAAGCGAGAGTGTATGTTGCAACAAACCAGAGTGGTTTTCACCAACGTCTTGGGTAGTTTCATCTACCACGTACGACTTTATTTCATGACCGATGATATCAATATTATAAGAAGTAATAGCAGCTCCGCTGTTGTGTGGCTCACGCCACTGTAGTGTGAGTGAAGTAGACGTCTGACCAACCTATTAATAATGAACACGCAACCTATCATTTATCAATGTTATTTTATACACAAAACGTTTTAAGGGAGAGCGAGCAGGTTGAATGCAAATTCTCTAATGCATGTAACTGGTGTGAAAATATCGTTAAACATAGTTTTTAAACAATTTTAAGCAAAGCCGACCAGCATCACGATTTAAGAATTCCAACTCTGCTAAAGTGTGTAATGTCAAACGCGACGACTGGCGCATGTGGACAGCGGTAGATGAATGACTCATTGGCCGCAAGATTAGGGAACAATGCTACAAAACTGGCTGGTGAAAGGTAGCCTGTGTACAGCCTGGATATACACCTGTAATACAGTCTGTGAAAATTCCCACGATAGCTTGTCGACCCTCCGCTGAGCTTCTCGGATCTAAGAAGTAGATTTTGATTGTCCAAATCACAACCCCTGTCTTACTCCAGTTACAATTGGTTCTCTGGGAATTCTTGTGAGATCAAATAATCCAATCAAATAAACAATTATGAATGATATGAGTATTAAACCACTCAAAATCTACTACTCAGATCTGAGTAGCTCAGTGGGGGGTCCGACAAGCTATCGTGCGAATTTTAACAGACTGTATTACAGGTGTATATCCAAGCTGTACACAGGCTGGTGAAAGGAGGAATATGCAAACATCTTCACCATTTGCGCCGTTATCCTTGCATTAACTGGATGTTTGCTAAAACTAACATATTTTAAATTATTGTCATCTATTTAATGTTGTAAACGCGAGGAACAAAATTATATACCCAAACAGAACGAGATATATAATATTAGCATTAAACTTTGGATTATTTGAACCTGCGAGCAGAGTATTCCGCTGAGAGTAAAGGAAGCTCGGAATGCATATTTGCGTTTGGCTCGCATTGGACATGCGCCACAAGTTGCTTGGATACCTGGTAACAACGACGTTCCAAGTTTCCAAGAACAATTATCTCATTTCTTCAACCTGTCTCACGAAAACCATCTTGCAAAAACACGATTTGAAAACATCTTCATATTTTTCATACGCATTACCACTAAAAAATACTCGCCATTTTGGTTATATTGTCGATTCACGTTTAGTCATCGGTTTATCGTCAATATGAAGGCGCGAGAATAAAAAAAGTCTAAACATAGTAAGGATTGACAGATTGAAAGCTCTTTCGTGATTCTATGGATGGTGGTGATCTTGGACTGAGTCAAACACGAATACGACAGATCCTTTTTCCTTCGGAGGGAGCGATAACATAAAGGGCTCTGCTCACAGAGAAAATATTTTCAACACACTAAGTTAAATTGACCATGCATTTCTACGATTGAGTGATATAAAAGTGTTGGGCTGCATATAGGAAGTGTAGAAATACAAATCGAATACTTTTAATAGTGTGTTGGAAATATGTTTCGAGCAAAGGTCCTATGTCAGAGAGTGAAACGTCAATTAGTGTGACATCAATTGCATGATCAGATGATATAGTAATGGCAGAAAAAACAAATACGATGAAAAGCAAATACATGCATCATACCACTTTCAAATGTAAAACTTGTGCTGGAGGTGCAGCTGGTGTTTTACATGAAGTAACGTCGCTCCATGGGCTGTTACCAACGTCACTACAGGCCTAAAAAGAATCGTGCATCTTTAGAAAATTTACGAAAAACGCATATAAAAATGGGTAAAAAACCCACAATAAATGTTAATTTGTTTCCATGTTGTTTATATATAGTTTATAAAGACATGTTAACACGACCTGATTGTCGTTTTGGAAGAACTGTCCACACGAACAGACTTTCCTACCCGATTTCTCATTTTATTATGTATTTTTACTCGTCGAATTCGATTGACTGATAGCCTGTTACGAGTTAGCCTGCGTGGCAGGCGTTATACGTTTGGTGGGGGGCGCAAAATGAAGTTGGTCTATCGTTATTCGTCTTGTGAAGGGATAACTTTGATTACGTGATCACAAACACTAACATGTGGAATAGCAAACTTTTCTAAATAGCTACGACATCACGACCATTTATAAATTTCATAGGGAAAATCCAACGCTAGCTCATTTATTTGATGCTTTTATGAATAGGATTTTGGCAGGCGTTACTTTCACCTCTCCATTTTCCGCCCCGCCCCAAATTTCGCCTGCCGACAAACGTAACGCCTGCCACACAGGCTAGCTACGAGTAAGTTTTACCGATCACTTAGTCAATTGTGAAGGTCGCCCGAAAATAAACATGGCAATAGCAGAAATATGAAACCGGTACAAATTTAAAAAGAAAACTATTTTACAGGCCTTCAGAAGTTGAATTTTAAATACTGAATTCTTCAGAATTTGACATTATATACTGACATTTGACATTACAAAATTTTATTTCGTAAGTTGTTTTCAGTCGTTTAGGCGTTTGCGAAGGTCTGCACCCGAAAATAAACATGACAATGGCATATAACTATATGAAATACAAATTTAAAAATAAAACTATTTAATAGGATTTTGAAGTAACGTTTATAACATGAGATTGTTGTTTAGTTTTTCCGGTCCGTATCCTACCAAATCCTGCTTTCTGATTGGCTAACGAGCGGTCCGTATATATTTCAACATAAGAAATTTCGACATAATTTCAGTTTGAAATGCGTTTTATAAGCCGTAAAATATTCTAAAAACATTTAAAAATTAACTCAAACGTGATGACATATAAGTGAGTTTTTTATCCGAAATGAGACTTAACTCTCAATTTCCTTCGACGAAGAAAAAGCACAGACTTTCCTTTTTTATCCACTGACTAGAAATACTGATGACGACCAACAAAAAACAAGCCAGGATATATCCCAGCCGGTAAATAACATAATTATATATATTTGGAGTTTTATTTTCGTATTGAAACGTGGTTGACTTATAAAGCTTGTTTACTATTGAGCACCATTTAGTCGTTTGCGAATGTATATAGCTATTTTGTTCAGTGATATAGATTATTACACATTATTAAATGCATATAAATTGGATTCGATTATCGCACCAGAATTATAAAGACTGGGGTTTGTGTTATCTCCTCAGCCTTTGTCGGATAATACAAACCTCGGCCTTGATAATTCTCTTTTGAATTTCCTTGATAATTGTCTTTTGAATTAGTGTTTGCTACTGTCGAAAGATTCAATTTCTGAAACTGCAACTAGCTGTAACATAATACAATTAAATAGACCTTATTCCAAAATGGCTGCCAATTTAATATTCTTTTATCTGTATTTAAATTAGCCCTTACAGCCTCGTTTCAGAAGAAAAATTATTTTGAATTTCGTACACAATAACGAGGCTATAAGGGCTAATTTACATGCATATATAAAAGAATATTAAATTGGCAGCTATTTTGAAAGGTCTATATTATAGCTACCTGTACTCTAAAACAGTACTCTGTAGACGGCAAGATTCCCTTCTTCACGTCGTAGTTATTATTGACACCACTATATAACTTAAAGTGAAACATTTTGGATTATTTTTATTTCTAATATATTTCTTGAAAATAAAATTGTTTGTACTTGTGAAATTTCAAAACAAAAATAAAAGGAAAAAAAGAGTTTTCAAAAGAGTTTTCAAAATAAAGAGTTTTATATACTTGGAGATCTAAACTGTAATATGTTCAATAATTCAAATTACGCTGCTAAAAGACTTTGTTCAATTATCGAATTATATCAATTATCTCAAGTGATTAACAAACGCACTCGCGTAACGATATCTATGATTAGATGTTTGCATCACTTCCACTCCAGAGAAAATAATCTTATCTGAAGTGATACCTGTTGGTATTAGTGATCATAATTCAATTTATGTAGTTCGCAAAATAAATACTGTGTCAATGTCAAAGTGCCATAAGAAAGTTGAAATTCGAATCTATAAATACTTTAGTGGCAATAGATTTCAAGAGGATCTACTCAATCAAAACTGGGAGAAAATAGATAACGAGCTGTGTAAATAAAATTTGGGCAATTTGGAAGACTCTCTTTCTGGATGTTTTGAATAGACATGCTCCTATATTAGAACAAAGAGAATAAGAAATAAACCAAGTGTACCTTGGCTTACAAAGGCGATCAGACAAAAGATTTGTGAAAGAAATCGCCTTAACCTGAATCCAATTCTGAACATGATTAGAAAGCATATAAAATGTCTAGAAATGGAGTTACCAATACATATCAGCTTAATATATTTAAGAGTTTTAAGATTAAAAACACTCAAATTTAGTTCATTTAAGAAAACCCTACTTGAATACTACTATGACGCTCTTTACTCCATCTATAACCAGGACGACCCACGTACGTCGAAATCCATTTGCCTAAAATGTAATTTGGCACTTCGCCTCGAGAAATCCCTCACTTGTTGTTGTTGATTTTTGCTACAGACTTTTCCTTTCACAATTAGTTAATGTGCTTATTTATGTAAATATAACCTCAATTTTTTTCCTTTAATTTTACACGGGGCCACAGTAATTGGCGTAAGCTGTAGTGGTATCCCTGCCAGACTTATATTTTATATGTTAATTTACCAATGGCGAATCGAAATAAATAAATAAATATTTTGTTAAGTTTACACTTGATCTTGCCAGTTTTCAAGGTTTTCGAGAGAGTGTTCCAGTGTGTTTGAGGTATCAGTGGATGGATCCATGCTCAGGTTTACAGGCCTACATATAACACTCACTTGCCTCTTATGCACTGCCCTCGGTCTAACCCTCTGGGTGACCACAGGTCTGGTTCTTTTAAAAACCCATCTGTTCGACCTGTGCTATCCCAGGGGGGACCTATGCGCAATTGGGATTGCGCACGCGCACCGGGTATTTTGGGCCCGCCGCGACCTGTAGTGCCTCTGGCACTGCAGAGAGCGGTGGAAACATGTGCTCGGTCGGCGCCCACGTCCTAGACCCTGTCTGGGTTCCACTCCACCTTGTCCTCCACCACAGAATGGCCCACAATCTCTCCCACCGGTGCTTCGCCCATACATGTCCAATATAACCATCGGTATGCATCTGCATCAGATGGTTACCGATCGCGACGATTGTAAACTGATCCCTTCCCTTCCTAAGTGTACTAACCATCGGTATGCATCTGCATCAGATGGTTGCCGATCGCAACTGATTGTAAACTGATCCCTTCCCTTCCTAAGTGTACTAACCATCGGTATGCATCTGCATCAGATGCCTACCGATCGCGACCGATTGTAAACTGATGCTCCTACACCTCTGACAACTTTCCTACCGATGGCACCGATGCTACCGATGGCTCCGATCGCTTCAATAATAATGGATACTTTATCTGTTCCTAATTCATTCATACCACATACAAGTATTTCTAAACCCAAATAATTCAGCCATATAGTTTGTGTGTTATGTATTACCTCGTTCTTAAAAAACGTCAAACACATATGTTACGCTACACCATCGCCACCGATAGCTTTAATGATCATGCATAATTTATATCTGTTATGTATTATCTCGTTCTTAAAAAAACTTGTAACAAATATCTTACGTTCTTAAATAACCATGTAACAAATATCCTACGCTACAATTCATTCATAACACATATAAATGTTTTTTAACCCAAATAAACTCTTAACATGTATCACTACTATTTATTACTGCGATGACTTCAATTGTCACATCCATACTTTATCTGTTATGTATTACCTCGTTCTTAAAAAAACTTGCGACAAATATCTTACGTTCTCAAATAACCTTGTAACAAATATCCTACGCTACAATTCATTCATAACACATATAAATGTTTCTTAACCCAAACAAACTCTTGACATGTATCACTACTATTTATTACGATGACTTCAATTGTCACATGTATACTTTGTCTGTTATGTATTACAATTCAGCCATATAGTTTGTGTGTTATGTATTACCTATTTCTTAAAAAACTTCAAACACATATGTTACGTTACACCATCGCCACCGATAGCTTTAATGATCATGCATAATTTATCTGTTATGTATTATCTCGTTCTTAAAAAAACTTGTAACAAATATCTTACGTTCTTAAATAACCATGTAACAAATATCCTACGCTACAATTCATTCATAACACATATAAATGTTTCTTAACCCAAACAAACTCTTACGATGACTTCAATTGTCACATGCATACTTTGTCTGTTATGTATTACCTCGTTCTTAAAAAAACTTGCAACAAATATCTTACGTTCTCAAATAACCTTGTAACAAATATCCTACGCTACAATTCATTCAATTCATAACACATATAAATGTTTCTTAACCCAAACAAACTCTTGACATGTATCACTACTATTTATTACGATGACTTCAATTGTCACATGTATACTTTGTCTGTTATGTATTACCTCGTTCTTAAAAAAACTTGCAACAAATATCTTACGTTCTCAAATAACCTTGTAACAAATATCCTACGCTACAATTCATTCATAACACATATAAATGTTTCTTAACCCAAACAAACTCTTGACATGTATCACTGCTATTTATTACGATGACTTCAATTGTCACATGTATACTTTGTCTGTTATGTATTACCTCGTTCTTAAAAAACTTCAAACAAATATGTTACGCTACACCATCGCTATCGATACTCCATAGCTTTAATGACCATACATAATTTGTCTCTTATGTATTATCTTGTTCTTAAAAAAACTTGCAAAAAATATCTTACGTTCTCAAATAACTTTGTAACAAATATCCTACGCAACAATTCATTCATACCACATATAAATGTTTCTTATAACCCAAACAAACTCTTGACATCGCTACGATCGCTCAATTTTAAAATCGACGATCCTAGCTATCATATGAAAACCACACGCTCAGCGATCCTGTCCATCACAGCGAACGCTCATTCGAAATATCTGCCGAACCCCAAAACGATAAATTTTTCATGTGTCCAATCAAATACATATCATTATGCACATGATAAGTTCCACCTATGAAACAATTAACTCCACTTATTTGCAATATTAACTTCCACCGCTTCCGTCGACGGTCGAATATAACGACTAAGTAAAGTGCGAAGGTCTCAAACGTCCAATTTATCATGTGTCGAATGTAATACGGTTCGGTTCGTCCAAACAAACTGGGACGAGATTTAAGTTCACTACTTTTCAAATGCAATCCAAACGACTTATTTTTAAGGGAGGTCCATTACTTTCCACAAAATGATAAATTCTATGTTTGAAACCGACGTCCAATTTGTCGAACCTAATACACATTATATTCGACACATTATAAATTCGACGTTTCAAATAGACCTTAATGATAATATCAATTACAATGAAAAGCTGTGCTTGCGATAGTAAAAGACAGTTGTCTTTGTTTACTTCGTCCATAGCCATAGCTTTGATTAGCTGTGACACGACGGACAAAGCCCGCTAATACCGCTGACTATGTTTGTTTTGCCGCAATCGCAGCGATTATATGGAAACAGGTACGATCGTTAAAGTTTCTTAACACAAGTGAGGAAACGTTTGTTTTGATTAAAGAATTGTTTTGACTTAAGAATTAGATGAGGTCATGATGGCGAGCAATATTTATAACAATACGTGTTTTGGATTGTTGTGAACGTTTTTGTGTAAGTTAAATATGGTATGACGTTAATAATTTTTGGAAGGGTTTTTGTTAGAAGGTCAGAGAATGACGGATTAATTATAGAAGGATGTGACAGATTAAGGTGAATATTTATAAGCTAATTAGTATTACAGGATATTGGGGTGTGACGAAGTGGGGAGAAAAGAAAGGAATGTGTTGTGATATTTTTATTTTCTCCCCAGTTTGGTCGTAAATTGATGTAAATAAAGGCAAGACATTTTGGGAGAAAATGAAGAGACATGTTAATAACAAATAGTAGTGATGTGTATAAATTGTTTGCGCTAAGTAACATGAATCACACTAATAACTATTTACATATAAATCTCTCCTTAAATACTAATACTCCACTAATAACTATTTTCATATAACTACTCTCATTATCTTGCTCGTCCACTCAACGAAACTTACTTTCATTAAAAATATTTTTACTTTCTCCATGCATTTTTTTACAAGTTTACATCCTCCCAATAACTACGCTATATTCCAATCCATCAATACTAATCTATCTCTTAGTTTTCTTACTTCACAATTACAAATGTCTTTCAACATAATTGATCTAATGCTTACTAACTTAACACACTTATTTTCAATTATATCCTTGGCGCAGTTACAGCTGTTTCAAACGTCAAATTTGTCATGTGTCCAATCAAATACATCGCATTATCCACATGATAAGTTCGTAATTGCGGTCGAACGAAATATTAAGTGTGATACTTAACTTCAAACGTCCAATTTATCATGTGTCAAATGTAATACGGCTCGTCAAAATAAACTGGGACGATATTTAAGTTCAGTACTTTTAAAATGCAATCCGAACGACTTCTTTTTACGGGAGGCCCATTTCGTTCGACAAAATCATAAATTCTATGTTTGAAACCGACGTCCAATTTGTCGAACCTTATACACGTTACATTCAACACATGATAAATTCGACGTTTCAAATAAGCCTTACTGATAACACCAACTGCAATGAAAAGCTGTGCTTGCGACAGTAAAAGACACTTGTTTTTGTTTCCTTCGTCCATAGCCATATAGCTTTGATTAGCTGTGACATGACAAAGCCCGCTATCAATGCCGCTGACAATGTTTGTTTTGCCGCAATCGCAGCGATTATATGGAAACAGGTACGATCGTTAAAGTTTCTTAACACAAACAATTTATGCACATCACTACTATTTGTTATTAATATGTCTCTTCATTTTCTACCAAAATTTCTCGCCTTTATTTACATCCATTTGCGACCAAACTGGGGAGAAAATAAAAAGATCACACCACATTCCTTTCTGGCACCCCACTTCGTCACACCCCAATATCCTGTAATACTAATTAGCTTATAAATATTCACCTTAAACTGCTGGGTACGAGGTTGCTTAAACTGATGAGTGTCCAGCTAATGCTTTGCGCGCTTGTGTTATTGTTTTGATTTGTGAAACTGGCTTCTAACCTTCTAACTACCTCAATTTATTACGTTTTCTTGTTGTTTGGTTATCTTCTTACGACATAATAAGCTGTTTACAAAAGTCGTTTAAATCAATTTGTATAGTTATGTCTGACTCAAGAGTTTGTCGAATATTGTGAACCGCACACTTCGTGCCGTCGTCTGTCAGCGTGTTCTATAATATTCTCTACGGCTTCGATTACGATGGCCTTGTCTAACACAATGGCAATGATTTACAGCAGTGAGCGTTCGTTTCTAGCGCAATATCTGTTGCTCTACTCATAGAATATATGGAATATAAGGATCTTGCCATGAAACTGTGCGTCTTTAAGGAAACTTTGAAATTCACGCATCAAACGGCAAACAACGAGCGACTGATACCTGTCTCAAAACAGAATTAATCGCACTTTCTGCAACATCTTCCCCAAAAATGAAGTCACATACAAAACGGCGAAACTTTTAAAAACACTAAACCCAACAACTCATACTACAGGAAAAGCCACCTACCACTCTCCGACGATAAAACGACACAATGCCATCACTCCTTCCCAGTACTTTATTACCGAACCCTCCATCTGTACCATCTGCACCATCTGCACCATCCGTCATACTCTCCATCTATTCCAAATCCCCTACCATCTGTTACAATCTGTTACCGTCTGCTACCATCTGCTACGATCTGTTACAACCCGCTACCGTCTGTTACCGTCTGTTACCATCTGCACCATCGGTACGATCGGTAGCATCCGTCCTACTCTCCATCTATTCTAAGTCCCCTACCATCTGTTACAATCTGTTACCGTCTGTTACCGTCTGCTACCATCTGCTACGATCTGTTACTATCTGCTACCGTCTGTTACCGTCTGTTACCATCGCACCATCGGTAGCATCCGTCCTACTCTCCATCTATTCTAAGTCCCCTACCATCTGTTACAATCTGTTACCGTCTGTTACCGTCTGCTACCATCTGCTACCATCTGCTACGATCTGTTACTACCCGCTACCGTCTGTTACCGTCTGTTACCATCTGCACCATCGGTACCATCGGTAGCATCCGTCCTACTCTCCATCTATTCTAAGTCCCCTACCATCTGTTACAATCTGTTACCGTCTGTTACCGTCTGCTACCATCTGCTACGATCTGTTACTACCTGCTACCGTCTGTTACCGTCTGCTACCATCTGCTACGATCTGTTACGATCTGTTACTACCCGCTACCGTCTGTTACCGTCTGTTACCATCTGCACCATCGGTACCATCGGTACCATCGGTACCATCCATCCTACTCTCCATCTATTCTAAGTCCCCTACCATCTGTTACAATCTGTTACCGTCTGTTACCGTCTGCTACCATCTGCTACGATCTGTTACTACCTGCTACCGTCTGTTACCGTCTGCTACCATCTGCTACGATCTGTTACGATCTGTTACTACCCGCTACCGTCTGTTACCGTCTGTTACCATCTGCACCATCGGTAGCATCCGTCCTACTCTCCATCTATTCTAAGTCCCCTACCATCTGTTACAATCTGTTACCGTCTGTTACCGTCTGCTACCATCTGCTACGATCTATTACTACCTGCTACCGTCTGTTACCGTCTGTTACCATCTGCACCATCGGTAGCATCCATCCTACTCTCCATCTATTCTAAGTCCCCTACCATCTGTTACAATCTGTTACCGTCTGTTACCGTCTGCTACCATCTGTTACGATCTGTTACTACCTGCTACCGTCTGTTACCGTCTGTTACCATCTGTTACCATCTGCACCATCGGTACCATCGGTAGCATCCGTCCTACTCTCCATCTATTCTCAGTCCCTACCATCTGTTACAATCTGTTACCGTCTGTTACCGTCTGCTACCATCTGCTACGATCTGTTACTACCTGCTACCGTCTGTTACCGTATGTTACCATCGGTAGCATCCGTCCTACTCTCCATCTATTCTCAGTCCCCTACCATCTGTTACAATCTGTTACCGTCTGTTACCGTCTGCTACCATCTGCTACGATCTGTTACTACCTGCTACCGTCTGTTACCGTCTGTTACCATCGGTACCATCGGTAGCATCCGTCCTACTCTCCATCTATTCTAAGTCCCCTACCATCTGTTACAATCTGTTACCGTCTGTTACCGTCTGCTACCATCTGCTACGATCTGTTACTACCTGCTACCGTCTGTTACCGTCTGTTACCATCTGCACCATCGGTACCATCGGTAGCATCCGTCCTACTCTCCATCTATTCTAAGTCCCCTACCATCTGTTACAATCTGTTACCGTCTGTTACCGTCTGCTACCATCTGCTACGATCTGTTACTACCTGCTAACCGTCTGTTACCGTCTGTTACCATCTGCACCATCGGTACCATCGGTAGCATCCGTCCTACTCTCCATCTATTCTAAGTCCCCTACCATCTGTTACTACCTGCTACCGTCCGTTACCATCTGCTATCCGATGGCTATACTGGACATACCTCGCTTCGCCTGGGCCATTCCAGCTGTTCCCCACCGCCATCCTGGACGCACCTAACCTGGACCATCCATGCCACCGCCAACAAATTGTCCGCCAAACTCTCCTGGTCCGATGGGGCTTCGGTCCCTTCTCCACCGAGGTCGCCACCTTCCGTCGACGCCAGCTACCGTACTTCTCCGCTTCGCCTTCCACAAGCATCTCACCGTCGTTGCCAATTCCCATCCGATCTTTCGCCTCCCTGATTTCTTCGCCTGCTTCTTCCAGTCACTCGCCACTGAAAGCCGTCTCCTTTTCTCGTCCTAATGTTTTGCCAGTTGCTGCTCCCGACACCAAGTCAACAGCCTGTCAGACCGCTCCACCATCAACCCGCGATGTAATCGTCCAGACGCCTTCTGCCCGTAAATTAATTAAAACCAAAAACAGCAGAGACGCCCGGACAACCACAGAGCGACCTGAGCCGTACAGCCGAGACGCCGCGACCAGTGCCGACATCCCGACTACTGAAACATCCTGTCAAACCTCTACAGCCTCTACAACCTCCTCGTCTTTCTCCTCTCAAACAACCCTACCATACTTCCGCCTGTGTAACACGAGAGAGATTAACCCTGACCTCCTCAATATCCAGCTCCTCCGATGTTCCGGTCACTCTACTAACACCTCAATAATCAACTCCTTCCTCGACAAATGGGCTGATAAATGTAACATCACCCAAACCGCCATGCGACAGTTATTGGATTTTTCAACCTCCTTCAACAAAAATAGGTTCGCGATACGAACATGTGGGTACCGCATATTACTCGTGCCCAGACCTATGGCCGGGACACGAGTCATAAAATGCAAGGTTTTTTTCGCTGTCAGAAATGTGCAAAGGTTGCGCAATACATCCAGTTTGTATCACAGTTCAGTGGTATCACAGCAGCTCGCCACTTATTTCCATACCCTGAATTTAGCGCGTTCCTCTAAAAGCGAAGCCTGGGAATGAGACAGACTTTAACATGCGTCAAATTGACAGATGGAAACTGGTAATTTATATTTTATACATGCTATTGATACCATGTTTTCGACTCTTCGCAGTGTTTTATACATGCACAAGTTATTTTTTAAAGAGTGGAAGATTTCAAAACACGAGGTCATTAACCCTTAAGAGAGCTGTCTTATGGTCGTTAACAACTCCATTCGTGAGAGAGCTGTCCTAGCAGCGAAAGACTAAGAGACCGGTATTATGGTCGAAACATTGAAATATGAAACAAGCAAAGTATTTAATAATCCATTGTTATCTAAAGATTATTTTTACAGTTAATTGTTATACAGTAAAATCTGATAATCAACATCAAAGGTATTGTGTTTTAAGAAGAATGTTGATGCTCTCAGGCGACATTGAATTAAACCCTGGTCATGCTACACAGAGCAATAATACAATGCATACACTACCATTATTACAGTTGAGATTAGCAGAACAAGTTGAGATTAGCAGAACAAAATTATTAGATGTTGGTGGTGCAGGTGACTGTTTCTTTAGAGCCATATCTCATCAGTTATATGGTGAATCAAACTATCATATGAATGTACATACCACAGGAGTAGAATTCATGAGGAATAATCCAGAAAGGTTTATTGAGAGTAATACAGAAAATTCGTGGCTAATTTACCAAGCTAAAATGTATCAACAAGGTACACCGTACATGGTGTGATGCACTAATCGTACAAGCAGTTGCAGTTAATCTCACCATCTATATACTTGAATCCCATGACGACTTTGCACCAATTACTATTATTAGACCATTGCACGCAGAAAATAACTCTACTACTCATATGAACATTTGTAGTTTAGATGAAGTACACTACTGCTCAACTACTGTATTAGAATATAACAGAAGAAGAGGAGGAGGAGGAGAAGGAGGATGAGGAGAAGGAGGAGGAGGATGAAGAGGAGGAAGAGGAGGAAGAGGAGGAAGTGGAGGAAGAAGAGGAGGAAGAGGAGGAAGAGGAGGAAGAGGAGGAAGAAGAGGAAGAGGAGGAGGAGGAGGAGGAGGAGGAGAAGAAGAAGAAGAAGAAGAAGAAGAAGAAGAAGAAGAAGAAGAAGAAGAAGAAGAAGAAGAAGAAGAAGAAGAAGAAGAAAAAGAAGAAGAAGAAGAAGAAGAAGAAGAAGAAGAAGAAGAAGAAGAAGAAGAAAGCTACAACGATCTGGAAACCGTCAATAGTACTATTTTACAAGCAACTGATGCCACTGGTACGGGGTTAAGAAGTGTGCCGAAATAGTGTACCATCGAGGAAAGATGATCAAAGGAGAAGGACTTCAAGTGTTGGAACAATGAAAGCACTAGATCCAGAAAAAGGAGAGACCTATAAGTTTCTAGGTTGCGAACAAGCAGTAGGTGTCCGTTGATCGTAGAAAGATTCTTGAGAGAACTAAAGTACGTTTGGAAGAACGTATTGCCAAAATCCTCGATGCTGAGCTGAAAGAAATACGATTGAAGCAATCGACTTATTTATGTTGCCCACTTTTACATATCCGATGAATGTATGCAAAGTTACTGAACAAGAACGAAACGAGATTGATATGATAATCAAACGTAATCCCCATTTGCATGGAAGATTGTGCAGTGATGGATGATTATATCTGCCTGCCCTAGAGATATGGGAGGAAGAGGCTTAACAAGTGTGCAGGATGTATACAGGGAAACAAATGAATGGCAGAGAATTAGAGGTTTATAGACTGAATCAACTCTCTGTCGTTTACGCTCCCGATTCCCTGAAACTGTAGAACATTGGGTGTCAGGTTGTCCTGTTCTTGCTAACGTATAAGAGTATCTTACGAGACACAATAATGCTCTGATGATTCTGGCTGTCGCCTGCATGGACTAAAAGAAAATGTCTACTCCCTAGGCTGGAAATAAAAATATTGACCACCGATAGCATGAAAATTTAAATGTGAAACCATGTAGCGATCAGTGATTTAACTGCTGTATTCAAATTCATCTTAATCCGAACTTTGCTGGAAAACCAGCTATATTGATTTTAATACATTGGTTGTCCTGATTGAGGAAACGTTGCCATTCATGATATTTTACAATAAAAAGTAAATTACAACCTACCTTTTCAAATGGGCCTTTAGTATGTTTCCCCCACTCAAGTTTGTAACCATTTACTGGAGAACCATTATGTTTTGGAACCTTGGTTTAATAGGAACAACATAAGAAACACTTGTTAAGAGTAGAAACTTAACAACAGCATCTCAAAAACATCAATCTTTTTATATAACAAGGATTTATTTTCTCTAAATGTTAAATCTGCATGAAAAAACGTATGAAGAGGCATACTTGTGATAGTCATAGTTAGATTTGTATAGTCAAAAAGAACTATCGTCAAATTCATATCTGCATGTGCAAAACCGATAGACCAATATGTTTTTATATGTCACTGATTGCGCAACATTCTTATTTCATAATACGCTTTTCTGTTCGAGTATGTTGTATTTTTATTAGGTATTATTTTTTCTATCGCGATTTTGATTGGTTGATAGCCTCCTAAAAACAACCGTCTATTTTCTGTACGTAAATGACGTCAACCTACGGACAATAGCTTGCTCGTTTTCAGTTTTATTTTGGCACTGGAATGTTCTTAACACTGTAATACGTTATTTAGTACGTTTTTACCGTTTAGTCATTTGCGAAGGTCGCCCGAAAATAAACATGACAGGCAGAAACTATGAAACACAAATTTAACAAGACAATTCTTTCATATAGGTCTTTAGAAGTAAATATTTCGCATATAGTTTGCAGATTTTTCCGTTTGAGAATGAACATACCCTTAGTTATTTTGTTCAGTGATAAATGTATAATAAAACAATTATTGAATTATGAAGGCCTCGTTTTTATCAGCTTTTTGCGGATAAACAGTTGGCCTTGATAATTATCGGTATCATGCATGAGAAAACCGATATTTGTTCATTTGTGAACAGTCACCACAAGTTTCTAATAGAAGTGAAACTGAGGCAAAGGCATGATAATTATGTTTCATAGATTGGAATGCACGTGCTCGCAGGCATTTACAATCTACTTAGAATATCGTTTTGAGTTTCTCATAGCAATAAAAAAGTGGAAAACATGTTTAGAAAGACGAAAAGATATTTTCAGATGGATTTAAGCACGAAAATATACCGTTTAACTTTACGTTAGATTTCTGCAGATGTAAAGTGATGTCGTGAGTTTGCCTAGCCTTAAAGGGACACTCCGGCCCAAATACAAATGCAGTTCATATAAGTTTCAGCATTCCTATCAATTTAGTTAAGAAGATGTGGCTAGTTGAAGTTGGAGAGTTTGTCCAATTTCGACGCCATTTTGTTTCTCAAATATGACGTCACTGAGTGACGTGATCTCGTATTATGCCTAAGAAGCTCCTCTACTTTCCTGCATGATGAACTAAATAGTTTATTTCGACTAATTTTCGTCCAAAGACCATTCACAATAACTATCACTATGTGATCGCCATCAAAACAACTCCACTGACGATAAAGAATCACTCAATGACGTCATATTTTCAAAACCAATATGGCGTCAAAATCCACAAATTTTCAACTTCAACTAGCAATATCTTCTCAACTAAATTGATAGGAATGCTGAAACTTTGCAAATAAATTAAAGTCAGTAAGATCTTTCATATGAACTGCATTTGTATTTGGGCCGGAGTGTCCCTTTAATATTCTACAACACAGAATGTTTTTTGTGGTTTTCTCTCACTGTCGAAGTGTTTTTCGGTGATTTTTTGTTGGCTACAAGAACAAAATCAATGGTTTCTTCGTGAATATCCTGCCCGACGAGGTAAAATAAACATTTTACACCTTTTCCATGCTCTCTTGGTGGACTATACTGTAGCTCAAGTGTTGTCTTTTGGGGGTTTTATTGAAAGTTTCAATAAGGTTAACTTCACCCTCACAAATTATACCGGAAATTCTCGTTCGGTTCAACGTTGCTTTGTCCACTTTAAAAAATTATAATTTCCTATGTATTTTCGGTCTGATTTTGCAAAATCTTGTGAAATTTAACAGGGAATATTTTATTTATAGTTATTTTGCATAATAGAATATTAATACATGTTTAAAAAAGATGATGAGCCGGCATGATTTGCTTTTTTATGTGGAAGACTTCAAATTCCCGTGTTTGGATACTCTGATCCTGCATGAGTGTTGACCAAACAGCGGCTTGTTGTGTACATGTTATTTTATAATCAACTATACCTTCCACGATAGTTTGAGAACGTTAGATGATCGACAAACTATTTCCAGTTCCCGGACAGCATCAGGTGCACCAGGAGCAGTATTTATGTGCGAAATCTCTGAGAATTTACTGTCCTTTATATACAAGGAAAAGGTTAGCATTAATTTTGGTATCTTGTTGACACTTTTAGGCTAAAATATCATTGTAATAGCTATAATTAAAATTATTTGAAAAATGTATTATTGCACTGAGAGCGTTACACACACTTCGAGCTCCACCCTGATTCTCTTATGCTGGAATGACGGCTATAATACGAAATCTATTTACAAGTCAAATGGTGGATAAATAAAAAAATAAAAAATAAACACTTCTTACACCAGCACTGTTCTGAGCTCGAACACGGAAGCTGTATTTGCAATCTGATAAAAGGCCACTGGCACAACAAGAGCTTTTAGGACCAAAATAAATAAGCTGAAAGTCTAAAAGAAGAAAAACATTGACCAACATCGCAAATGGAAAGGCTCACCAACAATCTAATTGGAGCTATTACTAAAGTGCTGCATATAGGCAGTGTGTTAAGTGGTTCTCTAACTAGTTATCACAACTAGTAATTATGCAAACTTTCATCGTAAAAATCGTTCAAAAAGAGGTTGTATATTACGTATAAAACGTCAATGTTGTACACCAACAATGTAAAACTTAGCAACGTGGAAGGCAGGTTATGACGTCATGCCCTCAATAGCAATAAATCAGAGCCAAGCTTATCGAGGCTATTACATAAAAAGCAGTCTCGACTCATCCCTCCATGCAAACTCGACCATTTTAATCATAAATGAGGATCCTAAATTGCAAGCTTTACACATAAGTAGAAAACCAGCACAAAATGCAAGCTTTACACATAAATTACAGTGAAGAAAACCAACACAAAATGCAAGCTTCACACATAAAGTACAGTGAAGAAAACCAACACAAAATGCAAGCTTTACTCATAAGTACAGTGAAGAAAACCAACACAAAATGCAAGCTTTATACATAAAGTACAGTTAAGAAAACCAACACAAAATGCACTAAGCTTTACACATAAAGTACAGTGAAGAAAATCAACACAAAATGCAAGCTTTACACATAAAGTACAGTGAAGAAAACCAACACAAAATGCAAGCTTTACACATAAAGTACAGTTAAGAAAACCAACACAAAATGCAAGCTTTACTCATAAGTACAGTGAAGAAAACCAACACAAAATGCAAGCTTTACACATAAAGTACAGTGAAGAAAACCAACACAAAATGCAAGCTTTACACATAAAGTACAGTGAAGAAAACCAACACAAAATGCAAGCTTTACACATAAAGTACAGTGAAGAAAACCAACACAAAATGCAAGCTTTACACATAAAGTACAGTGAAGAAAACCAACACAAAATGCAAGCTTTACACATAAAGTACAGTGAAGAAAACCAACACAAAATGCAAGCTTTACACATAAAGTACAGTGAAGAAAACCAACACAAAATGCAAGCTTTACACATAAAGTACAGTTAAGAAAACCAACACAAAATGCAAGCTTTACTCATAAGTACAGTGAAGAAAACCAACACAAAATGCAAGCTTTACTCATAAGTACAGTGAAGAAAACCAACACAAAATGCAAGCTTTATACATAAAGTACAGTTAAGAAAACCAACACAAAATGCAAGCTTTACTCATAAGTACAGTGAAGAAAACCAACACAAAATGCAAGCTTTACACATAAAGTACAGTGAAGAAAACCAACACAAAATGCAAGCTTTACTCATAAGTACAGTGAAGAAAACCAACACAAAATGCAAGCTTTATACATAAAGTACAGTTAAGAAAACCAACACAAAATGCACTAAGCTTTACACATAAAGTACAGTGAAGAAAATCAACACAAAATGCAAGCTTTACACATAAAGTACAGTGAAGAAAACCAACACAAAATGCAAGCTTTACACATAAAGTACAGTGAAGAAAACCAACACAAAATGCAAGCTTTACACATAAAGTACAGTGAAGAAAACCAACACAAAATGCAAGCTTTACACATAAAGTACAGTTAAGAAAACCAACACAAAATGCAAGCTTTACACATAAAGTACAGTGAAGAAAACCAACACAAAATGCAAGCTTTACACATAAAGTACAGTTAAGAAAACCAACACAAAATGCAAGCTTTACTCATAAGTACAGTTAAGAAAACCAACACAAAATGCAAGCTTACACATAAAGTACAGTGAAGAAAACCAACACAAAATGCAAGCTTTACACATAAAGTACAGTTAAGAAAACCAACACAAAATGCAAGCTTTACTCATAAGTACAGTTAAGAAAACCAACACAAAATGCAAGCTTTACACATAAAGTACAGTTAAGAAAACCAACACAAAATGCACTAAGCTTTACACATAAAGTACAGTGAAGAAAACCAACACAAAATGCAAGCTTTACACATAAAGTACAGTTAAGAAAACCAACACAAAATGCAAGCTTTACACATAAAGTACAGTGAAGAAAACCAGCACAAAATGCAAGCTTTACACATAAAGTACAGTGAAGAAAACCAACACAAAATGCAAGCTTTACACATAAAGTACAGTTAAGAAAACCAACACAAAATGCAAGCTTTACACATAAAGTACAGTTAAGAAAACCAACACAAAATGCAAGCTTTACACATAAAGTACAGTGAAGAAAACCAACACAAAATGCAAGCTTTACACATAAAGTACAGTGAAGAAAACCAACACAAAATGCAAGCTTTACACATAAAGTACAGTTAAGAAAACCAACACAAAATGCAAGCTTTACACATAAAGTACAGTGAAGAAAACCAACACAAAATGCAAGCTTACACATAAAGTACAGTGAAGAAAACCAACACAAAATGCAAGCTTTACACATAAAGTACAGTTAAGAAAACCAACACAAAATGCAAGCTTTACACATAAGTATAGGAAACCAACACAAAATGCAAGCTTTACACATAAGATACAACCATTACGTCAATGAATTTCGAAATTAAACTTTGCGCGATAACTAATTAGCATCATATCTTTAAACATTAAACAAATTACCAGTTTATTTTCATCGGACCACTTTAACATTAAAGTTTCATTCTTAATTTATTGTATTTTATTATCATTTGTATTTATTTACTCATTTATATATATATATATTTAATTATGATTGCGGACGAAGAGCCAATGTAATTTTTGGATATGTCGTATTAAACCATTATTATTATTATTATTATTATTATTATTATTCTTAATGATAATAATGCGTGTAGTAAAAACAAGAAAAAATCCGTATAAAATTATTATTATTTGTGTTTTAGAAAAAATTATTTAAAAAAATCCTCAATACTGACTGTTCCAAATGTTTCCTACTTTCGTGTATTTGTCATCAATAAATGTCAGGCGCATTATAGGCGCATATATTTTATTTTTATTTTATTTTTTTATTTTACAAAATTCGCCGTACTATACACAAAACAAAACAAAACAAACAAATAAACAAAACTAACTGGCAGGGATTACCCACAGAGCATAGCTCCAATAACGGGATCCCAGGACGCTAGCTTCGGACGAAAGCATTTACTAGGAAATGTATTCGGGTTTTTAATGAATTTTGAAATTACGCAGTTTGAATTTTAGTTCAGCAAATTTCGCAAATTTCGCGAAATTTATTTTCCTGTTGATCTCGTAGTCGCCTGTCTGAGGTTCGTCGAGTTTATGTTTTTTGAAGCTAATTCAAAAACTCGCACTAGGTAGTTTATCAGGTTTAAAACTAAAGGTAGTGAAATGCCTAAATACTACGAAATTACTGAAATTACAGAGAAAATTCGAATCGGTCACACCACTAACATGGTATATGTACATTGTTTATTGTTTGTGGATACAAATCTGCGTTAAATGTCTTTGTCGGGTAGTTATTAATTTATTCACTTCGTTCAGTTTCAAAATGTAAGAGTTAGATCCCGAGAAGGAGGGCTTTATGCTATATAAAGGACGCGCAGCGTCCGAGGGCTTTATATAGCATAAAGCCCGACATTCGAGGGATCTATCTGATTTAGTTCATGATTGAGGAGGTTTTTCAAAACAAAGTTTTGTCCATTTTATCCACCTTGGACAAAGATTTCCCTAGTTTTTTCCTTCATTTCTTATCTAATTAGTATTCATGGTCTTTATGCTAGATAAAGCCCGCGGTACATCAAAGAAAACCGACTCGATCATAAACTAAGTCGCAATAATTACCAACGTTGAACGTTGACAGAGATTCAAAATGTTGGCCCATCTTTTCACAGTTCCGTGATTTCCGTAGAGGAAGGAAAAAGCGACGTTTCTAGTGAAGGTCTTTTATGGGCCTTCACACGAACGTCATATTTCATTCCTCTATTTTAGCAGTTCACTACATTTCTCGTTTTGACATTATATTATGTATATGCATACAGAACGTAAACTGATACCTTCGTTATCAGACTTTCGGAACTGAACGTTGTAATTAGTTATATTGGCTCCTCCATTATAACTTGGAGGATCTAAAAATTAAAAGTCCAATCAAGAAAAATCACCTTTGAGCAAGAAGCCCAAACAGTGTTTAATGTGCGTGAAGTAATTAAAGGTAGAAATAGTGGATCGACAAGGATTATTTGGCATTGGTATAGTTTTTACGTCGCGAAAGGTGTTTTTGATTCTGAGGAACGATTTTTTTTAAGTAAGCTCAAAGCATAGGTAACCCAAACAGTGTTTATGCGTACGCATGAGTGTCTATGCGTGCAAATAAATGGTTACTTTATTTTATATTTCATTATTTTTTATTTCATTCTTTTAACCATAGTCAGCTTAGAGTTGTTAATAAAATCTCAATTCTGTTTCAAAATATATATTTTTCAAATATATAGTTACTTTACGTTACGTCCCCCTGTGGGGTTCAGCTCGCTATTGTTATATCAGGGATTTTGTACAGGGATAATAAAGGAATAGCACTTTGTCGAAATGACGTCAGTACCGATGTTTGTCCGCATTTACCCAGAATTATTGTGGCCATAACAAAAGAAAATAGCTCATTTGCAATCATTTGTGAGTCAAATTTGGTTTGTTTTGTTCGCATTTTGAGCTATTAATAGCAGCAGCTTAAAGGGCTATTTACTTACAATATGAGCGGTCTAAAATCGCCCTTGAATGTCAACAGGCAACGACTGTTGGCATTCAAAGACGATTTTAGACTGATCATGTCGTAATAAATTCATTTATCTTGATGGTCTACACATTGATTTTATGAACAATTTTAAGTTGACCGTGTGCATCTCTATATATTGTCACAAAAATGTTTACCACCTCGCGGTAAAGAATGAAATAAAAAATACTGAAATATAAAATAAAATAACTATTTATTCGCACGCATAGACACGCTATGCCGTACGCATAAACACTGTTTGGGCTACCTATGCTTTAATAATAATATTAATAATGATTATAAAGACGCGTATTAGGAGCATTATACAATAGTCTCAATGCTTTTACAGCACTACTGTATATTCTTAATTTTACTTATAAAACTAATTACAGTTTCATTATAGGATAAAGCCTACTACATATATTACCACTATGAACATAAAAATATTAATTTTAAAAAAGAAAAGTCTTAAGTGCTGACTTAAAACTACTTAAAATATCAATGCATCTAATTTCCTGTGGTAATTAACTAAGTAACTAAACTCCACAGTTTAGGTGCGGCAACTAAGAATGTTCTGTCTCCATGAGTAACAGTTTTGGATTTTGGCTCAAGTATCAGATTTAGGTTAGATGATCTTAAAGTACGAGTAGGTTTATATTTAGTCAGTAAATCAGTAATATAAATAAGTACCTGGCCATGTAAAGCTTTCAAAGTAATTATCAGTATCTTAAAAACAATCCTTGAATCTCACTTTGAGCTTACTTCGTCAGAATGAAAAACCCCTTTCACGACCTGAAAACTAAACCAATATCTCCAATGCCAAATACTTCTTGTCGATCCACTATTTCTACCTTTAATCACTTTTTATCCCTTTAATTCCCTGTTGCCCGTCCTAGCATAGAAACTGCAATATTATTAATATACAGTACTTATAATTTAGAATAACGATTCTATCGTGGTGACGAATTTAGATATAGCTTTGAATTAGCGTGTGAATGGTATATACCTTGTAGGTGTAATAGTTATTACAAGAACTGTTTGTTAAAATATATAAAAGTTTTTATTAAAGTGCCTACATATTTGTAAAGAGCATGGTGGTCTTACTTAACTTGTCAAATTTCAAGCAATTGCGAGCATGGGAAGTCGCCTTTTCAGACATCTTTTACACGAGATTATACGGCCGCCATTACTCGAATATGTTCCGGAAGTATAGGTTGCGATTAGAGGAAGTGACGTCAAGACTCAACACGTGGCTAGTTGTGTATGAATATAAAGCTGCTTGGGTTAAACTTTCTATTGTAACTTGTCGTATAATTTCCATAAAGCTTTGTCACGTGTTGAGTCTCTGATACTCTGCTGTGGAATCGCGGGCTCGTCTGGAAGAAGTTTTGAGCAATGGCGGACAAAATTTGGGCGACTTTGGAGGTTAAATTTCTTCTGATAGCATGTTTGTTGTTCATTTTTTTTGCCAAATGCGAACATTTATTAACCTAAAATGATGTTCTGCAACAAAAAATGCCAGGAAACGTAATGTGATATTTCGTCGCAGGGGCACTTTAAAATTAATCGTATTGACCATTCGGGAGGTCTTTAAGGAAAATTATTCTGCCTGACGTCTGTGCAAAAAGACCAAGGGCAGGATAATTTTGCAGTAAAGACCAAGCAAGCGAGGTTAATTATTAAGGTTTTTATTATATGGCTCTTTTAAATGTCTCACATTTCCTCAATTTTTTCGCAATTTTTTAAACTTTTCAGTTGTTTTGTAATGACCGGTCTTTACGTAATATATGAACAACGAGTTTGAGTATTTCATTAGGGGATCCAAACACGAGAAAACATGATGAAAACACGAGCAAGAAGCGCGAGTGTTTTTATTGTTTTCGAGTGTTTGGATCCCCTGATGAAACACGATAAACGAGTTGTTTATATGGTTTCTCAATCGAACACGGATTTAATTGGATATTTACTTAAAACGCATTTGAGAACAAACCCTCATGGGACTGAACTCACGAGGGTGTGTAAAATTTATTCAGAAAATTAACAGACTCTGTTCAGTTGAGGATGAGCGAAGATGGGGGCAGGTCGTTTCGTTCTCCAACAAATGAATTATTATTAATTAAGATCTCAGCAATTAGATCAAAACCGGGTTTGATCTAATAACTGTGGTGGTATATGATTTTTACGTGTTTTACTCGAGTATCCAGCCTCAGTCATGTGATAAAATAAAGTGATTTCATTGGCTAATTGGCTCATGAATTATTAATGAGTTTGAGAAGGGTTTGTAAAGACCGCTCACCAACCAATCATATTGCAGAAAAGCTGCGTTAAGACCGCTCACAATCGAAGCCATATAATAAATATTTTAAAAAAACAGTCCTGTAAGAACTATTACACCTATAATATACACCATTCACCATAGTTCACACACAATTCAAGGCTATATATTTATATAGAATTGAAGAATCAATAGCATTCAGTTTATATCTTTTTAAAATGTTTAATTTCCTACCCCATTGTAGTTCAATAGTATGAGGCTGTGATTTGTGGTCCTTTGATTTGCGTGGCCCAGAAGGTGGATCAGAAATAACTGGAAGAGCTTTAATCATAGCAGCATCTGACCACTAGAGATGAGATAGATGAGATATAGATGGTTTATTACTAAAACTTTGCAGCTAAAAAAGCTGAATTATGTTTAAGGTTTACAATATTGGTAAAAAAAGTTATACGATAATCCAAGCTCTCCCACATTCACTACAGCAGTGTATATATTAACACAAAAATAGTTATAATAATATCAGTAATAATACGAAAACAAGAAAGAACTATTCTAGATTAAAACTTTAAAGAATTATGTACAATAAATATATTCCTAAATCTGTCTGTTTTTGCGTGTACATCCTGGTTTAGGCTAAAAGGGATGACTCAAAACGACCTTTCTGTTTTGTTTGGTCTTTATTTTTGGTTAGGTTAGGGTTAGCTACGGTTAGGGTTAGGGTTAATATTATTACACCTCTGACTGGCCTCTAGGCATTTTTAACCTTTTGGTTATTTCTGATGGCCAGTATTCCTACAAATTTAAATTTATCTGTAAATAGCTTTTCTGTTCAAAAAGGGATCAATAAAATTGTATTGTATTGTATTGTATTGAAAATGAGAAGGTCCTTTTGAGTCATCCCTTTTAGCCTTCACCGTATATCCCGGCCCCAATTGTATTTGCGTGTATATATCCCCCAATCCCTCGTGCATCTTAAATACACAGACCATTCATTGGCTTCAGGGAGCAAACTACGAAGCTTGTGATTACTATTGCATGGAGACAATCTGCATGCCTGTTAAAAACTGTCGGCGCTCGAATAAGGGGACCATGTGTGTCAGCGTATGTGGCGAATAAAGAGCATAGTAATTGAGTAGAATGGTGATTACAAAGTTGGCATGTGGCGAAAGATATATTTACACCGTTATGCTGATGTACCTCCGGTATGTACTGTAAGTACGCAAATTATCGAACCCTGTATACCATAGAACTTTGACATATTGCTGACTCAGCACTTAAAAAAATATGTCAATCTGCTGACTAGCTGGCTGAATCTTACAGGATTGGTGTGAATATTCTTGGTTGAAATTATAGCATATGTGTATCTCATTAATGCAAACTTCCAATTGTCGGGTAAAAAAATTGGCGGCCCTGGCTAAAATATGCGTTTTCGCGGTGGCTCCATTTCTGAAAATATCAGCTGAACCATTGTCTAAAACTATGCCAAGTTTGATGCTTGTGCGTCAAAACCCACAATTATTACATATATCTGCCTGACTATCAGTGAAATGGCTATGTATATCTCAGGGTCAAAAAACGTTTAGAGTCAGGTGGGAAAATAGGGTCAGTCGGGAAACCGGAACCTGACATTTATTTTGATTTGGCCTTAACAAAGAGCGAGGTCTGTACGGGGAAAGTATTTGCCTGAAGTCATCGTAAAATCTTTGAATATACCCAAATAAATTATTAGAAACGAAGATCGTCTAAATTTGGTAAAGGAATATATATATTTTTATTTATTGTTTTATTGGATTTGCCACTGGTAAATTACAAGAATAATCACAAAAAGCAACGTCAAAAATGTAGAAATTGGCAGGGTGGCCGCAACAGCATACGCCAATTATAGCGGTCCCAGATATGTAAAAATAAAAATAAAGTAAAAATTAAAACACTGAAAGATCTTGCGGAGGTCAACCACAGCAGCAGAGAGCACCAGCCAACTCCGGGCTGAGCCACACTTTAGGCACTTTAGGCAAACTGTTCTCCTCCAGTATAGGCCTGTATAGGAATAAGCTTTTTTCCGGTAGATACCCTCAATATTCTTAAAGTGCCCATGACCCCAAATACGATATTACTGATATAGATGCTACATGAAGTGAAAAGTTGAACGCCAAAATATTTTATGATTTGAGCTTTGCGTTGATGTGCTATAAAGATTTGTTTGTCAGAAATGGTAATGAGTGTGACGTCATTTACGGCATCATTTCGGATACAATATTCTACTGTTAAAGCAAATTAATCTAACTCAAACGTTGATGATGTACTTGACCGCTATAGTAAAGATTTTATCAACTTTTTCACTCAAATGCTCAACCAGTCTATCACACGGAAAGCAGAAAAGAAAGCCAGATGCCGTAAATGACGTCACACTCATTACCATTTCTGACAAACAAATCTTTATAGCACATCAACGCAAAGCTCAAATCATAAAATATTTTGGCATTCAACTTTTCACTTCGTGTAGCATCTATATTAGTAATATCGTATTTGGGGTCATGGGCACTTTAAACACCGATTATAGAGCGAAATCAGGAAAGAAACGTAGAGACAAAACTCCATATAATATAAATGACATTCATAATTTTTTTTGAACATTTTATTGAATAAAAAATATTTTTACAACGTATAACGTGTCTTTCACTCTTACACAAACTATAATTTAAGCATAAAATCACGAACTAATGTATCGTTTCACCCGCTTTGACCCGTAAACATAGTAACTATAAAACAATAGTTAACATGGTAATATTTCAACTATATTTCACAGTCACCACGGTGACTGTTAAGTCTTTTTGTTACAGTAAAATGCACTGATGTGATTTTGTAAAAATGTTTGAAAGTTTCTGCTGTAAAATTCTGGACGTTGTCCATAAGAGTGAAATAATTATCCTTTTCCCTCCGAGGTGGTGTACACTGCTACCCAGTGTGTACCAGGTCCATCGCTGGCATCCATGTTCATAATAAAGCCTCTAGGTGTTTTCTGTAAACACAAATTTGGCATATAGGTAACTTTTCAGGACACGAAGAAATTGATGGGTGCTCATCTTAGCGCGCCAATCTCGATAAGAGTTCTCTAAAATATATATCATCAAGACGTCTTACGTCATTTTCTACTCAGTACTGTATAAAACAGTTTTACCTAAAGTCAACATCAGCAATCGCGAACAGCTGTTTCACCCTATTGGGGACTCGTCAGTGCGATGAACTGATAACCTAACATGCACATCGAAAATCAGGGTGTTATTGCCCAGCAAATAGCTTTAAAATGAGCCATAACATGATAAAGAGCCATAACATGATAAAGAGCCTTAACAAGATAACGAAACGTTAGTATTAAAATATTTATTTTCAAAATTATGTTGCGTTGTGGCTCTTTTTAAAGCTATTTACTGGGCAATAATATTCCTAACTATAGACTATACGATTCTCGCCTGGTTCCTCTATTGCGATAATTTTAAACTTAAACTCGATAAAGATAAATCTGAGCTGCTGGTTCTCTCGTCTTCGAATTGGCCACGCTCTCCACTGGATACTTTTATGATTGCTAATGAAACTGTATTTGCCACGTCCAATGCCAGGAATATTGGTGTTCTTTTTTATGAATCACCATCTAATCCCGCATGCGGGATTAGATGGTGATCCATCTATCCCCATGTAGCTCTCTAAAACACCAACGAACTTGTATAGTGTCCCCTCCTTGACACTTGTTATATACAGATGAATCATCCAACTCTACTCCAGATGCATCTTGAATTTGCACCCCCTCCTCACATGAAAAAATGAGCATTTTTTCGGGTTACACTGTAGGCCCATGCATTCCATCGCGGACATGCAGGTTGACTTTAGCACTGTTTAACTTGCTCTCGGAAGCGGAAAATACCTTGCGGTCGTCTTTTTACAGCAGGTCTATTACCCATGGTGCTTACAGGCTTTGATAATACGCAGACTATTATGATTATTATGACTGACAATTACTTAGACAAAGTGCATAAATGAAAAGGAAGAAATAGAGCAAACGCTCAAGAAGAATTAGAGAAAGGAAAAGAAGTCCAAGCGAAGCGTATTAAGGAATTACTAATCAAAAGAGACCAAGAAGGAATGAAATTCTGCAAATAGACGATGCGAAATACAAAAACAAAATAATTGAGTTGAGAAAGTATGAAAATTCTTTGCTATTTTTAACTTCGATCAAAAAACCTCGTATTTTAACACTGCCTACGGAGCAAACTACTTTTATATTGTTATTTTATTAACTATAACACGAAACTGAAGTCTAAAGATTCCTTTTTTATATGAAAGTCCACACCTTCCTGCCCATGACCCCAAATACGATATTACTGATATAGATGCTACATGAAGTGAAAAGTTGAACGCCAAAATATTTTATGATTTGAGCTTTGCGTTGATGTGCTATAAAGATTTGTTTGTCAGAAATGGTAATGAGTGTGACGTCATTTACGGCATCATTTCGGATACAATATTCTACTGTTAAAGCAAATTAATCTAACTCAAACGTTGATGATGTACTTGACCGCTATAGTAAAGATTTTATCAACTTTTTCACTCAAATGCTCAACCAGTCTATCACACGGAAAGCAGAAAAGAAAGCCAGATGCCGTAAATGACGTCACACTCATTACCATTTCTGACAAACAAATCTTTATAGCACATCAACGCAAAGCTCAAATCATAAAATATTTTGGCATTCAACTTTTCACTTCGTGTAGCATCTATATTAGTAATATCGTATTTGGGGTCATGGGCACTTTAAATCAAACACTAAAGTTTTTTGTGATATGTAGAATAGTATAATGTACTTGCAGCTCCACGCGAATTAACGTTTTTGCTTTAAAGAATATATGGACTTTTATATGAACAAACTATTTTAGATTTTAGTTCTCCTTTAATAACACAATAACAAGCAATAAGATATCCGGTTATAGCAAGATAACATTGACCTCGCTCTGGATAACTCTTCATATAACAGTTTCACCCAATAATTGTTCAATTGTAAAGCGAGAGATTAATTAATGCTTTTCTGAAACACGTATGTAAAAGTGTACTTACAGCACTTTGGAAATTGGAAGTCGCACAAGAAACTCGAACTTTGTAAACGTGACCAGGAAGAAGATCTTGGAACTTGTAGTTCATGTTCAAACCAGTGTAAGCTTTACAAAATGGGCCTCCTATACCGTAAATATTCAGTATTTTTAAGGAAAAAATAATAGCAAAGCCATCCATATATTAGGTATTTATTTATAAACGATTTATATAAGGAAATAAAGTACAGTAATGTCAACGAGTGAAAGAAAATGATAAACAGAACAGGAAAAACGACTGAGAAGATATATTTATTTAAATTGTATTTATATATTGAAATTATTTATAACAGCGTGAGCCCCCCTCCTGGTTCAGTTCGGAACGGGTCTACAAATTGAAGTTAAAATATTTTGGCTTTGTTAATTGCTCTTACCTTTTCCATCGTTAATTTCCAGACTATAGCTGAGAATTTCACTTCCACCATCATCACTCGAGGGAGCTGCAAAGCAATTTTGACAGCTAGCTTATTGTCTATTATCTTAGTCAGAAATTTTCACTAACTTACCCCGGCAGTGGTATCAACATAATTTTCTAACTTTATATTTATATAACTTATTTATATTTACGAAGGGCTTCGCTCGAAACCTTAGACCTAATTATTATAATAATAATAATAATAATAATAATAATAAATTTTTTTTTTAATAAACTTTATTTCACAATTTATAACTATTTTTACAATAATTTAGTTATTGAAATTAATAACAGTATAATACATATAAACTCATGGCAGTTAAAAAGATTAAAATTAAAAATGTCAGTAAAATCACACTCTGATATAAAGGAAAAGTCATTAGCAACGTAGCTGGCTCTCCAGCAAACCGAGTTCTAAGTTTTTGTTTTTCACTTGATTAGGGGATTTTCTAGTCCCTCTCGTGCATGCAATGGCTGATCTTAATAGAGCGAAGGAGAGGCGGCATCTCATCCATGCTAAGGTGACAGCATATTCCCATTTCCACTTGACTGCTAACATCTCTGCCATTCTCTTGTAAGCAACCGTTGTTTCTTTGCTCAGACCACCACTTGTAGAAAAGATCAAAGGTGTAAACGTACCATGCTCTATTTCTCTTACTCTGTCGCCATATTCTCTTTTTTTCATATTCTCCTGGCTTCTGTATAAAGAACTAATGCTGGTGTTGCGATAACTAGGCGCGTTTGGGTGGAACACCCTTACGTCAAAAAATGCGCTTTGTTGGCGACACCAGAAACCTTTAGCCTTTATATCAGATCTAGCCTCGTCTTGTCGGTTTGTAGACTGCGGATATATGCTTTCACCCGTAATTGGCTGTAGCTGTGGTTCCTTCTCTGTTTCGTTACACACCTCACTCAGCCAATCAGCAGTGATGTCGCGGACCTCATTATGGCGAACAATGGTCATACCACCGTGTGAACAGATCATAGCATGGTCTGTAGAGAAGTTAGCACCACACACGCAGTGCTGAGGCAGATTCTTTAGCTGCCAACCGTATCGTAGACACAGGGCGTCACGGAACTCGCTCTTATTCAAGTTAAAACCGTGTTCTTTCAGCGGAAGCACAGTGAGCCAGGAAGAAGAACCTTTCTCATTTAGGAGATCCATTGACCTTTGTTTTGTGGCGGGTAGCATTTCTCTGACGGCATTGGCCTTGTTTGCATGATTTTCTGCTTTTTCTCGACGTGTCGTCATTTTAATCTCGCTTAGATCAGGTTTTCGATACGAATCGGCTTGCTCAATTATCATTTGCTTCAGAGGCTCAGTAATCTTTTTGGATGCATGGAATTGATGGCAAGCTTCTTCAACTGGATTAACGATATTCAGACCACCATGTCTTGTTGGCAATGATAACATCTTTCTTTTGACTTCGTCCAGTTAAGGCAGGAATTAACTTCTCAATAATAATCTCTTCGATAGGTTGAAACAACTCATCAACCTTCTCAACCGTACGCATGATAAACTGCCATTTTCCTTTTATGGAATGAATAAAGGCCGCATACGCTGCATGGGGATAAATTTCAGCGATCTTAGCCAGGACATTAATTTCTTCTTTCCACTTTTCAACTTTACCTGCGACATACTCTTGAACGAAATTTGACGTACCAATTGCTGCGCCCAGGATGTTATGACCAGCGGTTGTTATACGGATTCCAGTATTTTCAAAAAGAGCTGTCGCAAGGTGGATGTATTCTGGCTTGACTACCAAGGTCGTTTTGGCCGGGTTGGGATAATAACCGTATTCGGGACCAACTGTTGTCAGTTGTTGCCACCAACTTCTTAGAGCATGTAGCTTTCCTGCTGATGTAGAGTCGTCTGCGAACCAAACTTGTTTAACATCACTAGACGTTTCATGACTTAGACTGTTGATTAAGGGTGTTATGGCAAGCGCATACATAGCCATAGCTAGGGGATCGCCTTGCGTAGTTCCTTCCGATGACAAAATTTCATCACCACCTGTGACAAATAGTCTCACTGGTTTTAAGTACGTGTTATTAAGCACGGTCGGGTAGATATCGCTGGACATATGATGCCAATGTTGTGGAGTAATAATAATAATAATAATAATAATAATAATAATAATAATAATAATAATCCAAACTGATAGATAGAACATTCCCGGCCATATATACTAGTACTAAATAAAAAGAAGAGATGCTGCGCACTTATAGAAGTTGCATGCCCATTTGATACAAGAGTTCTGCAGAAAGAAAAGGAAACAGTAGAAAAGTATCAAGATCTAAAAAGAGAAATTAAGAGGATATGGCAATGTAAAGAAGTAACAATTGTACCCATCATTATTGGAACACTCGGAACAGAAAGCAACCATTTCGATATGTGGCTGATACTTCAAAAGATTGTTTGTTCATGGGAACTGCAAGAATCTTGAGACATGTGCTAGACACCTAAGGGTGCGGGATTTAAGATAATGAGCTGTGCGAAAACTGAAATAATAATAATAATAATAATAATAATAATAATTGGATAAAATATATATATGTATATAAATTCTAATTACAATCATTGCATAATAATAATAATTCTAAAACTAATTAATAATAATAATAATAATAATAATAATAATAATAATAATAATCCCCTCGCCCGGCGCGAAGCGCCGGCCGAAGGCCGAAGGCCTGAGGGCGAGGGTGATAATATCGACCGGCGTTTAGTCCCTCATCACGGATTCCAGGCGTAAAGTAAAGTCACTTTCAGTTTCCTTGTATATATATCTATATATATTCAGGATCAACGTCGTCGATCATGCGCGGCATTGGAAAATTTGGCCCTGGTAACTAGATATGGTAAATACTAAATATCTGCATTTGAATTAAAAGAAAAGTACGTGTTTTGTCGGGTTATACGGTGAATGAAGATTTGTGTTCAAAAAGATCGTGAAAAGGCAGTGAAAATGCAATATATCGTCGTCGGAAGATGTCAAGTTCGTAAATCAAGTTTTATACGTGCAGGGCGTCAAACTAAAGGTAAACCCGTTTTCGTTTTTTTAAACCTGTTAATCAGTTACAAAGATCGTTTTGCAAACATGTCCGAGTATGTTATTCAGGCTTTTATTTGATGTATAGCATGATTTTCTAGAGTTAGTAGTTCAAAAGATATGGTCGTCTGAATATCTAAAATATTTACTCGGAGTTTGTCAAATCCAATCCAAGCGTCGTCGCTTTTTTCAAGCTGTTAGCTATCAGTTACAAAAATATTTTTGTAGGTATGTGAGAGGCTGTTAATCAAGCTTTCATTAGATATGTAGAATGAGTTCTTAGAGTTAGTACTTCAAAAGATATTGTGGTCGGAACATTTCACTTTTGGCATGTCGTCATGGCAACCGAAATTTAAAATTATTATAACATCAACCCAAGTCAGTTTTAGGATTAGGATTTGCGTTAGGATTAGGATTAGCGATTATTTGAGTTTCGGTTTGTTCATATATCGAGAAAGCGCCAATCAGACATCACAAAATCACTCTTTGAAGGGCTTTCGCTCGAAATTGAATAGTCCTTACACACGATATACCAATAAATTATGTGCCTTATTATAATATTGCAGAATAACAAATGTTAATACAAATTTTGAATGGCAGATTTTATACTTTTATTTAAATTAGCCATCACCATTGTTTCACTCGGTCACTTTGCAACCTCATCCACAATGGAATAATTGCAATACTTGATAATTAGCCTATATAGTGATCAGTACCAGTACTGGACGGATTATAGTTGTGTTTATACTGCAAGTCTATAGGACTAACCAGGACCAACCTGGCTGAATGCCACCTTGGGCCTGGCTTACATTTTACTGACTTTAATAGTCTATAAACATGCACCACACTGGTTATAACAATCAGTGTTTATACACTCATCTGATGGCATGCTGGTCTGGCCAATGGCTTAGTGTGTTTGTGTAAACACCTTTGTCCTGTATTAGGCCTAGACAATTCCAGTCCTAGGCTTGCAATGTATATATTTACACAGCTTTTGTAGGATATATACTGTATATAGATACTGTATAATTGGGTAGGTTATAACACTCACTGTGTCAGGGGAACACATTAAGGATTAAACAACTGGTCATCATCTCACTGACAACAAGCAGCTGAAGGGAATTTCATCTTGAATTAATGATATATTGGTGAAATAATTAGATTAAGCAATGTTCTTTGTTGCATATTATGGACTAGCTTTTGTCATTTCATCTTTTTGAAATGTGTTACCAGTACTTGAATACCATTGAAATACCAGTACATGTACATGTGCATAATTATATAATATAATAAGATTATATATTAATAAAAGCATCGAGCTTATCAATATATAGTCAGACAACTCTCATTGCAAAACTCAAAAATTAGCTGATATAGAGTATATACTGGTGTCTTGTAGTAAGGATGTACAAAATTACAGACTTTAGCTGTGTTTACATATATTTCAAGTCTATAGGACCAAGCTGCCAGCCACGACCTGGGCCTGGCTTACATTTTATTGACTTTAATAGTGTAAACATACACCATACTGGCTATAACAATCAGCATTTACACTCATCTGATATTATGGCATATGCCCTTCTGGCCAATGGCTTAGTGTGTGTGTTTAAATTCACCTTTGTTGTGGATAGTAGGCCTGGACAGTGCCAGTCCTAGGCTTTCAATGTATATTTTTACACAGCTTTTGAAGGATAAATACTGTATAATGTATAATTCATGGGTATAGGTAATTAACACTCACTGTGTCAGGGGAACATGTTATAGGGATTAAACAAGTGGTATCATCTCACTGACAAGAAGCAGCTGAAAGGAATTTCATCCTGAATTAATATATATATTGGTGAAATAATTAGCTATTAAGCAATATCGTTCTTTGTTGTATATTATGGGCTTTTGTCATTTCATTTTTTGGAATTGTGTTACCGGTACTTGAATACCATTGAAATACTGGTACATGAATGTGCATAATTATATAATATTAATAAAAGTTGAGAAACAGAAGTCTTCTAAAAGAATAAAAGGTTTATCAGCCTTATCAATTTGGTCTAGGATAAATTTAGGTATTGAATCTTTTGGTATCTGCTTATACTAACAATTAGACAATAGGGAACATGCAGATTACATTATTACAGTAGGGTACATGTATCTGCTTATACTGACAATTAGGCAATAAGGAACATGCAGACTACATTATTACAGTAGGGTAGGTTATACAGTCTCGTGAATACAATTGTACTTTGAGTAAAATTATGATTATGATTATGAGTATGCTACTGTTACTGTAAACATGCATGTTGAAATTTATTATTAAAAGGATAACTGACATAATTAACTTAATTATGTAATATATAATTAATACAATTATTATTTAAATTAATAATTATTAAAATTAATTATTAATTTCAATAATCAATAGTTACACAATTGGTTTCTAACCCTGCCTACTTGGGTACTGTTCAGTACACCACCCACAAATTGCACCCAAAAAATAAGCAGTTTGAAAATCTGTTCAGTTTGGCAATATCAATTAAGCCTCAAACAGTAAGCGGGCGAGGGTTGTTGCGTACACGTATTTCTAGTTGTATTGTTAAGGATGACTGGTTTTACGCCACAGTCATAAACCTTTTCGGAAAAACAAACATTTCTAGAACATCAACGCAAACCTCAAATCATATCACATTTTGGTATTCAACTATTCACTTCATGTAGAATATATATCAGTAATGTCGTATTTGGGGTTAGGCACTAGAATATAAATATCCATACGGTGTAGTATTAAGTTAATCATAATATATTCTGTTAAATATCAACGTACCCCATGAAACGACAAACGACTTTGTATGAACTTTGCCATCAAGAACAGGAGGAAGCATCGGACCTAGACATTGGCACGGCAAAACATATATTAGCAACTTTATACTATATTTTCAGGTGAAAACACGCTCATGATTTAAAAACAAACGATTAGTTTTGATTATATAAGTAGCAGAAGGCGTATATATGTACACGCCTATAGACCTCTCTCATAGTGGCGGCCAGTCTAAATATTCTTTTATATATGCTTGCAAATTAGCCTTTCTGGCCTCGTTACAAAGCAAATATTCTTTGGAATTAAAGACACACGAACGAGGTCAGAAAGGCTAATTTAAATGAATATAAAATAATATTTAATGCGGGTGCCATTATGAAAGAGGTCTATTATAGAAATAAAATCTCACGTTTGGGGATTTTACATATTGGTAATATTTGGGTCTTCCTCAGCAAAATCATAATATATCTTGTCAGACGAAAATGTCATCTTCATGGACTTTTTTGCTGTTAAATTTATCGGATGTGATGTCACAAGAGGCAAGTAACAAAAAAACTGGTTTGGAATGCATCTTGTGACATCACATCCGGAAACTTTGACAAAAAACTCCATGAAGATATAATAAGTAGCTTATTGACCGAGCTCGTTCGGTCAGGCAAGAAGAATATTGGTCTCGTTTTTTTTCGCTCAGCAATACAAGCAAAAAAGAACTCGACAAATATCCTTCTATCTGGACCTCACGCTCGGTCAATAGCATATATTATTATATGGCTTGGCTCCTGAGCGGGCATAACGCAGCTTTTCTGCAATATGATTGGTTGCTGAGCGGTCTTTACAAACCGGTAAATACCGGTCACAACTACAACGTTTTAGAAAATTGCGAAAAAATTGAGGAAATGTGAGAAATTAACTTAAAGTGCCTGTGGAATGAAATTTTGAGTTTATTGTTATTCTGAAAATTTTGATGTTTATGATCATTTTCATAATATATATTAAGATACAAAAATTCGAATGGGAATTTGTAGTAATATCGACTCAAAGTGCAGATATTTGGGCAAGTAAATGCAAAATTTTCTCTCGACGTCGTGACGTCATAAGTATTGACCGAAAGGGAAAACCAGCATGTGTGTAGCAAGGTGAAAGTTAAAGAGTGTCAACCATCGTGCATTGTGCGTTTGTGTTTATCTTTCCATACGATAACGAAGTGTTTTGAATAGGTTTGTTGCGAACTTGACGAAATACGTACACTCGGAAGCTGATTTTTTTGTTTGAACCTCGTTACTTGGTCTTCCACGATTCGTGTCAGTCAAGGCTGACATAATTCGAAACGAAAGTCAAGAAAACGTCGAGTTTTGTGAAAAAATTGAGCAAATATGATATATTTAAAAGAGCCATATGCAACCTTAATAACCTTGTTTGGTCGGTCTTTACGGCATAATTATCCTGCTGTTGGTCATAATTATCCTGCTGTCGTGCAAGACCACGGGCAGGATAATTTTGCCGTAACGACCTACCGCTCGGTCAATAAGTCTAATGACTAAATATTAATATATTTGTAAAGATCATGTCCTTCTTATTTTAATACGAGCATGGAAAGTTATCCTTTTCGTAAAATGAAAGAGTGACACCTTTTACAACTTTCCAATATTTTACTTCGTTTTTGAAATATTTCAGTTTGTTTGATATGTAAATGAGATGGTTTCTGACGTCAGGTGCTGGGTAGAGAATTTCACACATTAGAATATTAGTTCCATCTTCAACTTTGTTCCAGAAATTTACTTGAAAATGTACGTATAATAACTCCTCGTGATAATGAACGTTGTATACTTAGCAATCACTGAGATATAAGACATTTTTAATGAGTGAAAATTCTCTGCCCAGCACCTGACGTCAGAGACCATCTCATTTACATATCAAACAAACTGAAATATTTCAAAAACGAAGTAAAATATGTTCTTTCATATTAGACAAACTTAATTTTTGTTGCCAATGTCCTTTAACTTATTTTGCAAATGAGAACACTTATTAACCTAAAATGATATTCTGTAGTAAAAAAAACGACAGAAATTTTTCCCATATTTCGTCTTCGCGGCACATTAAGTATTCTTAGACTTATTGAAGTTCTCTTATTTCTCTTTTTCATATTCTCTTATCCAGTTCTTTTGAGAACGTAGCAGCTTTCTTATTTATTCCTATTATGGGCGACAAACAGTTATAAGGATCGTGTTATATGACCGCGGCTCTGAGATGTATACGAAAATCCGGGAAGGTATAGACTGTGTAATGTAGAATTACGAAATATACAGTATAGAGCAATAGTTTGACCTATGCACGTTTGGTGCATTTCGCATTGTTATATTAGATATAGGTAACGTAACATCGGCTGTTGCTTTCACTTGTTGTATATTAAAATATCAAATAAATCACCTGGAGCTTGTGAAATTGTTGAATGGGTTATAACATCACTCCACTTGCTACTCCCTTGGCAATTGATGGCGCATAACTAAAACATTTGTAAATGAATTGAATAAACATAAATACCACACGACACATGAACAGTGCGCAAAAATTTATTTTGGGATCTCTCTCCATCGAAGCTTGGTAACCGAGCTTTGAATGGGTGGAGTAGCATTCGTGGCCGAGCAGTATTCTAGTCGCCGGGTCCGTTGGTGCGGAACCTGCTGGTTCGAATACTTTGTGGAGTTTTTTCATTGGATTTTTTAAATTCATCCATTTTTTTCTCATTAGGTTTAGGGTTAGTATAAGGGTTAGTATTAAGGTTAGAATTAGTATTAGGGTAATAATTAGACCTGCGGTGGAAAGTGATCCCAAAATAAATGTTTGCGAACGGTGAAGCAATGTATCTAAATATCAAATAACATACACCAAGTGCACGCTCTAAGATGGTGGTAAAGAAACCGGTTGTTCAAAGCCTGGATAACGTATCCGCTGAATAAGTCTTGCCAAACAGATGAATTACTACTATGAAAACTATAGGGCAGGTACGATTTAGCAGACGCATAGCGAGTTATCCAATGGAAAGTGACTTATACATATAGGCTTCGTACAATCGGTGACACAGCGACTTTGGACCCCCCAGATTTGGACATGTAAGAAGAAACGTAACGTAACGTAACGTAACGTCACGTGACGTAACTTAACGTCACGTAACGTCACGTCACGTAACGTAACTTAACGTCACGTAACGTAACTTAACGTCACGTAACGTAACGTAACTTAACGTCACGTAAAGTCACGTAACTTAACGTCACGCAACGTAACGTCACGTAACGTCACGTAACGTCACGTGACGTCACGTAACGTCACGTAACGTAACGTAACGTAACGTCACGTCACGTAGCGTCACGTACGATCAAGATTATATAATAAAAAATAGTAAATTGAAGACCAAAAAAAGAAGTTCAAAAACTATAAATTACTCACTCGAAATTTATATGCCGTGTTACGTTTTAAATTGTCCTTTACAGCCTGCTGATCGTTGCCTCGATAAACCACAAGAAATCCATGGCCCTATATAAATATATCAGACGTTATATGAATTATGAATGGAACTCAAATAAGTTAACTTTAAAGGACATTGGCAACAAAAAAATAAGTATCTTTCAGATCAAAGTATGTGACATAAATAACTGGAATATCGTAGTTTGAGGTTGTAAAAACACTATTATCGTGTATTAAAGGTGAATTAGGGTTGTCTGTCACATGAACTATGATATCAAGTGCTGGGTAAAGCAATCAGTGTTGGCGGAAATACAAATAAATTAAGCTTCTTTTCAATGTTATTTTAGTAATCGCTATTACAAAATAAACTGAGTAATACATGGCCCCACGCTAGGTAGCACACAACTACAAAATACAACACTTCCCAGCACATGACGTCACAGTCATATTCAAAAAGGCGGGTTTTAGAAGGTTAATTCAACTTTTAAAATGTGATGCGAGCATTTTCATAGCGCCAAAATACTTTATTCCAACTAGGTGAGTCATTTTGAAAACCCACTAAACTAGCTATTCTAATGCATTTAAATTTCGCGAACAAGACACATTATGTTAATATGAATTACTGTAGCATTAATATCATAAATTCGGTTTAAAAAAAGGCCATCTTGCACGCCCGCGTAGCATTATGAAAATTCCAGATGCGCATGTAAATGCTCACCCTCATTAGAAACAAGCTTTAGAACTTCGGTGAGACGTTCTAACCATTGAGCCGCATCGACACAGATGACAGAGAGTAGATCACGATAAGTACTGTATGCGTTAATATACACAATGTTGTAGTAAATGTGGGAGAGCTCGGAGTAGACAGACGATACGTGGACGATCGTCAAGCTCATATCCTCAGAAAAATGATTCTGAGTCCCGTATAGGAATCGAACCTGTAACCTTCTGATTGCCGGTGAGATGCTCTATTACAGGTTCGATTCCTGTAGGGGACTCAGAATCATTTTCTGGGGATATGAGCTTGACGACCGTCCACGTATCATAAGTACTGGGTCACGAGTTTCGATGTCGATATAGATTGACATATTCGAGCTTGGTGATTGAGTTATACGATAGCACTTAGTCGAGATGACGTCAGACCCATGTTTGTCCGCATTTACCCATAAATTATTGCGGCCATAACAAAAGAAAATAGCTCATTTGCAATCATTTGTGAGTCAAATTTGGTTTGTTTGTCCGCATTTACCATAATTATTCTGGCCATAACAAAAGAAAATAGCTCATTTGCAATAATTTGTGAGTCAAATGTGGTTTGTTTGTCCGGATTTTGAGCTATTAATAGCAACCGCTTAAAGGGCTATTATGCCGTGTTACTGGAGCTTCTTCATGCCTTGGACTGTTGAACTTCAGGGAGATGATGTTTAAGATCGACACTCACAGGATTATAGTTCATTAAAAGATTCACAATACGACTATTGGCAAAATATTTTACCTTTTCGTTATCCATTTCTAAACTGTATTCCGTAATTTCAGCTACATGGGACAAGAAAAAATAGAACATGAATTGTTGGTAAACAGCAATGATAAAAGCTAAAGATATCACATTTATGAGGTTTTATCATCTAATAAACTACTACAATACTGTAAGTTGTTTGAAAGGAATGCTAATTAATTTTATGCCGGTTCAGGTTTTTTTACACACACTGTATAGTAAAAAAAGCATTGTAAAAGTACAGGATAAAGTGGACATTTTTATCCATTAAAAGCCTGGATGGGAAAGCTGAACTAAAGACATGTAATTTAAACAGGGGTAAAAAACGTTCATCCCGAACTGTCAGTCGTTGTTTAGGCAGATTTGTTTGGCGATATATTATCATTTCAACATATTTCAATCTCATCTCCTCCTGGATTGCGCTAGGAACGAGGCTCTAGCCGCAACGGATTTTTAGTGCGATAATATCGGACCGGTAGTAGAAGTGCGCATGCTCACGTTGCTGTAACATCGCAAGCGCTGGAGACAAGATCAGCAAAAAAATGGCTTACGATGTGGATACAAGTTAAGAAGAATGCGTTTGTTTTCACGATGCTCTAGATTATGAGATTATTGGAAAGGGTGACATAAGTTTGAAAGTAAAGCAATATGAGGTTTTGAAAGCGGTTGTTTTAGTTAGAAAGGACGTTCTCGCCGTATTTCTGTACTTCGTACACGAAGTATTTCCTCTTCATATGACTTTTGACCATATTAGGCATATAGATCTACGGGATGGTTCTTAAGAATTATGTTTGAATTACAATATCTACAACTAGAAATTTTGGGAGATACCAGCCTTCTTGGTGAACGATCCGCCATTTTTTCCAAATTGTTTATTTCCTGTTAGCAAAATTATATTGTACTAGAGAGAACCAACAAGAATACACTAAAAATTCGTTGGCGTCAGAGCCTTTCAACCGCAAGCTCTGGGGACGAGATTGAACATACTGTATTTTAAACAGGCATGATCAAACATATATACGGAATTGGGAATTTAACGAAGTAAACAAGTAAAATAAGCATTTTAGATGCCAGCTAACATTGGGCTACAGTTGAGCTACAGAGCGGGCTACAGTTTGTTACGTGCATGTCGTGTGACCATATATCACCAATGATAGTGTGCCTCACATAAGGTAAAAATAGAACTACAGAAATATAACAAGATATCTTGCAGAATTATCTAAAGATGGGGTTTTAAAAATATTATATTTGATAAAGAAGCTCTTTCCAACTTATCCAGGTTAGCACATCAATGTTTAACTGTTATTAACAGATCGATCCTGGTAATCTCCTCACGCACATATATTTAAATTCGCAAAGCATTGTGGTTGAACGTATAGTCCAATTATCGTTATCGTCAAATATTCTAGTATTTGTAATGACAAATATTCTTGTTGATGATGTAACGCCAGTTATTATAATGTCCAAAATTTCATAAATAACTCAAAAATAATTTTCTATCCAGCTAAGTTTATATGTTACCTCCATTGCAATTTGGTTTCTTCCATGAAAGCTGTAGGAAATTTGCTGCTGACATGGTTAAAACAGGTGGTTCAGGAGTGGATGGTACACCAGCACTAGTAGTGCATTTAAGTTCTGGGCTAAATTCACTAAAGAAAACCATATTAATAGAGGAATAATGTAAGCCCAAAAACTATTTATAAAACAAATAAATAACAAAATAAAATTAATAATTTTGAAGGAAAAATAATGAAAACTAAAATCTGTATTAAAATATTGTTCACCAAGTAAAAATAAGCCATTGGAAAATCCCTTTTCCACTTGCTCTTTCTATCCTGATTTATGCGACAATTTATAAGGGGACTGAAACTAATAGTGACGTAAATACCTTTGCAAACGCCATTGTTTACAGACCGCGGACCACAGGAATGTTGATATTGAAAATTATCTTTAGCTATCTGGTTGCAAAAGTATTTACGTCACAGGCCTATTATGTACATATTTTCGGGTGAAGGCTAAAAGGGATGACTCAAAAGGACCTTCACATGTTTTAGAACTACTAATCCTAACCCTAATCTCAATCCTAATCCTAACCCTAACCATAACCTTGATCCTAACCTTGATCCTAACCTTAAACAACCTAACCCTAACCGTACTGTAGCTATCCATAACCTAACGAAAAATAAAAAACAGAAAAAAACAGAAAGGTCCTTTTGAGTCATCCCTTTTAGCCTTCCCCATATTTTTGGCCGCGCGGAATTTGTCGCATAAACTTGTTTGATTGAGGTTTTGGGATGTAAAATAATACGATGTTAAGATTTAACAGACAGAAACCTAATTTCTAATCGTTGGTCAGCGAAAATATCAAATAAAAATTTTCGTTTCATAGGCACTTTAACAAATAAAAAATTATTTACGTGTTTCTGTACTGAACATGAATGACGTAATTTCAACCGTGAAAATGTCTAGTTTTATAAAGTATCAAGGGCGTACGCAGGATTTTTCAAACGGGGGACGTTTTTACTCTCCTGAAATTATTTCGGGGTGGGTTCAGGGGAGCAACAGCAAGCGGACCTCTTCCCGACATAGTCTGAAAACGCTTTTAATTTGAATTTTAACTCAAGATTTTTACAGGAATGTAAATGTGTTTGTATAACTTTGTTGCTAATTGGATCCAAAAGGGATGCGATCACACCCCGACCCCCCTCCCTGCGTACGACAGAGGCAATCAGAGAGCAACAGCAAGCGGACTTCTTCCCGACATGTTATACACTGAAAGTCTGAAAACGCTTTTAATTTAAATTTTAACTCAAGATTTGTACAGGAATGTAAATGTGTTTGTATCATTTTGTTGCTAATTGGATCCAAAAGGGGATGCGATCACACCCCGACCCCCCTCCCCTGCGTACGACAGAGGCAATCTGATACAAAATGAAAATGACGTCACTTGTGTCTACTCCGAAAGAGAATGAGGCTCAACTATCAGAGCATGCGTAAGACACTTTATAAACTCGTGATACTGGTGGATCTAATTTGTTGTTTTTGATGAATTTTAACTAGTTTTTATTGCAAGAAAGAAGTGAAGGAATACCAGGATGTAATCAAGTTTCTGATATACAAAATGAATAACATGCAATTTTGAGAACATCGCTAAGACACCGACGAATTGCTTACGAAGCCGTGTAGCACGGTCGTGGCTCTTTAGTATACCGAAAAGTTCGAAATATGGAGAGAGGACTGGTATTGGCGTTGTTAGGCGCTAGAGTGTAAAAAGCGCTTCCTGAGGCAGTTAACCATCAGTTTTCGTGGATTTGTAACTTCCCTCGTGCCGTTATAACACGATAATCCATTAATCGCAAGCAAAACGGTTTTTTTAATAACTAAATTAACGTAATTCTAATTAAAAGTTCGGTATAAAAAAGACTTACTGTACCTTTCACCAATCTTATTAACTGCTTTGACACGAAAGCGACATGACGTCATTGGAGGAAGTTTATGATTAAATTTATATTGTTTTTGTGATCCTTCAAATATTGTTTGAAAAGAACTGCCCGTATTTCCTCCATCCCACTGCAGTATGTATTTCGTTATTGGAGATCCATTGTCACTCTTAATCTACAAATAAAAATTTGGCAGGACGATATGTACATGTAGTATATACAACACTCGAAATTTTCCTTCACCAAAAATCCTTAGAACCTGTAATTTAATCGAATGAAATGGCAAATATTACTTGTAATATACCCAGAATCTTATCCCGGCATTACCACCACTATATATACAGAACTCGTGACTAGGCTCTCGGCAACGGCTTCCGTAGCTCAGTGGTCAGAGCACTGCACTAGAATCGCAGGGAAGGCCTCTAAGTTGCATTTTTCGCAACTGGTCCCGGTTTGGTCTTAAAATGTATATAATCCAACACTCGAAATTTTCCTTCACCAAAAATCCTTAGAACCTGTAGTATACTAAAGCTATATATCAGTTTACGAGATGTGTACGTGTACAAAAGGTCATATATAGCTGTTGTGGTCTACCGGTTACCGCACATGTCAATGAGCTGGGAGACACAGGTTCAACTCCACTCAGGGTCTTAAAAATAATTGAGGAGAAATTGCTGCCTTTGCAATAATATCAGCGAATGGTAAGACTTTAGGGTCTTCTCGGATAACGACCTTAAAACGTAGGCCCTCGCAACCCCTATAATTGGGCTTCTAGCCTGTTGAGTATTCCGTTCAACTAAGAGTGATAAATCTAATAAACTAAACTAAACTAAATATAGCGTTGTTAACGTAGTTTATATCGTGTTATTATAGGTTTTCTACTATAATTTCAATATAATTAACAGAACATTACATGGCCGTTTGGAGATACTAATTTTATCTTCGTGGTGATAATATTTCTAACTCGTTTACTTCTCTCACTCATGAGAGATATTACCAATATTCGAAGATAAAATGTGTATCTCCGCACGGTCATATAATATCCTCTAGTAAGCACCTAATCAAGGTTAATGATGGATGAAATGTTTTCGAGTGCTAAAAGTATATTGTTGAGACCGAATTTTGACCAGTTTCGAAAAATAAATTCCAGGCAAGAAGGCCTTATACAACAAAGGAAAGGTTATTGAAAAATACGAGTGTCGAATAATTTAATTTGACACCCAACCGCGGGACCAGTTGCAAAATATACAACTTCAAGGCATTCGAGCTGCGAATTGAACCCACGACCCTCGATCTCCAAACCAGCGTTCTAACCGACTGAGCTACAAAAGCCGTTGCCGTGATCTTATTAGCTACGAGTTCAGTATATATGGTAATGTGGGTAATGCCGGTGATGCAATATAAAGTATATTAAAGTTAATAGCTGGTCATGGTTGTGCCTCAACTTTACTTTGAGCACTCACAAACGTTTGCTCTGTCATTAATCACGTTTCCATCTCGAATACTACACTGTATGTGCAAACGCCAAATAATAAATAGATAATATTACAACACCGTGCACAGACACGAATTTTATCTTCGAGTGTTGGTGATATCTCTCACGAGTGAGCGAAGAGAGCGAATGAGAAATATAATCAAGAGAAAACAAAATTCTCCAAGCAGTCATGTCATTCTGTTAATTATATTGAAATCAATAAAATAGCCATGATGATAACTTTATACGTGAAGATAAAAATGATATCTTTACTGCTCACAGTGAAGATATCGTTTTCCCGAATAAGAGAATAAAATAGTATTTCATCGATATTTATATAATAATTGCTGCCGTATAGGCAGCAGCCCAGACCTCTTTACCGACCTATGTATAGTCAACGAGATGTCGATCTGTAAATTTTTGGATGTCGTTCGGTCGGATGGATGGATGTTCAGTTTTGTGACGTTTTGTGACGTAGTTCAAGATAAAATTACATCCATACTCCAGACGTTATTCGTATTCACGGAAGTTGTACGGAATTAATGTTCGGAACTTGACTGTCAACGCCACCACGAACATGGTATTTTCTGAACTCGCAACGCAATGAGGTGATTGCCAACAGTGAACGAAGTTTTCGAACGATTTGCTGTCGCGAATTTCATTTCAGTGAGGAGATATTCTGTTGTCGAGGTAAGACGACTAAAGATAGTTTTCTGTACTTTTGTCCTTTAAAAAGGCTCGCTTAAAACGGCAATATGGCTGAGTGAGGTAGAAATTTACAAGATGTCATCTGCAATTTATTTACTATCATCAATTATCAATTTGATTTGTTTGTGAATACGGTTTACTTTCTATTTACTGTAGGTGTATATTGGTGCATGTGAGTTCATTGTTTCTTACAAGAGCCATTGTGTTCACGCTGATCAGCATCTGGGAAGCAACATCCATCTTAAATATACCACATCAGAAGAAGACATGGTCTTCTTTATTCTTGAATATGGCAAATCATTCAATATCACATATGTAGATAACAAGATAACAGATATTGAGCATGCAGAAGAATGCACATCCGTGTCCACATCAGAAACAAATTCTGATTAACTTAATTTGTCAACGGCATTACCATACATGTACGTCAACTGTTTTGTGTTCATATATTGAACTGCATTTTTATGCAAGCCTTGTACAGAGAACTATGTTATACAACTGTTTTATCTTTATATTCAACTGTATTTTTATGGACCTGTTCAAGTTACATCTGTTTAATGGTTTAATATTATACATGTTCATGATTGAAGTACTAGATTGTGAATAAATGTTGAGAACGGTTACACACAAGGGTTGTCAACAAGGTTGGGGGCAGATTTGAGGCATCTGTAAATGTGCCAGGGCCCCCCGCACATGCTTCATAGTGCCCATGGCTGTGTAATGAATGTCTTACCAGAGATAGATGCCTAACATACCCCAGAGTACCTTTGGTCCAGCAAGCTCAGTATGAGCTCTATATATATGTAGAGTTCGCTGCTCTGGTCTTATCTAAACCATAACCGCATGGGTACCACTTTGACTTCAATAAGTCCACCATTATTTTTGCAATTTTGCACAATATCATGACTGCCTTGGATTTCAAGGCAGCACTTCCCTTGCGATAGTAACTTCTAGTTATATTTATAATATGGCGAGGAGGTCCATCTTAAAAATGGAGCATTGTGATTGGTCCGTTAGAGATCGGAAACGAGCAGTACGGATCATTCAAGATTTGTTTAAATATTCTTTCATAATTATTTTTTCTCGAAATAGAACTTGTTAAAAATGTTTAAAATATTTAGCCGTTATGGCTTTTACTGGCTTTAATGTTCCAACGTTTTTTATATACAGTACAAGCTAGGCTCTATTAGCTTATTAGCCGAGTTTGTTCGGCCCGGATCGAAGGATATTGGCCGACTTCGTTTTTCGCTTGTATACGAACCTCGCCTTCGGCTCAATCCACACAACGCAAAACGAACTCGACCAATACCCTTCGATCCGGACCTCACGCTCAATCAATAACATTTATACCTAACCAATGTGTCCGCCAATGGGAATTGTATCGTAAGAAGAGCTTCAACTGCAATACAATCAGAATGGAAGATTGTCTATATACTGTAAATGAATTTCCTTACCGTCCACTTCAATAGTAAACTGGTCTTGGTTTTATTCGACATATGCGGTACATCAGGTGTGGAAGGTGCGGCTGCATCTGTCACAACATAAACCTCAGACGAGAATGGACCTTTTATTGATTCCTTTAAAGCACGTAATCTAAAATTTTAAAAATTTGGGTTTTGACAATGATTGAAAATATTTTGAGATACTCGTAGTTTACAGTTTATGAGTTCATGGTGGTCATGTTGAGAAATTTCAACAAAGGAAATGTCAGTCATGGCTGCAATTACATATAATAATAATATTCCTGCAGTTATTTTAGTATTTTGGCTTTTCCATTTCGGAAAAGTAAAGGCAATAAGAGCCTCCTGCTCCTAACCAGCGGTGTTTTTAAAAAATCCTAAACGTTGCGCTTTTACCTCTTCACATTGAAATTTAATGAAGTTGTTGTCCGAGACAATATTTAATGATGTGACAGAAAAAAATCATTGATATTATGCGTGATTTGAAAATTGTCTTAAAAAATGTAAAATGTGAACTTGGTCCTGAAAATTTTTTTTTATTTTTTTTATTTTTTTAAAGAGTAAAATATCCCTGGTAGCAGTTGAGCAGAGCGTTAAAGAGCATTAGGAGTTATACAACACTTGAGTTAAAATGTGCTTTTTTATATATCAAATTTAATTTATATATATATATGCTATTTATGCTATATATGCTATTAATGCTATTATTTTATATATTTATAAATTTATATAAAACATTTGTATATATATACATTTTATGTGTTTATATTTGTAATAATTGTAATGTGTTCGGGAACAGAACCCCCATTAATACCAGTGCTTACATTGAAGGGGCTATCCTGTATAAATTTTAGGTGTTATATTGTATTGTATTAAAATGAACTTCAAACATTCGTTATATTCAAAGAAAGGGGTTTTCTGTTACGTATTTGGCTCATTTTAAAGAAAATAATGGTGTCTTGCTCTCCTATCAATAGAAAATCTACTGATATGTTAAATACTACAAAAGTTATTTGAGTGAATGATGAAGCCCTTGTCAAATATTGAGTCTTTAATCCTCGTACCCAGGGTCTGAAAAATATACGTAATATTCGAAGCGATATAAGCTTTTGCTCTTGCAGCAAGAGTTTCACTCGACAAAACCATATCAAAATCGCTTTTAAGAACAACATTGGACACACCTTAACAAACGGAAAAAGGGTTCCTAAACGGCAGTTTAAAGTTAGAAAGTAACAGTTATCTTTAATCTTGAAGACAAAAGAGAATGAACAATAAATCCTTTCCAAACTTTGAGTAAACGTTTCAGTGGGCCGAGGAGATACATTACATGTACAGTCACAATCAATACAACAAATAAGAACACTTGTTTCAACAAACAGTTAACCAGCCAATGGGTAACACGCCAATCAGATCACATTTTAGTTCAGCGTGTACTAGGGCCATTTCAGGAAGTGATTTCAGGCCTCAGCTCGGAAATAACTCAGCTCGGAAATAACTCAGCTCGGAAATAACCTTGGGTACGAGGTTGGTCCAGTGAGCTCTATATATAACTGGAGGACTACAGTATGTTCGAGGCCAAAGCAAAAAGTGAAACCAATATGGCGGACATGGAGACCGATTTTCCAGTCCCCTACGCGGTCTTGTACGTCAGTTAAAAGAATTCTTCAAACGCAGTGTAACCGACAAACATTTAGTAAGCAAGTACTTAAAAAAATAGTAATGTTCTGTGACCTGCTAGTGACATATGGGGGAAAATGGTAAAAATAAATCATTCGTTAACCTGTTTGTTTATCAAGAATTTGTTTGAGGACTTCTTTCGTCATTTGTGTTCTTTCTGCAATTTGTTTCTTTACAAAATGTACCATTTTGAGTCGGCTTAACCTTGGTAATATAAATTTCTCTCTTGATATTATGTTTTGTGTATGTTTTCATTTGGTTTTAATTTTGTCCGACCAAAGACCAGATAAAAGTAGTATAGAGAGTGGGGGTACGAGCTCAATTTTTACATATTCAATGTTGAACGCGAATATAATCACCAAAACATCACCAAATTTACACCAAATCCCAAGCCCCCAAAAATTCGATGTCATTTCGGTAATTCTAAATTTACAACATACATCAAATAAGACCACAAACTCGATTTATATGCTAATAATGTGACATTTCAATATTTTTGCATGTTTTTTTAAAATAGAATGTGTCGTTTCACATTTTTCACATATTTAAAAAAGAAAGTGTCGTTTCAACATTTTCACATATTTAAAAAATAGAGAGTGTTGTTTCAACGTTTTCACATTTTTTTCAACAAACTACTGCTGTCTCAACTCACGCGCGAAAAAAACCACTAGATTTTGATTCTAGTGGTGATGTTTATCCAAATGGATAGCAAAATGGTGCTCTTTTGATTGGCTAACAACATTGACTAACAAATAGCCAACTACTCTACGAATTAGTCTGTTTGTTCACTACTCTCAGTGGTATCTCTCACTACAATGTTTTTGTGGCCATACGCGTAGGAGTCAATACCATTCTCTAAAAGGTATCGTTTGTCGTCAAAGCAGGACAGCGATACTTTATTAATTTCGTAGCTACCAATCTGATGTTTGACACTTCTAATGGTCTTCATTGTGTGTCGCGACTGTTTCTGCTCGAGTAACACGCTTTTGTAATCTTCGTGTCTGATTACCTTTTTAATTATATTTTTTCTAATACCTTTAGCGGTGTTCCCGCCACCTCCACCCTCTTTTAAATAGCTGTACATTTTACTGCGCAACCCGACGAACTCGACAATTGGCGTTCCAGCGCACTCATCCTTCATCTTCCCAATAACTTTCTTATTCTCTCTAAAGAAGAATGGGCTGTCTGCAGGGTAGTCGCTATTATCAAACTTTTCGCACTCCATCATAAAGTCGGAATAAACGTCGTCAGTTTTGATCGAGTACAACAGACTGTCAGTGTCAGTGAAGTGCAATCTACAGGTGTCGCTAGAGTACTTTTTCATAATATAATTGTAGTGAAAATTGTACATCAACGTTTTACTCAAGTCTAGTATACACATACCCACATATGCGGGTCTATTTAGTGTCAACGTTTCTTTAACTTTGTGGACAGCGACTAAATTCTCGCTAAATATTTTGCAAGACACAAACGTCGGCTTCGAGACAAGCTTTTCTAATTTCTTCGCAGTGGTCACTAATCTTACGTCCACACGCTTCCTCAAATTTTCCATCGTTTTTCCGAACACACTGTTGTTCATCAACTTGAAGAAGTCCTTCTCAAAAGCGTTCTTAGCCGCAGTTCTTTTGACTGTGTTAAAGTCGATGTACTTGCCCAACCACTTGGATTGGTCAAACTGTAGGACCCTATGAATCTTATTGATTTTTAATCCAAGATCCACATACAACTGCAGATTTCCGTAGTGACACACATACTTTTTTTTATCCTTCAAATTAGTCACCAACTTCTTCACACCGCCAACACTCACATTAAACTTATTTTTGATTTTCGTGCAGTACTCTGACAACATGTCGACAGTTATCTCCATCTTCTCGGGAGCCACCGGGTAATCGTTGTGTAGGTCATGTAAATGAGCTGGATACTCCAAGTCGACTTCAAGCAGTAAGCCCTTTTTACTATCGTTGTGATAGTCGCATAGATTAACTTTTTCTATTTCTATCTCAGTCAACCACTTGAAGCCGCCCGTAGGTAGACTTCGACTCATCGCCCATCCATACAAATTGTTGGCGTCAAGGTACATCAAATACTTCGACTCTTGCTCTTTGTCATACCCTTCCATGTATTTATTATTCGCCACGCCGTGTCTGTTGCATATGTAGCTCACACCACCACGCATACCTAATTCTACAAACTGGAACATGTTAATGTCAGACAATAGTTCAAGTTCTACTCCAGTCATCTTTAACATAGCGTCCCAAGCCAATCCAGGCGATGTGAAATAATGACACGGGTCTAATTTATACTCGCGATGACATGTCTTTCTAAAGTTCTCAAAAACGTCGGTAAGCAAGAGCACATCACTTTTCAAATACAGGTCGTGATACCCACCCATACTCTCAACGTCGAAGTAGTCCCACACGTCGATGGCACGCTCGTACATTTCTTCCGTGATGTGCTCATCATTCAGAATGCTGTAGAAATCTTTTTTGGAGGGTAGCTCGCGCTCATCGAATTTATTAAAGGAGTCCATGTAATCATAAGGATAGACCCCCTTTCTTGTCATAAGTGTCAACCCCTCGTCGTGAAACACTTCTGACGTGTATTTGAAAGCGTCTCTTGGTAGGTTCCTTACCAAGTTGTCTAGACCACTACTCATGAACTGAAAGCTGTCCAAAAATACCAAGTTTTTTCCAAGCATGAACGCCATGTACTTCTCCATGTTGTTCGGTATCACATTTATGTCTTGACCAAACTTACCAATCTCCTGCATAATGAAATGACTATCGTAACCACGTAAGTTGTGAAAGATCACAGGGATTTTATCAGTCAACTTAAAGTTCACATTACAGTCACGATGTGCAGACCCTCTGTACTCACCTGACACGTGACAGTGGTCTCTCACTCTAACGTCAGCGCTGGTGTACTCAACGCTACAAATATGACAACTCTTAGCCTCGTCGAAATTCTTCTTATCGACATCAGTCAGCGTCATTTCTTTGTTAAAGTGACTCTCAGATGTTTCTTTACAATATTCAACAATTTCTAACATCTCCCCGATGAACTTGTTGACTGCATTTTCACCACGATACACTTTCACTGGCTTACTATACTCATTGTCATAGCAACAAACTAGTTTATACCCATAACCGCAGTCAACGTGTCTCTGGTAAGCATTTGTGTAGCTACACTCGCTTGACAGCTTTGCTGTGTGCACCTTCTGTGTGATAGCCTCAAAGTCTGCATACACCACAAATGGTACGTTTAGCTGCCTACTAAAATTCTCGTATTTCACTTTCGCACCTTTTTGCGGCATTTTAATAGCTTGCTTCCCATTGATGACCAAACATACTTCAACATGACTTTCAAGCACGTCCGCTCGACTAAAACACTGCAGGCAATGTCTACAAAAATGTTTTCTAGCCTTATGCTCTGTCTGACGGTACATAAACTTGTTGAAATCGTGAATGTACACGTAGTGCTTGTTGCCCACATCATTAGTTATCAACAGTAGGTCCATGTGGTCAGGGTACGCTTCCTTAGAAACATACACAGGGAATGGTTGCTTATTTTCATACCCGAAAACGTTGATGCTAATTTCGTTAGCCTTTTCGATCTTGTTGTAATCTTTGAGTGTGACTGGGAAGTTAATTCCATCATAATTCAACTCACTGACATGCCTAGCGTACTTTGATGTTCTATCAGAGTTTTTTCCAACAGGGAACTTATGCGCTAGGTGACACCATCTAAAACACTTGTTGTCATCATCATTATTCACGTTTACCAAACCCTTCTTACTATTGCGCAACTCCTTTGGTAACGTAATGTAGCTACTCCCATTCAAAGGTCTATAAATAGCGATATTAACGTAGTGTGCATCTATTTTGTCGATAGTCCACCCAGACCCCTCAGATAACCACCCGGCTATCCGCGTCAAGATCTGTTCCGACCCACGGTTGGCAACACCTTCGATGTCACGCTCGTTAATGACGACAAACGTTTCACTGTTAAAGTAGGCAGTTTTGTACGTGGTCTTATCGAGTTCTAAAGCCTTCTCAAAAGTGACCTTAACTGTCTCTACCACTTTCATTCCGTTGGTCTCACCTAGTTCACGTCTCAAAAGATTAATGACAGCGCTTCTACTGCCGTTTACCTGATTGATGTCTCTATCGTTAACCACCTCGACTCCATAGGACCTGGTGAACCCTCTCAGCGCTTGACTCAACAGCCGTGGGCTATGGTCTTCAACTGCGGGTCGCGCTTCCTGATCTCTAACAAGACGGTTGTGTGTCCGACTGCCAACGTTAACTCGCCTGTTTGTCAGCGGATTAATAGTGCTGACATTTGTCGTGTCACTAAAAACACCATCTCTAACAAGTTGATTGTAGACTCGCCCGTGGACGTTGATTGCTCTACCTGTTAGTGGATTTACAACGGCTGCACCATTTCTAACAAGTGAGTTTTCTGTGACGTCATCCATGGCTTCTATATACTACACTTGTTTTTTTCCCTAAGCCACTCGTTGTAATAGCGATCACCACTCTCACACCATCCCAACTTTGGATACACCACCCCAAACAGATTGTCGTCAAACAAGTCTTTCACCTTCCCGTCTTTGAGGTCTGACACCTTCTTGAGTGTCTCGACTCGTCTTCTGTGGCACAACCTAATAATGTAGTACCCGTATCTGCTGACATTTCTACCCTTTACCAAATTGCATGAGTACAATGCGTTGACAACTTTCAAGAAGTCCTCTTTTATCAACTCAAGGTGCTCACCCTTCACAACGTTCCGTAGTCTCCTCCCCATCCACCAAGACCGCTTGTGAACGCTTTTTGGTCGCGTGAGTCTCATGTCACTATAACTCTGAACGTAACCCCATTCGATATCGCCACACTTTGGACACGTGTACCCACCACATTCAGTCATGTTTTTCATAATGTCACAATCCGAGCAGTAGTAGAGCCTGGAGGTGTCTCCACACTCAATTTGCGTCTCACTCGCGATTTCGTCAATTGTGTAGCCGTAACTCATCTGCCTCATAAGTTTGTCCATCACTCTTATACTACTCCAACATTTTTTTACCGAGTTAGCACCCACACCGCTATTCCACTACCCAAACCTAGCGCGCTAACAAACAACAATTGGTACTCCTTCATTTCCGCACTCGGTTGGTAGTAATCCGCAACCCTCGGACTCTCAGTGAACACTCGTCCGCTGTACTGTATGGTCATTACGCTTCTAAGTTCTTCCAACGCATGGTTTGTGTCATTGATGTCAGCGTTAGCATCTGAGAGCATTTGCCGTAAACGCTGGATCTTATCTTTCTTGGCGACCTCATTCTCATACCACGCTTCTTTCGCGCTGGCTAACTGCTCCAACGCATGGTTATGCCTTTTCATCTCAGCTTCATAACCTGTGTGATTGAACTTTGAAAACATAAAGCCAGCGCCTGCAAAAGCCACTGCATTAAATATCCCTCCAGCCACGACACTCGCCATTAACTTACGTTGATTTGAATGGGTCTGTCGGTATCCACTTTTTCGATTGCATCCATTTTACTAACAGCGTTCCTGCACCAACAGCTGCAGCAAGTTTCACTGTGCCTTTCACTGTCTCTGGTGTTCCCAATGGTTCTCCCAAAGCCTTTTTAGAAATCATACTCACTACCACAGCGCCAGTCGTAACAAGTAGCGCGTCGTACAATTCGTTCATAAGTTCTTTTCGATCGATCGCAGCCATATACATTGTCGTGTGTTTTGTTCAAGAATCAAATGTGTCTAACGCTGGACGACAAGTTCTACGATTTTCTGACGTGTTAACCACAGTGCTCACAGGCTCTAATTGTGTCTCTTTCTCACTGCTAATTGTGTACCATAGCGAAGCAGCGGCGATGACAACACCAAGTGTTCCGACAATATAACCATAGCTCCACTCACTACCCTGTTCTTCGTTGACTATCATTTCGCGCATTTTCTTTTCTTTCGCAGCTTTCGATATCTCAGCCAACTTTTTACCAGCAGCGACACGCTTTGGGTCCTTCACCTTAGCACTCTTCACATCAGTTGTGATCTTCGCTTCAACAGCCGTCTGTGAGTCTTCAACCATCTAATACACTATCACGTGTTATCTTACTCACAGTTGACCTCACAGGTGTCTCACAGTTGACCTCACAGGTATCTCACAGTTCCAGACCAAACGCACTAAAAATTAGGGTTTTTTCTGAGAGTATAACATAATGACTCAAGCCCGAGAAATTAGCGAAGAAGATATTGCCAACATGCTGAGAACGGCCTTTGTCAGTGTGTCTACCTCACAAGACACCTCTGGGCCTAGCGTCTTAAACAAGTACTTCTCAACATACACACTGTTCGACCCTGACCCTGAAGGGCAGCCAAAACGGCTTAGCTCTCAGGTCCGCCATACGAGGTATCTTCTCGACGCTTGGATCGATCTTCGAGAGGAGAGAGCCAACGAGCTTGCTGATACATTAGCTGGCATAATCCCTGTGTGGTGTTACTCATCATTCAAGTACCTTATGTTAGCAAGTGATGTCTACTTGAACAACCCTCGTGGGTCCACAGCCACATTACTCGGTAATTTCCTCCAAGTGTTCTTAGCGACCCTTATGTGGAAACCATGCCCAACCAAAGCCAAAGCGTGGCTAGAGCTCGCCGCAAACCGCGACGTTCACGTTTGCAAGGTGGGGTGTAATGAGATACTGGGTGCGGATGATATCAGGGACCACGTACTCTCGCCCGCCCACAGACACTTTGCGAGAGACGAAAACGCGTACACCTGTCACCCATGCGGTGTGGCCGCCAACGACCCACTGTATCGCTTGAGACACGAGAGCTCACAGTCCCACCTTAAAAACTTAGAGCTTCAGCGGATATTTAACAACGAACAACAGTTGCCGCAACAGGAGAGAACATTTCTCTGGAGGTATAGTAATCATGAAGAAACTCGGTAAACTAGAAATCGTGATTGGCCCCATGTTCGCAGGGAAAACAACAGAGACTCTTCGTAGGTTAATCACGTTAAGTAAATCAGGGCTCAAAGTCCTCTACATGAACAACACAGGCGACACTAGGCGAACTGACCACGCGTTCTCCACACATCGTCAGACCATTGTTGTCGGATCAGACAGTTTACCTGCGAAGTTAATCACCAACCTCCCGAGTTCTTCCGAGATAGCTGACTATGACGTCATCGGCATTGATGAGGGCCATTGGTACTCTGGGTTACTTCCAGTTACTCACGAATACATTAAAGCTGGCATTCACGTCATTATTTGTGGTCTCATAACAACAGAGCATTTAAAAAGACTTGGTGAGCTTGACACGTTGTTCCCAATGGCAGACGACATCACATTTCTAAAATCGTATTGCGCCGTTTGTCGTGACACTTACGGAACGACTGTTGACGCACCATTCAACTGGAGATACAACCCAGGACCATCATTCGTTGGTGGTGCTGAGCAATATCGTGCAGTGTGCAGACGTCATCATCCTTCCACACAAAATTAAGGGTGTTCTCGAATACCCCACTTTTTTAAAATTTATACATTGGTCACATGAAGCGTCCAATGTACAGTAGAAACGTTTTTTCACACAGTGGTCAGAAGGTTTGTGAAATAAAGAGAGAAAGTTTCGCAGATATTTTTTACTGAGTTAAAAACGTCTTTAGAAAATGCTAGAGCAGTTGTCGCTTCAAACGTCGTCTCAACAACGAGAACGAGTGCTAATTCGACTCATTACTCGCTGTCTAAAAAGTCTTTTTACAGTAGCGTCTCTCGTGGTTACTTAACGCCGACTTATTTTTAAATTTACGAAAACACTGAGAGCACTGAAACCCAACGTCAAAGAAATATTTTATCACTGCAGTAATAGCGTCATCGTATGAGTCACACAACAACGTTAGATACCCAGCGGATTTGTATCTGAGTAGCAGAGACTCCTGCTCTTCAGATGTCTTACCTGTGCCACCTGGGTTCTTGAACTCAATCACGAGTCCAATGTGTTGTCGGTTTGCGTTGGCAATAATCAAGTCAGGCGTTCCACGTTGGTAACCTTTTTTCCATGAGTTTATTCTCTTCGCAGAAGTGTCTTGATTCTCACCAAGCCCGGCTATCAAAATAGCTTCTGGATAATATTTCCTAAGAAAACCAACAACTTTCGTGTGAAGGTCGAACTCAGTGATCATTTTAAACTGGTTGTGCTTGAGACCAACGTCAGCTAAACTTTTTTTAACGCTTGGTAAGACTTCTGAGTGCACCCACCTTCCAAAGTGTTTCGCGCGCTCCAATTTACTCGAGAACGTCAATGAGTAGACCCCAAGTTCATTGATAAACGAGGCCTGCTCTATCTTCGTTTTACAATCAGGTTCGACGTGGTCGTTGACTGCATCTTTTGGTCGAGCGTAACCTAGAGCGCTTGCGACTTCTCTTGCTTTGAACCATATTTCACCGTTGTGATTAACCGTCGTGATTTGGTGACCATCGAATAATTGCACTGAGTTGGTTGCCATTACTATAGCCTCACAAAAACTACTCGACATAGGTGTCAGGTTTTTTATAGATCTGGTTTGTTGTGTACCAATGCAGCAGGTGTGTTTTATTAGTCTTCAGTTTTCTACGTCGTCTGAAAAAGTTTCTAATGTTACGAGCCAGTTTTCTAAGCCAACCCATTACATAACTTAGGTCACGTCTCCTACCACTCCCACAGTGTCTAATTCTGGTAACATAATAGGTTTGCCGTAAGTCTTTTTAGACCTCATACCAATCTCAGCGTGGAGCTCGAGAGTTACGTCACCGCGGCCAAATGACCCACCAGCTTTGAACATGTGGTCAGTCGTTTTATTTATTTTATATGTTTCATGAGGTCTCGAAATACATGCTCCCATTTACTTTACACCATATTCCTTCATCATTTCTCCACCCATGATTATGATGTCTCGGTTCGTCATGTAACCACTCACAATTTTCACACCGTAGAATTCTATCAACGATGGGTATGCATAGGGTGCGAGTGGTATTCTTGGTCGATGTATTCCAAAAATCGTTCCGTAGGGTGTGCCTATCTTTTTCATATTCGCTACGAAGTCTGAGTCGGCTGACTTAACGTTGTTGACTCTGACGTGTGAATTGTCCATTTGCCAGTGTATCGATATCATGTGCGTTTTTGTGAGGTCAATAATACTCGGAATAGTGCATATGCTCTCCATTGCTGGGATGCTACCACCATACGCGAGTCCATTAGTCATACCAGTCTTGTACCCTATGAACTTATCCCACTGGCCGTCGTCGTTCGATATAATTGTCTCCCAATTTGATCCAGCGGTGCGAGCAGGTAACCTCACCACAACAAAAATGGAAAGATCACACCATTGCATACTGGGGCAGTTAAAGTGGAGACCTGACTCAAGTGGGATTGGTGTTAACACAGGGGATAGAAAACTTTGGCTTACACTGCTGATGCCGATAATAGGACCATAGGTCGGGTTGTTTTGCACTAATTTACTTGCTTCACCAATGGCTTTCACTTTGTTTGAACCATTGGTGTGAAACTCCACGTTTTTCAAGGCGTGTGCGCTAACGTTGAAGTCGAGCACAATGTTGTAGGACTGACTCTTGAGGAAACCTGATAGTAGTTGCTCTAGAGTTCTTTTATTTGCAGCGTCTGAGTCATCGACTGGGTCTGCTACGTTTTTTATCGCTGAGCCTTGCATGTCTATTATTCCAGACATCCTTCCACCAGTCGCGCTTAATTTAGGATCTTCGTCCAGATGCCTTTTCGTTCTCTTTAGTATTTTATCGTGAGGGTCGTCAGACTCATACCCATAGTTTAGACTCATTACTACTTCAAGGTGTATTTGGTTAGTAGATAGCCAGAGACTGCTGAGAACCCTAAGATTATCGCCAACGTTGTCGTGGTGTCTGACTTACTTGTGGTGGTCTGCGCTATTTGATTGGTGGTGACCACTGTTTTCTTTGCAGGTGGCGTAACTAGAGTTTCCAAGTGGAGCCCTGCCGCTTGGTGGACTTTTTTGTGCTTCGCTTTTGACACTCGGTGGTAGTTCAACCCGTCATTATACCCAAATGTCATCCCAGTTTCGGACGAAGTTCTTAGCACGTTATTGTAACCAACGATGGGGTCCTTTAACAAGACCATGCTTCTGGGGATCAGCCAAGTGTTGGGTGTCACAGCTGTGTCTAGCTTAACGTTGGTGTCACTAATCGCTTTGTTCATAAGGTTGATCCAAACACTCGGTGAATATTGAACCACAGCGTTTTCAACGATGTCTCTAAAGATTTGTTGCGTTTCTCGAGCACTAGCTCTAGTTCCGACGATGCTTTGCTTTGATCTCGCTTGGGCTCCGAGAATGGCATACATGTAAACTTCAATCGATTGGTTTAGTAGTTCTTGTCCTAATGGTGTGAACCCGTCAGAGTGTCTCGGGCAATACCGACGATAATCACCTTGGATGTCTTTGATGTATCTATTGTCAACATCAGTCAATGGTAGGTGACCTTTCAAAAGTCGCCAGTCAGGGAGGTACAGTCTTAAGATGTTGTTAATGTCAACTTGACTCTTACTTAAACGAAACATCACACGACGAATGGTGAAGTACACGTGAAACCTCATGAGACCCACGACTTGCTTTGGAACGTCGACGTGATAACTTAAGTTTTGTAGAGACACCCCTGAGCGGTATGTAGCGATGTACATACCTGCGATCGCTTGATAGTAACTCTCGAGTAGAGTCCAAACTGTGTTAACGTTACCACCAATTGCCTTGTCGTTGTGACGTCTTTTGGTGTCGATGAGTACTCTCGGTAGGTCTGATTTGAAGGAATTATTGTCGTCGACAAAGACGTCAAAGTTGTGGGTTGGGTAATTTAGGACATATGGTGGAAACGTCTCGACTTCTCTGTAGCTCTTGTGGGTCTCTGTCAGTAGTAACTTTGGGACACGCCCATCGCTCGACCATATTCTTGGGAATCTTGGTGTGTTGCTAAGGAATTTTGTGAAGCCCTCGTTCTTCGTGAACTTTGATGACTTTATGTTTATCATGTCAGAGTACTTTGGACCTGACTTGAAGTAAATGTCGACGGTCTTGACTGTTTTATTGTCGTCTGCGAGGTTGTACCCAAACTCAAACTTATTTAGTTGCGCATTTGGAAATTCACTAAGAAGAATTAGTTCACCTTGCTTTCTTTTTGTTAGCATCTACATAACACACACTATATTATATGGTCAGGGTTGTAGTGTTGATTAGAGGTCCAACGGAGACTGTGGATCTACCAGAGGCACTTTTGACGTTTGGCTCAGACCCTCGTTTTTACGACCTTTTGGTAGTGGTTGGATAGCTCCACCACCTTGCCATATTATTGGGAACTCGCTGTTGTGTAGCCACTTCCACATGTTTTTATCATTTTTGAAGGTTGCGTTGGTTATGTCTGTGCTGAGGATGCCTTGGACCTCTACTTGGTTTCGCGAAGGATGTGGTGGTTCAGGGCAACTCACAGTGGCACGTTAGCCCAAACGAGGTTGATATGTATAGAGGCCTGAAGTATATAGAAGTTTCGTGCGACATTGTCGAGACGGAGAGCAATGTGGGTATTGATGGAAAGCGTAGCAATGTGATCACAACGTTGCCAATACCCACTGAACAGTCTTTGAAGGGGTCAGTACAACGCCACGTAGACATTGAGTCCAAGGTGAGTATTAAAAAAGGTGTTTACTCAAGTATGACGTTTCGCGTCAAACCAAATAACGGTGCTACTAAAATTGGCGCGGTGCTATTGGAACTGTATATTGTGTGAATTATATGGAACTTGGTGTGGAGACAGAGCAGGGGTTGAGAGACATCTATTATAATCCTAAGACAGGGTACAGTGGTGTAGAGAGGTTGTATCAAAGTGCGTTGGGAGACGGATTGAAAGTAACTAGAAAAACAGTGAAAGAGTGGTTGACAGCGCAGGACACTTACACTAGGTACAAACCCATCGTGAGAAGGCATAAATTCCGTGCTACCTTCGTTGGATTTCTTGGTGAAGAGCTCCAAATGGATTTAGTGGACATGAGTAAGTACTCAAAACAGAATGGCGGTTATTATTGGATATTGACAGGCATTGAAATATTGAGTAGATACGCTTTTGGAATTGCAGTTTATAGAAAAGACACTAAGAGCATGACTAAGGCTGTTGGAAAATTGTTGAGTGACTTTAAAGATCGGTTTGGAACCACGCCTAAGTTAGCGCAATTTGATGATGGGCTTGAGTTCTATAACGTTGGTGTTAAAAGTTTGCTGAAAGAACATGGTATTGAATATTTCAGCACTAAGAGCGACAAAAAGGCTGCTGTTGTTGAGCGTTTTAATAGAAGTCTCAAGAGCATTATGTGGAAGTACTTTTACGCACGTGGGACGTACAAGTGGATTGACGCTTTGGACCAGTTTGTGAGCAATTACAACAGCAGTGTGAATCGAAGCATTATGATGAAACCGAAGGATGTCAATAAGTTAAACGAAAGCGAAGTGTGGACCACTTTGTTCGGTCACCAATTTGCAGACAACCCATTGCCGAAGTTTATAGTTGGCCAATCAGTGAGAATTAGTAAGTACAAGAGTGTGTTCACAAAGGGTTATGAAGCCAACTTCACTGAGGAGCTGTTTAAAGTGGTAAAGGTTATTCGTGGTGATCCGAATGTGTACGAAATTGAGGATCACACCGGTGAACGGATTATTGGGAAATTTTACGAACAGGAATTATCGCTGGTCAGTAAGAAACATGGCGACGATGTGTACAGAGTTGAAAAGGTGTTGAAAAGAAAGAAAGTCAGAGGCAAGAAGATGGCGCTGGTCAAATGGTTGGGTTATGAGAGCAAACATAATTCGTGGATACCAGAAAGCGATATTCAAAATGTGAGCTAATGTAATATGGCTGAAGGTGGGGAAGGTTTTGACGAGATTGAGATGGAGAACTTAGATAGACTTGATATGTACACTAACGATCAATTACATGACGAACTCGAAAAAGTCACTCGAAAAAACAATTTGATAAACGACGCGCACGTCGACGGCGAAATGCCAGACGGCGTGCGTGTTGAGAGTGAAAAATCGTATGATAGAATGATTAGATTGCAGGATGAAGAGGATAGGAGGTCTCGAGAAAAAGAGACGTCATTTATTGACACTGACGATGGTAAAACGGTGACAATAAGGGGAACCAACACAGAAGTCCCAACAGTGGAGTTTGTTGAACAGGAGTCATATGGTGACGTCGATGACACGAGCTTCAGTATAGCTTTTGAAGAGGAGGAGGAAATTAAGAGAAGACTGGGTGAGCTAAAAGCGTCCAACAAAGAGCTAGCAGAAAACAACGTAAAAAGAGTCAAGCTAATAAGTAGGAAAATACGTAAATTAAGCAAAAAGGCACTCGGCCAAGACGACGCGTCAAGGAAAATAGTCAACAGGTCGCAGGTTACGGACTCGGGGGCTATTCTTTTCAAACCGATAAACAAAGATGGTAAATATGGAAAACCCAAACGAATTCTAATACCTGGGAAAAAAGGTTTGATCTACAGCAAAGACGTGAGTAGTAAAAACGCGATTGAGCAGTTCAAACAGTTAGTTGATCAAATCCCTGAGAGTACAGAGACGACAGCTGTCACAACAGAAGTAGCCCCAGATGACTTCCCAGTGATTGAGACAAAAGTGGACTATGTCGACATACCTGGGCTAACACCAGACGAAAACCGCGAGCTGAGTGGTGTGGTTAATCCGACTGGTGGTGTGTTGCGTGAATCGAGAGTAGGCGACACTGGTGCGTTGCAAATACAAGCAGACTATTTTCAAAAGGTGATAGATGAAACGAGTGGGAGATTGGCGGAGCTCAACAGAGAAGGCCTCACAGCCGCGGAGAAAAAAGAGCGTCTTGGTCTAGTTGAGAGAATGATTGGACTTAGAAAGGCTAGAGACAGAGTTATTGAACAGCGGCAAATAGAAGAGGTTAGAGAGCAACAAGAGATCGACATTGACAGATTGCAGAAATTTAAGGAATGGGCTAAAGAGAATATGGTTGGGTTGAGCGCTGTGGCAATTTCAATGGCTGGGATTATAACGACTATTATTATCGCTGGTAGATCTGCTGTTATGAAAGGCGCTATGGCTACAAAGTCGTTCGCACAGGCTGTTAAGAACGCGATAACGAAGATGGGTCCATGGGCTGTTGGGTTGGCTAATTTAGTTTACAACGCGTTGACGTTGGGTGCAAAGGGTCTCGCATGGTTGGCTCAAAATCTGTGGGTACTCGCGGTGGTACTTGCGTGGTTTGCGTATGATTATTACAAGCTAAAACGGTAGTCTCAGCTTCGAGGGTCTCAGCTTCGAAGATGACAAAACATATGTAAGGTATATGAACGTCACGTCAGCAGAGTTGAGCCCTGGTTTTAGACGAGCGACAATGGGTGTCATAAAAGGGGTGAGAACACAGCATGTGATCACGTTGAACCCTAATAAGGTCAGTCCTGGTGAGGAACTTTACATTGATATACCGAAGCTCAAGGTTAGTAGCTGTTTGGTGCCTGGGTCGTTGGGTCTAGTGTTCGACTTTAAGAATGCAAACGCCAAAAGCTGGTTCTTGAACAATGTGAGCAAGTTGTTGGTTGAGAAGCTTGTTGTGAGACTAGCTGGGGAAATTGTGTATGACAACAATGGGGAAAATTACACTGGTGTTTATCGTGACCTTTGGGAAAGTGTTACTGCGCGAGACCAAATGATTGACTATGGTATTGGTGGTGAGAACTTGAGAAAGCTAATTTCCAAGGATGACAGTGGCGCGACAAGTGGGAATGTTACTAAAGTTAGCGACGCGTTAATGTTTGGTGTGATTGGAACGAAACTGCGGATTAAGCTTGGTAAGATTATGAATGACCACGGGTTGTACGCTCCTTTTAGCATGAACAACAACTTGCAGTATGTGATCACACTTCCGAAGGCCGCAGACATCATGGTGGCGCAATCCGGTAGCGCTGTGGGTGGATACACTCTGGAGAACCTCGAGCTTGAGTACGAGACGATCGACAATCAGGAGCTCGCTGACGAAATAGCGTCGGGCTATGCAAGTGGTCGTAGTTTGTCATATGAGCACGTCACGTTGATGAAAACCACCGAATGGGACAAAGGCACAACCATTGTGAATGAAAATGTCAATCTGCCAAGAAAAAGCATGAAGGCGATTGTGTTGCTATTCACGAATAAGGTGCGAACAGACAGTGAGGAGTTTCTTTACCCAAATATTGAGAGCGTTAGAGTCACAATCGAAGGCGTGCCAAATAGTGTTCACTCACAAGGCATCCCAAAGTCGAAGTTCTACGCAGAAGCGAAACGATTGTTTGGGTTGGGTGAAGAACACGCTCAGTTCATGACCATACAGAAATTCTACAAAGATGGCTTTGCGTTGGTCATCGACTTGAGGAGCGTCCAAGATAATTACAACGTCGCCACTGGTAAAAAAATTGTGAACACACAATCCGGCGTGCTTCTTGAAATCACTAAGAAAGCGACGACTGCAAATGTCATGTGCAGGGTGTTTGTGATGAGTGATGGGTTGGTCAACTTCATGAACAATGGGTTGCAGTCAATCCAGTATTAAATCAAACGTAATTTAATGGAGACCCCGTTTAATATGTTAATTGTTGGTATGACAGCTTGTGGTAAGACACATTATTTGCTGGAAACATTGGAATCTGAGTATCGCGGTAAGTTTGACTACATTGTGTTGATTTGTCCTACTTTCGAGTGGAACAAAGCGTATCAAGATTGGAAATATGTACGTGACCCTGACGTGTTAGCGATAGACTGCGCACAGGACAATGTCGACGCTGTTCTCAAGTGTGTGACTAACGTTTTTAAAGGTACTAACACTCTGATTGTGTTGGACGACTGTGCGAGTGGACAGGACGTCAAGAATAGGACTAGTCAATTGGTCAACTTAGCTTTTAGTGCGCGACATTTTATGTTGAGCGTTATTGTCATCACACAACAACTGACGTCGATCGCAAAACCGTATAGAGAAAACATTAGTAATTAGCTCATTTGCTTTTACTGCCCAAGTAGGAGTGATATGAAGGTCGTTATCGACGATTACCTTGGAAACATTAGCAAAGAGGAAGCGTCGACGATTGTGACCGCATTAAAAAATAATAAGTACGCTAGACTTGAAATCTCACTGCGCTATCCATACAGTCACGAAGTTGTTATTCCGCAATAAAATATAGGTATAAGTAATAGCGTGATGGTAAAACGCAAAAGTGAAGAAAATCCTACGATTGAGGAATTAGTTGAGGAGACTGACGACACCTCAACTGTGGAAGACAACGTTGACGTTAGGAGATCCGAACTTATTAGACTGTCCGGTGACGGTGTGGTAAGTCAGTCCGAAGCGTACATTAAAAAAGCGTCCGCGAAAGTTATTGATAAGATATGGCGCCAACACGAGTTGAAGAGAATGGAGATCGCAAACGCTTTTCTCACCGACTTGCTAATCAGCAAATTCGCCAGCTTACTAGATGGGTTGAACGCTATCGAGAACCCTGAGGAACTAAACGACGAACTACAAAAAGATCCGTTACTAAAGAAAGACGTTGAGAGTATTGTCGCGATTGTGACACCGTACGTACCTTTCTTGGGCTTGTTGTCGGGAGGAATTATAACATCGAAACACGTGTACGATCATCATTTTAGGAGCGAGGTGGTAGACACTGAGAGTAGTGAACAAACAGACTAATTCGTAGAGTAGTTGGCTATTTGTTAGTCAATGTTGTTAGCCAATCAAAAGAGCACCATTTTGCTATCCATTTGGATAAACATCACCACTAGAATCAAAATCTAGTGGTTTTTTTCGCGCGTGAGTTGAGACAGCAGTAGTTTGTTGAAAAAAATGTGAAAACGTTGAAACAACACTCTCTATTTTTTAAATATGTGAAAATGTTGAAACGACACTTTCTTTTTTAAATATGTGAAAAATGTGAAACGACACATTCTATTTTAAAAAAACATGCAAAAATATTGAAATGTCACATTATTAGCATATAAATCGAGTTTGTGGTCTTATTTGATGTATGTTGTAAATTTAGAATTACCGAAATGACATCGAATTTTTGGGGGCTTGGGATTTGGTGTAAATTTGGTGATGTTTTGGTGATTATATTCGCGTTCAACATTGAATATGTAAAAATTGAGCTCGTACCCCCACTCTCTATACTACTGATAAATCTTCCGTTTATATATACATGTAGAGAGCTCAAAGGGCTCATTAATATCGTGCATTATAACCAAACGTAGATTAATAAATTAACAGTACATTTCTTCTATATCATCTTCAGACTAACTGAAGATGATTTAAATAATATATCGAAAATGTACTATTAAAATTGCTGTAATTTAAGAATTATTTTAAAAATTGCTTTTCTTAAAGTGCCTAAGCAATGAAAAATTCAGTTGTAAAATAACTCTTTTGTTTGAAAGAACTCTTGAAACTATAAAGACTAACCATTTACAACGTTTTCATATCTTTGGGATATTAAGATTTGTTTAATATGTAAATGATCATAATTATGACATCACAATGCATGACTTATTGAAAAAGTCTGCATATCTTTATCATTATCACATGAATCGTTTGATGATTTGCATATTTTATATCATCGGATACATTCACGCACATCACCTGCATTTCAAGTGATTTCATTACATTATCTCAAGGATATATAAGCGTTTTCAATAAGTTATTATGCATTGTGATGTCATAAGTATGATCATTTACATATTAAACAAATCTTAATATCTCAAGAGTGAAGTGAGATATGGAAAAGTTGTAATGGTTAGTCTTTATAGTTTCAAGAGTTCTTTCAAATAAAATGGTTATTTTACAACTGAATTTTTCATTGTATATGCACTTTAACAAGTTTGATGTAAGATCCTCAAAATTGGTGAATTTGTCAAAATAATGCACTTTAAAGTAAATGGTTTGAACCTAGGAGTATCATTAGACGTGTGAAGTTGAACGTCCAGGTTGTTGTAGTCTTGAGAAAGACTGTTGTTGGTGACTGCAGTGGCGTAGCTAGGATCAAAATTTTGGGGGAGCAACGGAGAATTTGGCGGTGCAGTTACATTAAAATTATCAAGCATTATATGGTATAGGGGGTTATGGGGCATCCCCCCAGAACATTATGAATTTTTCAACCCCTGTGAGGGCATTTCCCATGATTTCTGAGACGAATTTTCCCAGGAAAAAATTACTTGCACTAGCGGCTGGTTGAAAATGTTTTTAAATAAAATTGATTACAATTAAGATTAATTCGTACATGTACAGTATATAGCTGGAATCCTTGACCAACCAGCTGTTAAAGTCTGACAACAAGATAAATAACCATGGATCACAATATTTGCATTCAATGCAGCAGAGTCTTTGGTCGTTTAGCCGACACTGGTCAAAAGGACCTAGGCTCTCGGAAGCGTAATTCTGCGCAGTTTAAACTTCATGTGAGTGTGTTACTGTAAACACTGATTCCACCGGTAAGCCTATCAGCATCACGACTAGCAACAGATCTTACTTGAATTTAGCATCAGACATTCAGGGGACTGCGACTGACGTTTCGACGGCCTCAGCGGCGGTCATCTTCAGAGTCAAGTAAAGCGTGTTTGTCAGGGTTTGCCTATATATATGTCTGGTGCATTACGTCATCGTTTGTTTGTGTCATAATTAGTGTGAGTGGGTGTCGTGTCATGCGTTAAGCGTGGGCCAATATTGTTTGTCATCGGTTGTTTGTGTAATAATCAATGTGAGTGGGTGTTGCGTCATGCGTGGGTATAGTTTGTCGGTAGGTCTATTGTTCGTTGGTGCATGCGAAGAAGTCTTTTGTATGCAGTGTCGGTAATTGTTGTGATCTGTTAAGTAGTTTATGTTCCAAGTTGGTATCCCAACTTTCTAATGTAAGTCGCTGTTTGTAGTTTGTGTTAAAGGCGATACATTCAGCCGAGTCCCAGTCAATATCGTGTTTTGTTTGTACGTGGTGTTCAACTATATGTTTAGTCCTGTCCCCGTTTCTAGTAGCTCGTTTGGGTTCAGCTAGTCTGATTTTTAGGTTTCTGCCGGTTTCACCAATATAAGTGTCCTGGCAGTCGGCGCATTTGATCTTATACTGTAAACTGCACCCTATCTTTCGTGAGGCTTTCTTTGTCTTTCACGTTGGTCAGTATATGTCGCAAAGTAGTCATAGGTTTGTGATAGGTATGCTGTAAGGTCGTAAAATACGTTCAATAATCTCTGATGTACCTTTAATGTATGGTATTGTTGCTGTTGTTACGGTTGTACTACTGTTGGTCTCGTTGGTCTCGTGTGCCGTTGGGTTGTAAGATGATTCGTCCAGTAATCATCTTACAACCCAACGGTACACAAAGCAACAACCATCAAGACTTTGACAAGACGAGCACAACTTATTTGCGATTCACCATAAACTCTGCGCAACGAAAACGACTGTCTTCGGCACGCGTTTCGCAAAAACAACTACAATACTAACTTTATTGAACGGAACAACTACAATATCAACGAGACCAACAGTAATACAACCGTAACAACAACAATACCATACATTAAAGGTACATCGGAGACTATTGCACGTATTTTACGACCTTACAACATACGTGTAGCCCGCAAACCTATGACTACTTTGCGACATATACTGACTAACGTGAAAGACAAAGAACAGCCTCGCGAAAAACAGGGTGCAGTTTATAAGATCAAATGCGCCGACTGCCAGGACACTTATATTGGTAAAACCGGCATAAACCTAAAAATCAGACTAGCTGAACACAAACGAGCTACTAGAAACGGGGACAGGACTAATCAGATAGCTGAACACTGCACGTACAAACAAAACACGATATTGACTGGGACTCGGCTGAATGTATCGCCTTTAACACAAACTATAAACAGCGAGTTACATTAGAAAGTTGGTATACCAACTTGGAACATAAACCACTTAACAGATCACAACAATTACCGACACCATACAAAATACTTCTTCGCACGCACCAATCAAACAATAGACCTACCGACAAACAATATACCCACGCATGACGCAACACCCACTCACATTTATTATGACACAAACAACCGATGACAAAATTAACCAGATGTATATATAGGCAAACCCTGACAAACACGCTTTACTTGACTCTGAAGATGACCGCCGCTGAGGCCGTCGAAACGTCAGTCACCAACAACAGTCTTTCTCAAGACTACAACAACCTGGACGATCAACTTCACACATCTAATAATGCACTTTATTTGAAAGTACTGTACAACATACATTCAGTAGCGAAGTTGGCCATAGCAACTGGTTATGCTATGCAAATTTTGAAACGATTTACATATTCAGATCTTTAGAAATATATTGTTTTTAAAATATGCAGATGTTTATAAATTAGCATAGCATGACAAGTTGCTACGGCCAGCTTCGCCACTGCATACATTCATGTACACCTAACAGGAGTTTGGATAAACTACATGTACAGTAGCCTGTCAACATATTGATTCTCGTAGTGGCTGTATGTTATACAAATAGGAAAGAGTGCAACACGATACTTCATTCAAACTATGACATTGACTACCCTGAATTGGTCTAATGGTTTACCTGAAATGATACTTGGTACCAGGAATCAAATCAATCTGTGTGAACATTTTCTCATGTCCGCTATACAACATAAGAATATATTTAATTTATTAAATCTTGTCTTTTAACCGTTTTTATTAACCGTTTGGGCGGGTAATAAAATATATTTAACGGAGTGAATACATCAAGGAAAGTCTAAAATAATTCATTAAACACAATATGTTGTACATGACAGTAGTACAATAACAAATTATATCTGCATAGAATTTACTGTCGTGGCAATAGAAGAATTCCGCGAAAATTTACATTGATTCTGAAGAATTGTTGGTTTAATGTTCAAGTTCAAGTTTCATTACTCTGGCCACCTGTGGTGGGACGAGTCTAGGTTGCGGCTCTGTTAATAAATAACTAAATCTTCACGCGTGTTACTTTCTTCGGTTCCCTGATCCATGTTTGATCAAGCTGTTTGAAGTCAAGTGTTCTTTCTTGGACAAGTTATACTACATTCACAGACATAGTAATGTCACTGGCAAGTATCGTGGTTTTATATACGCTCACAATGCTTATAATTGCACATGCCGATCGCGGTTGACCTACACTAAAAGATGACGAGCGATTTCCAAACGGGTTGGTCCGCGATCTCAAATTCAGGTAAACATGCTGTGTTGATGCACGTTCCGTGATATAATAGACACGTATGTTATGTATTTGGACTCGGTAATTCAAAATCTGTTTTCAGAATCGAAATCGGTTAAATATATATTGTATACATGGCGTGCGAGGTCTGGGGACCATGGATGGGGAAATCCAGCAGGGGGGTTAGGATAAAACTCTGGGGTTGACTAGTGCATGTGCCTTCTTTCTTTTCGATCGAGTGGTTCGAACTGAAGTGTTTTTGCTAGCTGCTTGCTTGGAAGTGTTTGAAGTCAGTTATGTGGCTGTGAAGTATCTTCGTTTCCTTTCATGTCGCGATAATGGCTAGTAGCCCGAGTTAACGCCTATAGTGGGCGTCTTGTTGATTTATAGTTTTAGAAATTTACAATTGTCATTACCCGCTAATATATAGCTAAGCTAATAAATAAATAGAGCCGATATATTAGAAAAGCTGAGCGACAAAAACATCCCCACCGGATTCCTGCTTTGCATTTAATTGGCATTTGTTTTTTGACCAACCAATAAGATTATCAGTCAAAAACCAAATACCAATCAAATGCAAAGCAGTTGTTCAACGAACGTCATATTAAATTAACTTGTCAAAGTGAAGAAATGAATTTGCTCAACCTTTTCGGAATTCTTCTATTGCCACGACAGTAAATTCTATGTAGATATAATTTATTACTGTACAGTACTGCTATTGTTTTTAATGAATTATTTTAGACTTTCCTTAAAGGACAGGGGCTACGGACAAAAGACAAGCACTCAATGACGTTAAAATTGAAAAGAAAAACACCGCTGTATATAAACTTTGAGCCGTCGAGCAAACTCTAAAATGGCGGCGTTCAGAAGCATAAAATACGAGAATGAAAACGTTATTTCTCGCGTGCAAGAGCAGAAACCGTAAAACTATTTTCTAAACTTTATAATTATTTCTAAACTTTATACTTGAAGGCCTTTTATTTAAACGTAATATATTTTTATTAAATATATATTTTAGGTACAGTTCCAATTTCATGAATTCACTCAGTTAAATAGACTTATCTTGAGTTACTTGCCCAAATTTTTCGGAACCCTTCTATTGCCACGACAGCAAAGTGGCCAGAGGGACCAGGTAATTTGGTGATGTACAATAAAGTAGCTCGGTAATAAATGTCTTTCATTGATATTGCATTAGCAATACCAAAACTGAACATTGCTTGCCAATAGCCCCAACAGCATCTGGTGACGCCATCATTAATATATAGATACTGTCAGATATTATTTGACTATTAAAGATCAAATACCAATTATTACCTGTATATATTATCAAACGATGAATTCTTAGATTTTGACATTTGCAGCTCAAACGCGCAATCTACCATATGCTCATTATTGGTAACACTTTCTGACCACGATATCCTGATAGACGATGAACCTAATACCACGGCCTAAAATGTTTTAAAACAATCAGTAATAGCGCAAATTTCATCTCAATCAAGTTTACTTTTTAATATTTCAATTTAAATTAATACCGTAAATCAGTATTAAACTTTTTTTCAGTAGCGGTATTTACGAAAAATTGCCACATACAGTATGTATATGGTATCAAAAAATTGTTTGTTTATTTATTTATAAATTGCTTGGCGGGGGATTGAGAGGAAATGACACTTGCTCGAGGAATTAAAAGAAATCACACTAATTGTGATTCGTAAATACTATAAAGTTGCAAAGCATCATGGGTCCACCCCGAGTTTTGTTCACGTGTGGCATATTTATCAACTTGATAGCTGCAGGATTTCTGAATTTGGGCGCGACGATGCTCGGACTCTTTGCCTTCATCTGGTTAATCTTACTTCTCTTTTTCTGTCTCATCTTCTTGTCGCTGTCGTTCTCATTTATTTCTTCGCTGCCTTCTTACTTTTGTTGCTTTGTCCATATCTTATTTTATCGGAGTAACAAACCATAGATCATAAAAAGTGTTCTATTAAACTATTCAGAACATATGCTGAGATCGAATAAATTGCGCCATAAGTAAAATCGCAACGAGTGAGTAACTGCCAGGAGAAGAGGATGATGCCAAACACCCGGACACATATGGCTGGTTACAAACAACTGTTTAGTTGATTTCACTAAAACACTTCTTGCTTCCTCTGGTTCACCAATATCTTTTAATTGTGGTACTATTGAAATCATGGGCCTTCGCTTCGTTAGACCTCCTATGCTGTGTTTTTTCCTCTATCCTCCTACAGTACATGTATTTTCCATTGTAGTGTTTTTGAATATACAGTATATTATTAGACCAAGCCTTCCGGCTAGGAATCTAACCTGCGACCCAGGAACTCTAGACCAGCGCTCTAACCCACTGAGGGTGTTACCTCCAGCAGCAACATGTTCATAAATGGATAAACGGAAAGCAACCTCCATCAGCAACATGAAGGCATGTGTAAAGGGAGAACAACCTCCAGCAGAAACATGAACAAGCATGTGTGAACGGAAAACAATCGCCATCAGCAACATGAACAAGCATGTGTGGAAGGAGAACAACAACCTCGAGCAATAACGTGCACAAGAATGCGTTGAGGAACAAACTCCAATAGTAACATGCGCGGGCATGTGTCCAGAGAGAACAACCTTCGGGGAGAACAACCTCCAGAAGCAACGTGCTCAGACATGTGTGAAGGGAGATCAAGCTCAATCACGAACATGGACAGGCATGTGTGGAGGGAGAACAACCTCGAGCAGCAACATGAACAGGCATGTGCGAAGTGAGAACAACCTCCAGCAGCAACATGAACAGGTATGTGTGCAGGGAGAACAACCTTCAGCAGCAACATGAACAAGCATGTGTGTGGGAAGAACAACTCCACCAGCAACATGAACAGGCATGTGTGTAGGAAGAACAACCTGCAGCAGCAACATGAACAGGCATGTGTGGAGGAATAACAACCTTCAGCAGCAACATGAACAGGCATGTGTGCAGGGAGAACAGCCTCCACCAGCAAGATGAACAGGCATGTGTGGAAAAAGAACAAACTTCAGCAGCAGCATGAACAGGCATGTGTGTAGGAAGAACAACCTTCAGCAGCAACATGAACAGGCATGTGTGGAAGAAGAACGACCTTCAGCAGCAACTGAACAGTCATGTGTGTAGGAAGAACAACCTGCAGCAGCAACATTAACAGACATGTGTGGAGGAAGAACAACCTGCAGCAGCAACATGAACAGACATGTGTGGAGGAAGAACAACCTTCAGCAGCAACATCAACAGGCATGTGTGGAGGAAGAACAACCTTCAGCAGCAACATGAACAGGCAAATGTGGAGGGAGACCAACCTTCAGCAGCAACATCACAGACATGTGTGGATGGAGAACAACCTTCAGCAGCAACATGAACAGTAGTGTATGGAGGGAGAACAACCTTCAGCAGTAACAAGAACAGGCATGTATGGAGGGAGAACAACCTCCACCAGCAACATGAACAGGCATGCGTGCAGGAAGAACAACCTCCAGCAGCAACGTGCTCAGACATTTATGAAGGGAGAACAAGCTCCATAAGGAACATGAACAGACATGTGTGGAGGAAGAACAACCTCGAGCAATAACGTGCACAAGAATGTGTGGAGAAACAAACTTCAATAATAACATGCACGGGCATGTGTTCAGGGAGAACAATCTACAGAAGCAATGTGCTTAAGCATGTGTGAAGGGAGAATAACCTCCAGCAGCAACGTGCTCAGACATCTGGAGGGAGAACTAACTCCAGCAGCAACACGAACATACAGGAATGTGTGGAGGGAGAACACCCTCCCACAACAACGCGCTCAGACATGTGTGGCAGAACAACCTCCAAAAGCAACTTACGTAGGCATGTGTGGAGTAGTAAGAGAATGTGTCGAAAACTACGTAAGTAAGAGTACTTCTGTCCTTACTTCTGTCCTTCATCAGGTCAGCTTCTCCTTTTCATATTGTATCCATGTGTAGAGTAGTTGCTTACACACGTGTGGACGAGGAACAACCTCCAGATACAACATGCGCAAGCATGTATGGAGGAGGAACAACCTTTAACAGAAACGTGCGTAGACATGTGTGGAAGATGAACAACCTCCAACAGCAACGTGCATAGGCATGTGTGGAAGATGAACAACCTCCAACAGCAACGCAAATAGGCATGTGTGGAGGAAAAACAACCTCCAACCTAGAACGTGGTGGAGGAGGAACAACCTACAACGTACATAGGCATGTGTGGAGGAGGAACAACCTCCAAGAGCAACGTACATACATGTAGGCATGTATGGAGGAGAAACAACTTGCAACAGCTTGAGCAACGTACATAGGCATGTGTGGAGGAAGAACAACCTCCAACAGCAACGTGCATAGACATGCATGGAGGAAGAACAACCCCCAACAGCAACGTGCATAGACATGTGTAGAAGAGGAACAACCTCCAACAGCAACGTGCTCAGGCATGTGTGGAGGAAGAACAACATCCAACAGCAACGTGCATAGACATGTGTGGAAGATGAACGTGCATAGGCATGTGTATAGGAGGAACCTCCAACAGCAACGTGCTCAGGCATGTGTGGAGGAGCAATATGCACACAATGTGTGTGTGGATAGAGAACAACCTTAACCTTCACCAACAACTTGCGTAGTTACCGTATTTCCTGCAATAAACGCCCCGGCGTTTATTAAATTTTGAAACAATTTGATGCGGCGTTTATTAGAGGGGGTCGTTTATAACATATTAAACAATATGTTATTGACCAAGCGCGAGGTCCAGTTCTTTTTTCGTTTTTACTTTTATTATTACTTTATTATTATTATTATTTATTATTTATTATTATTTTACTTTAGTATAATCAAAACGATTATGTTAACTACAGTATCAAGAAATTTAAATTACCTTTGGTGCAGAGATTTTCAAGTCATCTGGTTTTGTTTGAGCATCGTCATCTATAAGCAAAAGTAAATAACACTGATCAATATACTCAAAGTAATTATACCAGTAACAGGAAGACAGACAGAGATATTGTATACGGATCAAATGCCAGGTACAGTATCTGCCAATATTGCTGATACCTGTATTTTATTATTTACAAAAAAGCTGTTGAAAAACCACAATTGTGGTATGTATAAAGTTTGTAGCTAGCATGGAACAATTTAAAAATTTGAAAGTATGTCATGTTTTGAATGTTTAGAATTTTCAAAAAATATAATTTGGATACAATCATTTGATGAAGTTGGAATTAAATCCATACATGCAGTTCAAAATATATCCAATAAGGCAGTTCAATATATATATACTATTATAATACTGCAGAATAGTAAATGTTAGTACAAACTTTAAAATTGCATGTACGTTTATTATGTTATTTAAATTATAATTACAAAGCTGCATGATAATTAGTCTATATACTGTACAGTACTAGTAGTTAAGTTAAATACCTAATATTTATATGGGCCTGGCCTACATTTTAGTAATATAAACGAGTGGTCTATAGGCTTTAAACAATCTGTGTTTACTCCATTCGCTATGAACATGTACAGTAGCTGGCCTGGGCCTCAACTTATTGTAACTGTGAATAGGCTTGGAAAACAAAGGGGAAGAGTAACTGTATGATGAAATTGAATGTAAAAAAGGTGGAAGCATATAGTGAGAATCACAACTGATCAGTCAGAGAATAGAGTAATTAAGTGACTATAAATTAAATATCGGTACATAGATGTGAGACTGATGTCCAAACCAGAATTGGAGTGGCAAAAGCACTTTTAGTAATACTAATTATATTGTTTAATCATATTATTAAAAATGCACAATACAAACTAATCATCCTTACTTGCAGCTTCATGGTGCTGAATTCATGTGAAGGTGCAGATCAAACATGGCTAAGTCATTTACATATTAAAGCTGTGTAGCGCACAGCTTAGGAACACAGCGCAATAGTAGTATAGTAAGTAGGGCTGCGAGCTCAATCGACCTCAACCGTGAATATAAATACCAAAACATCACCAAATTTTGCCAAGTCGCGACTCGACAAATTTGGTGATGTTTTGGTATTTATATTCACGATTAACATCGAATAAGCTCGCAGCCCTACTTACTATACTACTACAACGATCGTTAGTCAATCTAGACACCCCTCACACGTTTTCTACTAAATTGATGTCAAACACATGCGAGATTAGCGAAACAATACCAAATTTATACTAAATAGCGACTCTCGCTAAATTTGACACCATTTCAACCATATTTAAAAAAATAGAGAGCGTCGTTTCAAAATTCTCACAAATTTATGTCAAATTACATTTAGGAAAAAATAGAAAGTGTCATTTCAACATTTTCGCGTGTTAAAAAAAATAAAATGTGGTACGAGCTCACTCCCACATATTAAAAAATAGAGAGTGTCATTTCAACCGACGCGTTCTGCTGTTGTCTCAATTCACGCGCGAAAAAAAGCCACCAGATTTTGACTCTAGTGGTGATGTTTATCCAAATGGATAGCGAAATGGCGCTCTTTTGATTGGCTAACAACATTGACTAACAAATAACCAGTCGTTTTGCGAATTAGTCCGTTTGCTCACTGTTTTCAGTGGTGTCTCTCACTACAATGTTTTTGTGACCATATGCGTAGGAGTCAATACCATTTTCTAAAAGGTATCGTTTATCGTCGAAGCAGGATAGCGATACTTTATTAATTTCGTAGCTACCGAGCTGATGTTTGACACTTCTAATGGTCTTCATTGTGTGTCGCAATTGTTTCTGCTCTAGTAGCACGCTTTTGTAATCTTCGTGTCTGATTACCTTTTTAATTATGTTCTTTCTAATACCTTTAGCGGTTTTCCCACCACCTCCACCCTCTGCGCAACCCAACGAACTCAATAATTGGCGTCCCAGCGCACTCGTCCTTCATCTTCCCAATAACTTTCTTATTCTCTCTAAAAAAGAATGGGCTGTCTGCAGGATAGTCGCTATTGTCAAACTTTTCGCGCTCCTCCATGAAGTCGGAATAAACGTCGCCAGTTTTGATTGAGTACAACAGACTGTCAGTGTCGGTGAAGTGCAATCTGCAGGTGTCGCTAGAGTACTTTTTCATGATATAATTGTAGTGGAAATTGTACATCAGCGTTTTGCTCAAGTCTAGTATGCACATACCCACATATGCGGGCCTATTTAGTGTCAGCGTTTCTTTAACCTTATGGACAGCAACTAAGTTCTCGCTAAATATTTTGCAAGACACAAACGTCGGCTTTGAGACGAGCTTTTCTAATTTCTTCGCAGTGGTCACTAATCTTACGTCCACACGCTTCCTCAAGTTTTCCATCGTTTTTCCGAACACACTGTTGTTCATCAATTTGAAGAAGTCCTTCTCAAAAGCGTTCTTAGCCGCAGTTCTTTTGACTGTGTTAAAGTCGATGTACTTACCTAGCCACTTGGACTGGTCGAACTGTAGGGCCCTATGAACCTTTTTGATTTTCAATCCAAGATCCATGTACAACTGCAGATTTCCGTAGTGACACACATACTTTTTTTTGTCCATCAAATTAGTCACCAACTTTTTCACACCACCAACACTCACGTTAAACTTATTTTTGATTTTCGTGCAGTACTCCGACAACATGTCAACGGTTATCTCCATCTTCTCGGGAGCCAACGGGTAATCGTTGTGTAGGTCATGCAAATGGGCTGGGTACTCCAAGTCAACCTCGAGCAGTAAGCCTTTTTTACTATTGTTGTGATAGTCGCATAGATTAACCTTTTTTATTTCTTTCTCAGTCAACCATTTAAAACCACCCGTAGGTAGACTTCGACTCATCGCCCATCCATACAAATTGTTGGCATCAAGGTACATCAAATACTTCGACTCTTGCTCTTTGTCATACCCTTCCATGTACTTATTATTCGCCACACCATGTCTGTTGCAAATGTAGCTCACACCACCACGCATACCTAATTCTACAAACTGGAACATGTCGATGTCGGACAATAATTCGAGTTCTACTCCAGTCATCTTTAGCATGGCGTCCCAAGCCAATCCAGGCGATGTGAAATAATGGCAAGGGTCTAATTTATACTCGCGATGGCATGTCTCTCTAAAGTTCTCAAAAACGTCAGCGAGCAAGAGCACATCGCTTTTCAAATACAGGTCGTGGTACCCACCCATATTTTTAACGTCGAAGTAGTCCCACACATCGATGGCGCGCTCGTGCATTTCTTCCGTGATGTGCTCATCGTTCAGAACGTTGTAGAAATCTTTTTTGGAGGGTAGCTCGCGCTCGTCGAATTTTTCAAAGGAGTCCATATAATCGTAGGGATAGACCCCCTTTCTTGTCATAAGTGCCAACCCCTCGTCGCGAAACACTTCTGATGTGTATTTGAAAGCGTCCCTTGGTAGGTTCTTCACCAAGTTGTCTAGACCACTACCCATGAACTGAAAGCTGTCCAAAAATACCAAGTTTTTTCCAAGCATGAACGCCATGTACTTCTCCATGTTGTTTGGTATCACATTTATGTCTTGGCCAAACTTGCCAATCTCCTGCATGATGAAATGACTATCGTAACCACGTAAGTTATGAAAGATCACAGGAATTTTGTCAGTCAATCTAAAGTTCAAGTTGCACTGACGATGTGCGGACCCTCTGTACTTACCTGACACGTGACAGTGGTCTCTCACTCTAACGTCAGCGCTGGTGTACTCAACGCTACAAATATGACAACTCTTGACCTCGTCGAAATTCTTCTTATCGTCATCAGTCAGTGTCATTTCTTTGTTAAAGTGACTCTCAGATGTCTTTTTGCAATATTCAACAATTTCTAACATCTCCCCAATGAATTTGTTAACTGCGTTTTCACCGCGATACACTTTTACTGGCTTACTGTACTCATTATCATAGCAACAAACCAGTTTATACCCATAGCCGCAGTCAACATGCCTCTGGTAAGCATTTGTGTAGCTACACTCGCTTGATGGTGTCGCTGTGTGCACCTTCTGTGTGATAGCCTCAAAGTCTGCGTACACCACAAATGGTACATTTAGCTGTCTACTAAAATTCTCGTATTTTACTTTCGCGCCTTTTTGTGGCATTTTAATAGCTTGCTTCCCATTGATGACCAAACATACTTCAATGTGACTTTCAAGCACGTCCGCTCGGGTAAAACACTGCAGGCAATATCTACAAAAGTGCTTTCTCGCCTTATACTTTGTCTGACGGTACATGAATTTGTCGAAATCGCGAATGTACACATAATGCTTGTTGCCCACGTCATTAGTTATCAACAATAGGTCCATATGGTCAGGATACGCCTCCTTAGAAACGTACACAGGGAATGGCTGCTTATTTTCGTACCCAAAAACATTGATGCTAATATCGTTTGCCTTTTCGATCTTGTTGTAGTCTTTGAGTGTGACTGGGAAGCCAATTCCGTCATAATTCAGCTCACTGACATGCCTAGCGTACTTTGACGTTCTGTCAGAGTTTTTTCCAACAGGGAATTTGTGTGCGAGGTGACACCATCTAAAGCACTCGTTGTCATCATCGTTATTTACGTTTATCAGACCCTTCATACTGTTGCGCAGCTCCTTTGGCAACACAATGTAGCTACTCCCATGCAAAGGTCTGTAAATAGCGATATTGACGTAGTGCGCATCTATTTTGTCGATAGTCCATCCAGACCCCTCAGACAACCACCCAGCTATCCGCGTCAAAATCTGTTCCGACCCACGATTGGCGACACCCTCGATGTCATGCTCGTTAATGACGACAAACGTTTCGCTGTTAAAGTAAGCAGTTTTGTATGTGGTCTTATTGAGTTCTAAAACTTTCTCAAAAGTGACCTTGACTGTCTCCACCACTTTCATTCCGTTGGTCTCATTTAGTTCACGTCTCAAAAGGTTAGTGACAGCACTTCTACTACCACTTACCTGATTGATGTCTCTGTCGTCAATTACTTCGACTCCATAGGACCTCGCGAACCCTCTCAGCGCTCGATCCAACAAATGCGTTGACGGTGTGAGGCCTTCGACTACAGGTTGTGTTTCTTGATCTCTAAAAAAGCCGTGAACGTTGGTCGCTTCATCTGTTAGTGAATTGACAACGGCTGCACTCGTCTTATGCGCCCGTCTTTTTTTCAGCGGGTTTTTCACAGTCCGACTCATTGGCTTCTATATACACTACACTTATTTATTTTTTTCCTAAACCACTCGTCGTAATAATTGTCATCACTTTCACACCATCCCAGCTTTGGGTACACCACCCCAAATAAATTGTCGTCAAACTTCTCTTTCACCTTCCCGTCTTTGAGGTCTGACACCTTCTTGAGTGTCTCGACTCGTCTTCTATGACACAACCTAATAATGTAGTATCCATATCTGCTGACATTTCTACCCTTGATCAAATTGCATGAGTGCAACACATTAACAACTTTCAGGAAGTCCTCTTTTATCAACTCAAGGTGCTCACCCTTCACAACGTTCCGCAGTCTCCTCCCCATCCACCAAGACCGTTTGTGAACGCTTTTTAATCGCGTGAGTCTCATGTCGCTGTAACTCTGAGTGTAACCCCATTCGATGTCGCCACACTTTGGACACGCGTACCCACCGCAGTCACTTACGTTTTTCACAACGTCACAATCCGAGCAGTAGTAAATTCTGAAGGTGTCTCCACACTCAGTTTGCATCTCATTCGAGATCTCGTCAATTGTCAAGCCATAACTCATCTGCCTCATAAGTTTGTCCATCGCTTATACTACTCCAACATATTTTTTTCACCGAACTAGCACCCACACCGCTATTCCACTACCCAAACCTAGCGCGCTAACAAACAACAATTGGTACTCCTTCATTTCCGCACTCGGTTGGTAGTAATCCGCAATCTTCGGGAGGTCAGTGAACACTCGTCCGCTGTACTGTATGGTCATTACGCTTCTAAGTTCTTCCAACGCGTGGTTTGTGTCATTGATGTCAGCATTAGCATCAGAGAGCCGTTGTCGCAAACGCTGGATCTTATCTTTCTTAGCGACTTCATTCTCATACCACACTTCTTTCGCACTGGCTAACTGCTCCAACGCATGGTTATGTCTTTTCATCTCAGCTTCATAGCCTGAGTGGTTAAACTTTGAAAACATAAAGCCAGCGCCTGCAAAAGCCACTGCATTAAATATCCCTCCAGCCACAACACTCACCATTAACTTACATTGATTTGAATGGATCTGTCGGTATCCACTTTTTCGATTGCATCCATTTTACTAACAGCGTTCCTGCACCAACAGCTGCAGCAAGTTTCACTGTGCCTTTCACAGTCTCTGGTGTTCCCAATGGTTCCCCCAAAGCCTTTTTAGAAATCATACTCACTACCACAGCACCAGTCGTGACAAGTAGCGCATCGTACAGTTCGTTCATAAGTTCTTTTCGATCGATCGCGGACATATATACATTGTCGTGTGTTTTGTTTAAGAATCAAACGTGTCTAGCGCTGGACGACAAGTTCTACGATTTTCTGACGCGCTAACCACAGTGCTCGCAGGTTCCAGTTGTGTCTCTTTTTCATTGCTAATTGTGTACCATAGTGAAGCACCAGCGATGATTACACCAAGTGTTCCGACAACATATCCATAACCCCACTCACCACCCTGTTCTTCGTTGACTATCATTTCACGCATTTTCTTTTCTTTCGCAGCTTTCGATATCTCAGCCAACTTTTTACCAGCAGCGACGCGCTTTGGGTCCTTCACCTTAACACTTTTCACATCAGCTGTGATCTTCGCTTCAACAACCGTCTGTGAGTCTTCAGCCATCTAATACACTATCACGTGTTATCTTACTCACAGTTGACCTCACAGGTGTCTCACAGTTGACCTCACAGGTGTCTCACAGTTCCAGACCAAAACGCACTAAAAAATTAGGATTTTTTCTGAGAGTATAACATAATGACTCAAGCTCGAGAAATCAGCGAAGAAGATATTGCCAACATGCTGAGAACAGCCTTTATCAGTGCGCCTACCCTACAAGACGCCTCTGGACCTATCGTCTTAAACGAGTACTTCTCAACATACACAATGTTCGACCCTGACCCTGAAGGGCCACCAAAACGGCTTGGCTCTCAGATCCGCCATACGAGGTATCTTCTCGACGCTTGGATCGATCTTCGAGAGGAGAGAGCCAACGAGCTTGCTGGTGTGTTAGCTGACATAATCCCTGTGTGGTGTTACTCACCATTCAAATACCTTATGTTAGCGAGTGGTGTCTACTTGAGCAACCCTCGTGAGTCCAACGCCACATTACTCGGTAATTTCCTCCAAGTGTTCTTAGCGACCCTTCTATGGAAACCATACCCAACCAAAGCCAAAGCGTGGCTAGAGCTCGCCGCAAACCGCGACGTTCACGTTTGCAAGGTGGGGTGTAACGAGATACTAGGTGCGGACGATATCAGGGACCACGTACTCTCGCCCGCCCACAGACACTTTGCGAGAGACGAAAACGTGTACACCTGTTACCCATGCGGTGTGGCTACCAATAGCCCAATGTGTCGCTCAAGACACGAGAGCTCGAAGACTCATCTTGAAAACTTAGAGCTTCGGCGGATATTCAACAACGAACAACGATTTCCACAATGAAAAAATATTTCTCCGAAGGTATAGTAACCATGAAGAAAGTTGGTAAACTAGAAATCGTGATTGGTCCCATGTTTGCAGGAAAAACAACCGAGACTCTTCGCAGGTTAGTCGCGTTAAGTAAGTCAGGGCTCAAAGTCCTCTACATGAACAACACAGGTGACACCAGGCGAACTGACCACACGTTCTCCACACATCGTCAGACCATTGTCGTTGGATCAGACAGTTTACCTGCGAAGTTAATCACCAACCTTCCAAGTTCTTCCGAGATAGCTGACTATGACGTCATCGGCATTGATGAAGGCCATTGGTACTCTGGGTTACTCCCAATTATTCGCGAATACATTAAAGCTGACATTCACGTCATTATTTGTGGTCTCATAACAACGGAGCACTTAAAAAAACTTGGTGAACTCGACACGCTCTTCCCAATGGCAGACGACATCACATTTCTAAAAGCGTATTGCGCCGTTTGTCGCGACACTTACGGAACAACTGTTGAGGCGCCATTCAATTGGAGATACAACCCAGGGCCATCGTTTGTTGGTGGTGCTGAGCAATATCGTGCAGTGTGCAGACGTCATCATCCTTCCACACAAAATTAGGGGTGTTCTCGGATACCCCACTTTTTTAAATTTAGACATTGGTCACATGAAGCGTCCAATGTATCGTAGAAACATTTTTTCACACAGTGGTCAGAAGGTTTGTGAAATAAATAGAGAAAGTTTCGCAGACACCTTTCACCAAGTTAAAAACGTCTTTAAAAAATGCTAGAGCAGTTGTCTCAACAATGAGAACGAGTGTTAATTCGACTCATTACTCACTGTCTAAAAAGTCTCTTTACAATAACGTCTCTCATGGTTACTCAACGCTGATTTATTTTTAAATTTACGAAAACACTGGGAGCACTGAAACCCAATGTCAAAGAAATATTTTATTACCATAGTAATAGCGTCGTCGTATGAGTCGCATAACAACGTTAGATAACCAGCGGATTTGTATCTGAGCAACAGAGACTCCTGCTCTTTGGATGTCTTGCCTGTGCCACCTGGATTCTTGAACTCAATCACAAGCCCGCTGTGCTGTCGGTTTGCATTGGCAATAATCAAGTCAGGCGTCCCACGTTGGTAACCTTTTTTCCACGAATTTATTCTTTTACTCGAAGTGTCTTGATTTTCACCACAAGCAGCTATCAAAATAGCTTCTGGATAATATTTCCTAAGAAAACCAACAACTTTCGTATGAAGGTCGAACTCGGTGATCATTACGAATTGATTGTGTTTGAGACCGACGTCAGCTAAACTTTTTTTAACGCTTGGCAAGACCTCTGAGTGCACCCACCTTCCAAAGTGTTTCGCGCGCTCCAATTTACTCGAGAACGTCAATGAGTAGACTCCAAGTTCGTTGATAAATGAGACCTGTTCCATCTTCATTTTGCAATCAGGTTCGACGTGGTCGTTGACTGCATCTTTTGGTCTAGCATAACCTAGAGCGCTCGCGACTTCTTTCGCTTTGAACCATATTTCACCGTTGTGATTAACCGTCGTGATTTGGTGACCATCGAATAATTGCACTGAGTTGGTTGCCATTACTATAGCCCTGCAAAAAAACTACTCGACATAGGTGTCAGGTTTTTTATAGATCTGGTTTGTTGTGTACCAATGCAGCAAATACGTTTTATTAACCCTCAGTTTTCTACGTCGTCTGAAAAAGTTTCTAATGTTACGAACCAGCTTTCTAAGCCAACCCATTACATAACTTAGGTCACGTCTCCTACCACTCCTACTTTGTCTAATTCTGGTAACATAATAGGTTCGCCGTAAGTCTTTTTAGACCTCATACCAATCTCAGCGTGGAGCTCGAGACTCACGTCACCGCGACCAAATGATCCACCAGCTTTGAACATGTGATCAGTCGTCTTATTTATCTTATATATTTCATGAGGTCTCGAAAAACACGCTCCCATTTACTTTACACCATATTCCTTCATCATTTCTCCACCCATGATTATGATGTCTCGGTTTGTCATGTAACCACTCACAATTTTCACACCGTAGAATTCTATCAACGATGGGTACGCATAAGGTGCGAGTGGTATTCTTGGTCGATGTATTCCAAAAATTGTTCCATAGGGTGTGCCTATTTTTTTCATATTCGCTATGAAGTCTGAATCGGTTGACTTAACGTTGTTGACTCTGACGTGTGAATTGTCCATTTGCCAGTGTATCGATATCATATGCATTTTACTTATGTCAACACCACTCGGAATAGTGCATATGCTCTCCATTGCTGGGATGCTACCACCATACGCGAGTCCATTAGTCATACCAGTCTTGTACCCTATGAACTTATCCCACTGACCATCGTCGTTTGATATAATTGTCTCCCAATTTGATCCAGCGGTGCGAGTAGGTAACCTCACCACAACAAAAATGGAGAGATCACACCATTGCATACTGGGGCAATTAAAATGGAGACCTGACTCAAGTGGGATTGGTGTTAGCACAGGGGACAGAAAACTTTGGCTTACACTGCTGATGCCGATAATAGGACCATAGGTTGAGTTGTTTTGCACTAATTTACTTGTTTCACCAATGGCTTTCACTTTGTTTGAACCATTGGTGTGAAATTCCACGTTTTTCAAGGCGTGTGTGCTAACGTTGAAGTCAAGCACAACATTGTAGGACTGACTCTTGAGGAAACCTGCTAGCAATTGCTCTAGAGTTCTTTTATTGGTAGCGTCTGAGTCATCGACTGGGTCTGCTACGTTTTTTATCGCTGAGCCTTGCATGTCTATTATTCCAGACATCCTCCCACCGGTCGCACTTAACTTAGGATCTTCGTCCAGATGTCTTTTCGTTCTCTTTAGTATTTTATCGTGAGGGTCGTCAGACTCATACCCATAGTTTAGGCTCATTACTACTTCAAGGTGTATTTGGTTAGTACTGTAGATAGCCAGAGACTGCTGAGAACCCTAAGATTATCGCCAGCGTTGTCGTGTCTGACTCGCTTGTGGTGGTGACCACTGTTTTTCTCACAGGAAGTGGTGTCACGTTTTCTTGGTGAACTTTTTTAGCCACAGTCGTTGGTACCACCACCACACTTTCTTGGTGAGCTTTTCTCTTCACAGTCGTTGGCGCTACTAAGTTAGTCACCACATTTTCTTGGTGGACTTTTTTAGCCGTGATTGTTGGTGTTGTTGCGTTCAAGCTGGTGTTCACTCCAAATCTCATGGACTCTGTGGCAATCTTTAATAAGTTGTTGTACCCGGCGATTTTATTCTTGAGAATCACTAGGTTACTCGGCATTAACCACGTACTTGGCGACACTGCAAGATTTTGAACAACGTTGGTGTCTCTAATCGATTTATTCATGTTGAGAATCCATGTCGACACGTCGTACTGTATAACACTGTCAGAAAACAACTTGCGGAACTCTTGTTGGGTCTCTAGACTTCCTGCAGAACCGCCAACGACTGATATACGCGTTCTCGCTTGCGCACCAAGTGTGGAGTACACAAAGGCTTCTATGCTCTGATTTAGATATTGCAGTCCAATGTTGGTAAAGCCGTCTGACAATCGCGCGACGTATCGTTTGTAATCATTCTGAACGTCGTTGAGTGTGAAGACTCTGGATTCGCCTAAAGTGCCATCGCTCAGGACTTTATTCTGGTAGTAGTGCCTTCTGGGAATCTTGGAAATCTTACCATACAATTCATAAGCGTTGAATTCTCTACTTATTGATTTCATGGTCTCACCACCCTCCATTCTTCTGAGAAGTCTTCTAATGGTGAAGTACAAATGAAATCTCATCACACTTGTGACCACGGGGTGAACTTCTTGTGACACTGATAAATGTTGCAGTGACACCCCACAACAAAAACTTGCACAATACGTCGCAAACACAACACGGTAGTAAGATTCGTTGTCGTCCCACTCTGATTTTGTCTTTGACGTGGTAATTCGTAAGACTGGTAGCTTTGACATGAAGTAACTACTTTGGTTGACGAGAACTTTAAAGTTATTCACTGGATAATTTAACACATTTTCTGTTGGGTAGCCATCCCAAAGCCCCCAGTGGTTTTTATGACCTTTTGGCAGTGGTTGGGTAGCTCCACCACCTTGCCATATTATTGGGAACTTGCTATTGTGTAGCCACTTCCACATGCTTTTATCATTTTTGAAGGTTGTGCTGGTTATGTCTGTGCTGAGGATGTCGTTGTTTCTGAAATACACATCGACACTCATGATTTTACCGTCTTGTGAAATATTTGGATAGAACTCGAATTTGCTTAGAGTAGCGTGAGGGTACTTTTTGATGAGGTCTGCCTTTGCTTCGTGTGTGGCCTTCGATATGTTAGCCATCGCACGTTCGTAGTACTTTCCATAGTACTCACGAAAGGCTTTCTGCATATAATATACTGTATGTTATACATGACGCGAAAGTTGACAGTGTTCATTGAAGGTGTGGAAAAAGTTGTGTCCTTTGACAACGCGATGATGGTCATACACGATAACCCATACATTGTGGTCAAGACAGCCACTGTGTTTTGGGACTATCATAACACAACAAATGACGACAGCATTCAGGTCTTCACGCTGGATAACTCTAGGGTTGGCTCTTTTAAAAAGATTAAAGTGGGTGAAGGGTACTTTAGCTTCGACGCGTTGGTCAAAGTCTTGAAACACGAGTCTAGCGAGCTTAAGGTGGATCTTGAGATAGAGAAACTAGTGCCCACAGGCAAATGTAGGGTCAAGGTTAGTAGTTCAGCTGTGTTAGACACCCTTGGGCCTCTACTTGGTTTCGCGAAAGGTGAGGTGATTCAGAATGACTCACAGTGGCACACTAGCCCAAACGAGGTCGACATGTACAGAGGTCTGAAGTACATAGAAGTTTCGTGTGACGTTGTTGAAACGGAAAGTGATGTGGGTATTGATGGGAAGCGCAGTGATGTGATCACAACGTTACCAATACCCACTGAACAGTCTTTGAAGGGGTCAGTGCAACGCCATGTGGACATTGAGTCCAAGGTGGGTATTAAAAAAGGTGTTTACTCAAGTATGACATTTCGCGTCAAACCAAATAACGGCGATACTAAAATTGGTGCGGTGTTATTGGAACTGTATATTGTGTGAATTATATGGAGCTCGGTGTGGAGACAGAGCAAGGGTTGAGAGACATCTATTATAATCCTAAGATGGGGTTCAGTGGTGTAGAGAGGTTGTATCAAAGTGCATTGGGAGACGGATTGAAAGTAACTAGAAAAACAGTGAAAGAATGGTTGACAGCGCAGGACACTTACACTAGGTACAAACCTATTGTGAGAAGACATAAGTTCCGCGCGACTTTTGTTGGGTTTCTTGGTGAAGAGCTCCAAATGGACTTAGTGGACATGAGTAAGTACTCAAAACAGAATGGAGGGTATTATTGGATATTGACAGGTATTGAGATATTGAGTAGATACGCTTTTGGTATTGCGGTTTATAGAAAAGACACTAAGAACATGACTAAGGCTGTTGGAAAATTGTTGAATAACTTTAAAGATCAGTTTGGAACCATGCCTAAGTTAGCGCAATTTGATGACGGACTTGAGTTCTACAATGTTGGTGTGAAAAGTTTGCTGAAAGAACATGGTGTTGAATATTTCAGCACTAAGAGTGATAAAAAGGCTGCTGTTGTCGAGCGTTTTAATAGAAGTCTCAAGAGCATTATGTGGAAGTACTTTTATACCCGCGGGACGTACAAATGGATTGGGGGTCTCGACCAGTTTGTGAGCAATTACAATAGCAATGTGAATCGAAGCATTATGATGAAACCGAAGGATGTCGATAAGTCAAATGAGGGTGAAGTGTGGACCACTTTGTTTGGTCATCAATTTGCAGACAACCCATTGCCAAAGTTTAGAGTTGGTCAATCGGTGAGAATTAGTAAATACAAGAGTGTGTTCACAAAGGGCTATGAAGCCAACTTCACTGAAGAGCTGTTTAAAGTGGTAAAGGTTATTCGTGGTGATCCGAATGTGTACGAAATTGAGGATATAAGCGGTGAACAGATTATTGGTAAATTTTACGAACAGGAATTATCGCTGGTCAATAGGAAACATGGTGACGATGTGTACAGAGTTGAAAAGGTGTTGAAAAGAAAGAAAGTCAGAGGGGAGAAGATGGCGCTGGTCAAATGGTTGGGTTATGAGAGCAAACATAATTCGTGGATACCAGAAAGCGATATTCAAAATGTGAGCTAGTGTAATATGGCTGAAGGTGGCTTCGACGACCTTGAGATGGAAAGATCTGACGAATACAAAGATATGAGTGACGACGAACTAAAGTACAGTCTCGAAAGAGCCACTCAAGATCGCAGACTAGCTCGGGATGATCTAGGCGTCACAGCCGATGAGAAAATTAGACTAATTAGAGTGGAGAGTGGGCTGAGGCGCGAACGTGATGTAAGATTTCGTCAACGCATGAAGGAGGATTTTAACGATATTACAACGCGGGTTAATGACATCGTAAGAGATCGTGAGGACGTTGCGGGGAGTGCGCCATTGTTAGACACCACACACGCAGAGTACGTCGACATACCTGGACTAACACCAATCGAGAACCGCAAGTTGAGCGCGCTACTTAATCCAAGTGAGAATGTGATGTCTGAGTCGAGAGTAGGCGACACTGGCACATTGCAAACACAAGCAGACCATTTTCAAGACTCGATAAATGAAGCGAGCGAAAGAATAGCGGAGCTTGACAGAGAGGACCTCACGATCGCAGAGAACGAAGAGTTCATCGATCTAGCTGAGAGAATGGTTGGACTTAAAAAGGCTAGAGACATGGTTATTGAGCAGCGAGAAATGGAGGGAGTTAGAGAGCAGCAGGAAGTCGACATTGACAGGTTGCAGAAGTTCAAGAAATGGGTTAGAGAAAATATGGTTGGGTCTAGCGCTTTAGCGATTGCAATAGCTACGATTATAACAACTATTGTTATCGCTGGTAGGTCCAATGTTATGAGAGGCGCTATGGTCACGAGGTCGTTTGCACAGGCTGTTAAAAATGCGATAACGAAGATGGGTCCATGGGCTGTTGGACTGACTAACTTAGTTTACGACGCGTTGGTAACAGGAGCAAAGGGTCTTGCCTGGTTAGCTCAAAATCTGTGGGTGTTTGCGGTGACATTCGCGTGGCTTGCGTACAATTATCTAAACTAGAGAGAAAATGTGATTCGTGGGAGTCAGAGAGCGATATTCAAAATGTGAGCTAATGTAATATGGCTGAAGGTGGGGAAGTTTTTGACGAGATTGAGATGGAGAACCTTGGTAGAGCTTACACTGATGATCAAATAAACGTCGAACTTGAAGAACTCACTAAACGTATAAATTCAATCGAGAAAATATACACCGACGACAATATACCACACATCGAACGTGTCGAGTATGAGAAATTGAATGGGAGAGCGAATAGATTGCAGGGCGAACTGGATAGAAGGTCTCGAGAAACAGAGACGTCGTTCACTGACACTGATGATGGTAAGACGGTGACAATAAGGGGGACTAACACAGAAGTCCCAACAGTAGTGTTTGTTGAACAGAAGTCGTATGGTGACGTCAATGACGAGAGTTTTAGTATAGCTTTTAAAGAGGAGGACGAAATTAAGAAAAGACTGGGCGAGCTAAAAGCGTCCAACAAAAAGCTAACAGAAGACAACGTAAAAAGAATCAAGCTAATAAACAAGAAAATACGTAAATTGAGCAAAAAGGCACTCGGCCAAGACGACGCGTCAAGGAAAATAGTCAACAGGTCGCAGGTTACGGACTCAGGGGCTATTCTTTTCAAACCGATAAACAAAGATGGTAAATATGGAGTACCCAAACGAATTCTAGTACCTTGGAAAAAAGGCTTGGTCTACAGTAAAGATGTGAGTAGTAAAAACGCGATTGGGCAGTTCAAACAGTTAGTTAGTCAAATCCCTGAGAGTACAGAGACAACAGTTGTCACAACAGAAGTAGTCCCAGATAGCTTCCCAGTAATTGAGACAAAAGTGGGCTATGTCGACGTACCTGGGCTAACACCAGACGAGAACCGTGATCTGAGTGGTGTGGTTAATCCAAGCGATAGTGTGGTGCCTGAGTCAAGAACGGGTGATGATGGTGCGTTGCAAGCGCAGGTAGACCACTTTCAAGAGACGATAGATGAGACGAGTGGGAGATTGGCAAAGCTTGATAAAAAAACTAACCAAACTGGTCTCACGCCCGACGAAGGGCGAGAGCGCGCTGGTTTGTTTGAAAGAGAGTCAGGACTCAAGCAAGCCAGAGACAGAACTATTGAGCAGCGACAAACAGAAGAGGTTAGAGAGCAGCAGGAAGTCGACATTGACAGGTTTCAGAGATTTAAGGAATGGGCTAAAGAAAATGTGGTCGGGTTGAGCGCTGTAGCAATTTCGGTGGCTGGGATTATAACAACTATTATTATCGCTGGGAGATCTGCTGTTATGAAAGGCGCTATGGCCACGAGGTCATTCGCACAGGCTGTTAAGAACGCGATAACGAAGATGGGTCCATGGGCTGTTGGGTTGGCTAATTTAGTTTACAATGCGTTGACGTTGGGTGTAAAGGGTCTCGCTTGGTTGGCTCAGAATCTGTGGGTACTCGCGGTGGTACTTGCGTGGTTTGCTTATGATTATTACAAGCTAAAACGGTAGCGATAAAACATATGTAAAGGTATATGAACATCACGTCAGCAGAGTTGAGCCCTGGTTTTAGACGAGCGACCATGGGTGTCATAAAAGGGGCGAGAACGCAACACGTAATCACGTTGAACCCTAATAAAGTCAGCCCTGGTGAGGAACTTTACATTGATATACCAAAGCTCAAGGTTAACAGCTGTTTGGTGCCTGGGTCGTTGGGTCTAGTGTTCGACTTTAAGAATGCAAACGCCAAAAGCTGGTTCTTGAATAACGTGAGCAAGTTGTTGGTTGAGAAACTTGTTGTGAGACTAGCTGGGGAAACTGTGTATGACAACAATGGGGAAAATTACACTGGTGTCTATCGCGACCTTTGGGAAAGTGTTACTGCGCGAGACCAAATGATTGACTATGGTATTGGTGGTGAGAACTTGAGAAAGCTAGTTTCTAAGGATGACAGTGGTGCGACGAGTGGGAACGTTGCTAAAGTTAGTGACGCGTTAATGTTTGGTGTGATTGGAACGAAACTGCGGATTAAGCTTGGCAAGATCATGAATGACCATGGGTTGTACGCTCCTTTTAGCATGAACAACAACTTGCAGTATGTGATCACACTTCCGAAGGCCGCAGACATCATGGTGGCGCAATCCGGTAGCGCTGTGGGTGGATACACTCTGGAGAACCTCGAGCTTGAGTACGAAACGATTGATAACCAGGAGCTCGCTGATGAGATAGCGTCGGGTTACGCAAGTGGTCGTAGTCTGTCGTATGAGCACATCACATTGATGAAAATCACCGAATGGGACAAAGGCACAACCATCGTGAATGAAAACATTAATCTTCCAAGAAAAAGTATGAAGGCAATTGTGTTGCTATTCACAAATAAGGTGCGAACAGATAGTGAGGAGTTTCTTTACCCAAATATTGATAGTGTTAGAGTCACAATCGAAGGTGTGCCAAATAGTGTGTACTCACAAGGCATCCCAAAGTCGAAGTTCTATGCAGAAGCGAAACGATTGTTTGGTTTGGGTGAAGAACACGCTCAGTTCATGACCATACAGAAGTTCTATAAAGATGGCTTCGCGTTGGTCATTGACTTGAGGAGCGTTCAAGATAATCGCAATGTCGCCACTGGTAAAAATATTGTGAACACACAATCTGGCGTGCTTCTTGAGATCACTAAAAAAGCGACGACTGCGAATGTCATGTGCAGGGTGTTTGTGATGAGCGATGGTCTGGTAAACTTTATGAACAATGGGTTGCAATCAATCCAGTATTAAATCAAACGTGGGTTAATGGAGACTCCGTTTAATATGTTAATTGTTGGTATGACAGCTTGTGGTAAGACGCATTATTTACTAGAAACACTAGAGTCTGAGTATCGTGGTAAATTTGACTACATTGTGTTGATTTGCCCCACTTTTGAGTGGAACAAAGCGTATCAAGATTGGAAATATGTACACGACCCTGATGTGTTGGCGATAGACTGCGCGCAGGATAACGTCGACGCTGTTCTCAAGTGTGTAACAAATATTTTTAAAGGCACTAACACTCTGATTGTGTTGGACGACTGTGCGAGTTCTCAAGACGTCAAGAATAGGACTAGTCAATTGGTCAACTTGGCTTTTAGCGCGCGACATTTTATGTTGAGCGTTATTGTCATCACACAACAACTGACGTCGATCGCAAAACCGTACAGAGAAAACATTAGTAAGCTCGTTTGCTTCTACTGCCCGAGTAGGAGTGATATGAAGGTCGTTATCGACGACTACCTTGGAAACATTAGCAGAGAAAAATCGTCGGCGATTGCGACTGCATTAAAAAATAATAAGTACGCTAGACTAGAAATCTCACTGCGCTATCCATACAGTCACGAAGTTGTTATTCCGCAATAAAATATGGGTATAAGTAATAGCGTGATGGTAAAACGCAAAAGTGAGGAAAACCCTACGATTGAAGAATTAGTTGAGGAGACTGATGACACCTCAACTGTGGAAGACAACATTGACGTTAGGAGATCCGAACTTATTAGACTGTCTGGTGACGGTGTGGTAAGTCAGTCCGAAGCGTACATTAAAAAAGCGTCCGCAAAAGTTATTGATAAGATATGGCGCCAATACGAGTTGAAGAGAATGGAAATCGCAAACGCTTTTCTCACCGACTTGCTAATCAGCAAATTCGCCAGCTTACTAGATGGGTTGAACGCTATTGAGAACCCTGACGAACTAAACGATGAGTTGCAAAAAGACCCGTTACTAAAGAAAGACGTCGAGAGCATTGTCGCGATTGTGACGCCGTACGTGCCTTTCTTGGGCTTGTTGTCGGGAGGAATCACAACGTCGAAATATGTGTACGATCACCACTTCAAGAAAGAAACGGTAGACGACGCTGAAAATAGCGAGCGAGTGGACTAGCCAATCAAAAGAGCACCATTTCGCTATCCATTTGGATAAAACATCACCACTAGAGTCAAAATCTGGTGGCTTTTTTTCGCGCGTGAATTGAGACAACAGCAGAACGCGTCGGTTGAAATGACACTCTCTATTTTTTAATATGTGGGAGTGAGCTCGTACCACATTTTATTTTTTTTAACACGCGAAAATGTTGAAATGACACTTTCTATTTTTTCCTAAATGTAATTTGACATAAATTTGTGAGAATTTTGAAACGACGCTCTCTATTTTTTTAAATATGGTTGAAATGGTGTCAAATTTAGCGAGAGTCGCTATTTAGTATAAATTTGGTATTGTTTCGCTAATCTCGCATGTGTTTGACATCAATTTAGTAGAAAACGTGTGAGGGGTGTCTAGATTGACTAACGATCGTTGTAGTAGTATAGTAAGTAGGGCTGCGAGCTTATTCGATGTTAATCGTGAATATAAATACCAAAACATCACCAAATTTGTCGAGTCGCGACTTGGCAAAATTTGGTGATGTTTTGGTATTTATATTCACGGTTGAGGTCGATTGAGCTCGCAGCCCTACTTACTATACTACTCGCAATGTAGCGCAACCGCATTTAATCAGTGACGCAATGAAGCATGAACAAGCATGACTGTGTGCATTATAGAATTCAGGACATTTGGAGGTGTTAAGACTGTATGACTCAGCAGATAGATATAGAAATGTACAGTAGTTACGTCATTATAGCCGATATAGCGATGCTATTGTATATATAAACCGTGTTAAATCGTAAATAAAGCAGTTATATGTGTCTCTACAACTTGGAGTGCGTCTAACATAATCTCAAGGGAGTCTTGAACCCAGGGACCTTGGTACAGTGGTTCGTCGCAAGAAAGATCGGCGAAACGTTACACTGGTGGCAGCGGTGGGATTGATATTCCAGTCGCAGAAGAGCAACAAAGGGTTTGACAACGGCTTTGACTGTAAGTGTGTCAGTACAATCCTAGACTGTGGCTCTTAGTTGTAGCAAGGTTTGATTTGAGCGGTGAATACTGTCTTGGTTGTGGGTTAAGATAATTATAGTCTCACGGTTGTAGTTTCTGAATCGAATTTTTGTGCGATAAAAAATGACTGATAATGAACCTTCCACCTCGAACGCGTCTAATACTCTGCGCAGGGTGCTTGTTATACCGGAAGTTTTCGGAGCGAAAAAGAGGATTGGGTTTCGTGGCTAAAGTACTTTAAGAATTGCGCAACGCTAAATAAATGGGCGCCCGAAGAAAAGCGTGATTTCTTGGCGGAAACGTACAATGTACCAATCATTGTCGGACGAAGTCCAGACAGGGTCGCTCAACGGGCTAGCAGAGGCTCTCGGAAAGAAGTTTGCTCCGGCAGAACGACTTGTCTTGAATTATACAAAGCTGAGTTTCAAACTCGAAGGCGCGCTTCTGTTGAGAAACTCAGCGAGTTATCAGCAAATTTAGGTAAGATGGCTATAGGAAAGCTTTCCCGGGTGCGCCCCAAGACATTCTCGATTGTCTAGCGATGGATCGTTTTATCGCGTCTTTAGACAGCCCCGAACTTCAGATTCGTTTAAGGGAAGGCAATCCGAAGAGTCTTGACGAGGCTTTAAGTAGAGCGATGCAGCTGGAGGCCATGGAGAGAACGGTCATAACCGAGGAAAGACATCTCGCGTTCAGACGATCGAGAATGAACAACCGGAAGCAGCGCATAGTATTACAGAAATGCTTATCAGGCAAACCGCAGCGCTAGAGAGCGTCGTTAACCTTTTAAGTGAGCACACAAACGCTTGTGGGGGTGAGAGAAATGGCCCACGGAAAAAGGACAAGGGAAAAGGAAAACAGATCTGCCGGAAGTGTGCACCCGTGAAGAGCCATCGGAAAACTAAAATTGGCTGGCGCTGCGGGTCGCATGTCAGTCACTACATTATCTAAAAAGACCCTAGATTGGTGGAAGGAGTCAATGTTGACATGCTTTTAGACACAGGTTCTGCGGTAACTCTCGTTCATAGGCGGTTGTTGGATAAGGTTGGTGTGGGTAAACGGCCGATGACAGAGGCAAGAGAAAGGGTAATCTCTGCAAATGGTCAGCCACTAGGGATCCTATAGGAGCGTGTAAGGTTAGGATACGTCTAGGGGGATCGATATGATGTTTATTCGGTTCTAGTGGCGAGTGATATAACTCACGATTGTTTGATAGGGGTAGATATCTTTGCTAAGCATCAATGTCGCATAAACTTCGAGAATAAGTCGGTTAAGGCTAACAGAGTGAATGTTTCGAAACTATGCCTATGTGTGGTAGGATTTGTCGAATACGGTTACGGTCCTGGGTGGTCGTGAAATGGTGATGTCGGCAAAGGTGGGGGCGGGTTAGTTATACGGTCACTGGTATTATAGAGCCCAGTCCTGGATTTGTCGCTAAGCACTCAGTCATATTGGCCAGAATAGTAGCCAAGCCAACTAATGGCCTGGTACCAGAGATCACTAAACCCTTCTCCACAACCTGTAGTATTGTACCAGAACATAATTCCATAGGTACTTTCACGCAGCTTGACGAAGAGGCCTGTGGAAAGTCGATATCTCCCGAGGTCCTACATGTATAGTCGTCCCCTGTCCCATCAAAAGCGAAGAAAGACGGAACAACGAGGTTTTGCGTGGACTATCGGCGATTGAACGACGTTACCCGCGTAAAAGATGCCTATCCATTGCCGCGAATCGACGCGACACTCGCCGCTCTGGGAGGGGCCAAGTACTTTTCAACAATCGACCTCGCGAGCGGGTATTGGCAAGTCGAAGTGGAGCAACGTGATAGGGAGAAAACCGCATTTCCGACGCCACAAGGACTCTTTTAATTTCGTATTATGCCTTTCGGGTTGAAGGGGCGCCAAGTACCTTTCAAAGATTAATGGGTCCATACTGGCTGGGTTACAGTGGTCTGTATGTTTGGTCTATTTAGATGATATTATCATCTTTAGTATGACTTTCTTTTAAAGAACACTTGCAACGGTTACGAGAGGTCTTCGTGAGACTTCGCCAAGCGGGGCTGAAAGTCAAGCCACAGAAATGCCAGCTGTTCCAGAAAGTCGTACCGTTGCTGGGGCACGTCATTTCCAAGGAGGGGGTTGCCACCCCAGCCAAGGTGGAAGCTGTTACGACGTGGCCAGTTCCTATCGACAAGACTCAGCTACGTAGTTTCCTTGGCTTAGCATCCTACTACAGACGGTTCATAAAGAACTTTGCGACCATTGCCACTCCGCTACACCATTCGCTGACGATCGGGAATGAGAAAACCTTTGTATGGAATCTGTCGTAATCTGATCTATTAATATACTTAATTACCACTTGCTATTAAGCATGTCAATCAAGCAACACATGTAAATGAGTTATAGTTGTGATTATACACTCGAGTAATAAACAAGCGATTGAACTACATGTATGTTATACGAAATGCGTGCTTTATAACACTATACATTGGCGACGAGGATCAAAACGAATTGGGTGAAGGATGACCGACACCAATCAAGAACCATCAAGCAGTGGCGCAACTTCCAATGCTACGATACATCGAAATTTAACAATCAAACCGTTTATAAAGCATACGGCTGTGAAATGGCAAAAATACAAAAATGAAATCGAGAGACAATTTCGATCTTTTGGAATTACAGACCCTGAAACTAAAAAGGACGGACTACTGGTATACGGTGGACAAGTTTTAATCGATGTCGACGACGCGCTCCCTGATCTAACAAACCCAGAAGAAAACAACGCGTACAAAATACTCATCCGCAAGATAGACAACCATTTTAATCCCAAGAGAAACAACGACTTCGCTCGATTCCAACTCAGCGAACTTAAACAACAGAGCTCCGAACGACTAGCTGACTACAACGCCAAGGTACGAGACACCGCACAGAAATGCGAATACACCGACCATGAAAACGACGCTATTCGAGACCATCTGATACGAACAATGCGCAATCACAAAATCCGAAGCAAGGCTATACATCCTGACAAGGACAGCCCTCGACGAACAAACCGCAGAGTAAGCCGGCGCTATCAGCAAGAAAGTTGACGAGGAAACCTCGCACGAAAGAGGGAAGAAGATAGCATCAAGAAAACCAAAATATCAGCCGAATAAAGACGACGCTTGTGGGCGGTGCGGAAACTCAAAGAAGCACAACACATGTCCGGCACTTGGTGTTTCATGTGATAACTCTGGAAAGAAAAACCACTATGCACGGGTATGCTTTGGGAAAGCCAAACAAGAGATCAAGAATCAGAAACAGCATCACGACGGTAGCAGAAATCGCACAGAATCGAAGTACATTCGAGATAAACACGATTATCGCAGTGATGACAAGTGCGAGACAAGCCAAACCAGACGCACGAGGGGCATCAAAGCAGTGATGACAGCTCAAGTGATGAAGAATGCTTCATGAACCATCTTAAAACACACCACACGAGCCAAGACAGCAGCAACCAATGGAAAACATGTACCATACAAGTAAACGGAGTGAACATCGAAGATTAATCCGATAGTGGATCCGATACGAATATTATGGTCGAAAGCCAATTCGAGAAACTTCGACAACAAGCACCAGAAGTGAAGATTAAAGATACGAATAATAGGCTCAAAGCCCTACAAGAAGAATTACCGGTAATCGGAGAAGCAGATGTTGAAATGTCAAACCAAACACGAACTGTTTCTACAACCATACTCGTCATCCAAGGGAAAATCGACTCTCCGCCACTAATCGGTAGACAAACACTCGAAGCCCTCGGGATGCTGCTGATTGACGTAACCGGAGGACTTAAAAGCCCAAACAAAGTGGTCAAAGCAGTTAGCAAACAGCAGGAATCGAATCAACCAAGTGATCAGAACAAATCTGAACTTGATGACATACTAGACAAGTATAAACAGCGATTTACTGGAATCGGGAAAGCAATGCGTGATGGAGAAGAAATACAGATAACCGTACCGATGAAAGACGACGCAAAACCCATTTCACAGAAACCTCGACGAGTTCCATACCAGTTAACAGAACCATTGAAGAAACGACTAGAAGAATTTGAAGAGAACGACATAATCGAACCAGTACTAGAGCACGAAGCCATTACGTCGTGTTCACCATTGGTAGTACAACCCAAAACAAAAAACCCGAAAAACATTCGTGCATGTTTGGATCTACAGTACGACTGGTAAACACATCAATGATGTGCACGCGCCAAGTCCAAGCTTCATTCGAGAGTTCAAAGGATGTTCGGTTACCACCAGTTCTCCCTAGATGAACAATCCCGGCGAATCGTGACGTTCTCTACACCGTGGGGCAATTACCGATACAAGAGACTTGCATTTGGTGGACTTAATAGCCAAGACCTATTCGACGCAGAGATAGCAAAGATCATATCCGGTATACCGAGAGTGTTGAACAACCGTGACGACATTATGATAGAAGGACTTGACTCCACAACGTCAACCTGAACGCAGTGCTACAACGTATCGAAGATCACAATCTTACACTACGGAAAGAGAAGTGTGAATTCGGGAAACAACTATGAACTTTCACGGACACATGTTTACCGCAGAAGGATTAAAGCCAAGCCCCGACAAGATCCATGTAGGGAAAGAATGTGCACCACCGAAGACAAGGGAGCAGATACTGTAGTATCATTCTTGCAGATGCTAAGCGTACATGTATCTATCACGATACATCAGCAACTTCTGAAGCCGTTGCGAATCGCTCCGACGACTGACAAGAAACAACGTAAAGTTCCACTGGATAACCGAACAGCAAACCGCATTTCACGATCTCAAGAAGGCAATCACATCAGCGCCAGTACTGATACCGTACTATCCAGAGCGAGACACACTCATCATCTGTGATGGCAGCCCAACAGGACTGGGAAGAGGTCTCTTTCAGAAAACTCAGCATGGTTACCAACCGGTACACTACGTGAGCCGCACACTAACCGACACGGAAAGTAGATACATGTACATGTACTCACAGATAGAGCGAGAGGCCCTAGCTGTGGAATTCACAACATCACGCCTACTGATGTATCTACTGGGTGGAAAGCACTTTCAACTCGCAACTGACCATAAACCCCTCCTATACCACCATTCAATAACCCTCAAGCAAAGTTACCACCGAGAATTGAGAGGCTAATCATGAAGATGCAGAATTTGGACTTCACGATGATCCATATTCCCGGTAAAGAAAACGTCACCGACTACATGTCAAGACACGCCTTACCAGATAACGAGAAGACTGGAGTCGAGAAACACGTGAGAGCAGTTACTCAAGCAGATCACGCAGTCGTGCTAGAGAAAACCGCAGCTGAAACCGAGATTGATGCAGAGCTACAGCATCTGAAACATGCCATGCAAACAGGTGTCTGGGACAAGAAAGAAGCCTTACAGCCTTACATCTATATACAAGCTGAGCTGTATGAATCAGAAAACGTTATTCTTCGACTGGACAAGAACGTACCACCAGAGAATCTCAGGGCAAAGATCATACGAATCGCGCACAAGCAATGACACTTGGGACTATCGAAGGAGAACTTCAAGGAGCCGGGGGACCAAGTACTGTGGCACGCTGGTTGGAGAAGTTGGCTGAGTTTGACTTTCAAGTCCAGTCGCGACCTGGGAAACGCCACATGAATGCAGATGGCTTATCTAGAAGGCCGCCAGAAGGAGTTAACCGACCTAACCAAGATCCTGTAGTAGTCAGCAAAGTTCCAGAGAGGGCATGGTGCCCGAAATGGACAGCTGCGGACCTGAGATCTCAACAAATGGCTGATCCCGTCATTAGCCATGTCTTTGGTTGGAGAGAAACTCAAAATGAACCACCACTAAAATCAGAATTGAAGGGTTTCGGCCAAAGAATGTACAATCTGTGTGCACACTGGGTCGCCTTGGAAGTTCAAGAAGGCGTGCTGTATCGTCATTGGGAGAATGAGGATAGAACAGTGGCGAAGTCTCAACGAAGTCTTGACAGATCTTCACGACGCTCCGACAGCAGGTCATCTCGGTGTGATAAAAACTCTTGCGAAAGTCCGTCAACGATTCTACTGGCCAAATCAGCGACAAGATGTTGAAGATTAGTTGATGAAGTGTGATACTGTAAGTGCGAGGCCGGTAAAGGATCCAAGCCAGCAACACGTGCTCCCCTGGTCAGTTGTCCACCAGGGAATCCATTGGAAAGAGTACAGTAGCTATCGACATTCTCGGACCTCTGCCAGAAACAGCGAACCATAACAAGTACATTAGGGTATGGTTATCGGAGACTACAGTACAGTATCTCCCGAAGTGGACGTTAAGTGATGCGTTACTAAACCAGGAAGTACAGACCGTGGCACAGAAGTTAGTGGACGAATTCGTTTGTCGTTTTGGAGCACCGGATGTCATCCACACCGATCAGGGTCGAAACTTCGAATCTACGTTGTTCCAAGAGATGTGTCGTCTCCTGGGAATACAGAAAACGCGGACATCTGCGTACCATCCGGAGGGAGATGGCATGGTCGAGTGTTTCAACCAAACACTAGAGACAATGCTTTCGAAATATGTCGAAGGATGTCCACCTCCCGAAAGTAATGATGGCATATCGTTCCAGTGTCCACAAGTCAACTGGGATTTCACCTTACCACCTGATGTTTGGGTGCGAAATACGTCTACCAGCAGATATCATGTTCAGATGTATATAGATGTACTCCTGACCTACCGGCCGATAAGAAGCTCACAAACTTGCTCAGCAGCGCCAGAAGAAGTACTACAACCGTGGTAGTACAGGCCAGCCATTTGCTGTTGGTGATCGAGTTTGGCTGTTTAATCCAGTGGAAGGGCCCCTTTGTGGTTATTGTCCGGATTTCTGATGTCAACTACAAGATCCAGCCGGACGGCGTTGCAGGACCGGCCAAACGTTACAGCTGCATGGTGCTCCAGGCGGCCACAATATGACCCATATACTGTACAGTATGTCTGACCACAGAGCACAGATACAGTAAGATCTGAGTGTTGATTTTTTTATTTGATCTTTTTATTTGATTTTTTTATTTTGATTTTGATTTGATTTTTTTAGGAGCTACATGTATTTACAGTACAAAAAGAAGGAACAAGAATTTGAAAAAGAGAATTATGAAGCTAGTGTATGTGGAGCACACGTGAAACATGAACAGTAAAGAAGAAATACTGACATAGTTATTATTGGTATATTAATATTATTAATATTATTAGTAGAATTAAGATTGGAGATCAGGAGAAAGATGGAGAACTGCTCAGCTACAATGAGATAATTACACATGACAAAGTAATAGCAATGGTATGAGAACTTTTAGATCAATAATTGAAGTTATTATATTTCCCTTCCATTATAAAGGAAGAATTATGTATACAGCAAATATCTTAAGGGATCAAGACACAGAATAGAAATTACAGAAACTGAAAGGCCAACAATCATACACAGCAATGAAAGAGGGGACATTAATTAAACAGAGTTTGTGCTGAGAATCTGCCATTTGGCAGAGAACCAATGAGGCAAAATGTATATATAAATGTGATAAATTGACAGTGTTAACAAATTGACTTTAATACCAGTAACAGTATAATGCACCAGAGTTGTAGACTCGAGTCATAGGACTTGAACTCGAGTCGCACTAGAGTCACTATTTTTGTGACTTGTGACTCGTCTTGAACTCAAACATGACTTGTGACTTGGGACAGAATGACTTGTGATTTAACTTGGACTTGCAAAAAATGACTTGTTACCAATACAAGTCAAACGTGACAAATATATGCACTTCGGGGAATTCATCACGGCTTCCTCACTAGGCCCTGAGTATGAGACTAGTGAAGTCCTCTGCAGAATGTTAACAAAGTTGGTGGCAATACAACTTAGAGTCAATACAACTTAGAGATGGTACAGTACAACACAAGTAAGTATACAAATAACTTGTGACTTGGACAAAATGACTTGTGACTTAACTTGAACTTGAACAGAATGACTTGTGACTTGACTTGGACTTGCAAAAGGTGACTCTGGTATGTACACAGTATGCATCAAAGCCATCAGGTGGTGTGTTTGAACAGCTTTGGTTGTCAACATCAACCACACAGTAGCCAATTAAATATCATCATTCCAACATTTATCATGCTGTTGTTAATTTCAAGAGTGGGAAGATGAACTTTGATTGGTTGATGTGTGATTGATGTTAACAACCAACACCGTTCAAACAACAAAATGCGATGGCTTTTATACAGTACCTGTAACTGCAACTTAATGGTATATGAAGATTTATATCTATATACTGCAGTATTGTACAGTACCGGTAAGTTAATGTACAGTATGAAAAGTGTAAATCTTCATGTTTATATATATTTTGTGAACTCCGGTCACAATGTATGAGAATACAAATGGTATCGCAATTATAACTGCAGGCTTATCAGCCCTTGTATAATTGGTATTAAGTTACAGTTACATGTATATACTAGTTACTATTATTGTGGTACACCGTACATGTATAAGTACAGACTGTACAGTATATACAGTACATACATGTACATATACAGTATAACTCAGATCATTAACTGCATTACCTACCCTTTGTTGGTGTTGCTTGCATTTCAATATTTATCACTCCACCATATTCCTCACAATATGAACAATGGTCTTCATTATTTTTCTTTTCTTTTAATTTCTTCTGAAGTTTTGCCATCCTTCTATCGAACCTTTCATCACCAGTCTCACGGTTTATATTAGCCTCTGAATGCCGACATCGCCCTGTCTTAAAACCACGTTCAAAATGTTCAAGTTCACCTTTTGTCAGTTCCACGTACGTCTTGGTTTGCTTGGCAAAATTAAATACTGTAATTAATGTAGCGCCATTGAATAGTCTAATTTTCTGAGGTGGTTCTTGGTCTTTGGCAATAAGAAATGATATTTCCTGCTTCAGCGACCCAACTCTGAGGGTATACACGACATCCTCCTGTCCTGGTTCATTCATTTCTCCGTATGTCTTAAAAACCAATCACAAAATTAAACAATAGACAATCGCGGAAAAGTTCTATTTACCTCCCATGAGAAAATTATATGCGACTGCAACATACGGATTGTTGAAAAGAAAAAGAAAACCGCTCCAACTTTGACAATATAATTTATAGAAACAGATGTTGTCTATTTATGCTCTACAATATTTATGAATTCAACGAGGATCATCATCAACCCGCTGCAACAACAGGTAGAACTTCTTCGAGAAACTGAAAGTGAAAGACACGTAGCCATATTGTTATTGTTTCAAGCACAGCAGCCCAGTCATATAGTACGTAAAATTGGATTATTTCTATCATTTTTTCCTATCATATATCTAGATCGGGTGTGATATTATAACGACCGTGTTCCTCGATCCGAATTAGTTTCAAGCCAAAGCGTCATTGAAGTTTCACGTATATATAGGTGTCATGAGCGTAATTCGTAGCTTGGGAGTGTGGACGGAGTTTCATGTCGATATTCCAAAAAATAAAGCTATTTATCTAGAGATTTCACGACCGCCCTTAACTCTTTCCCTACGGCTGAAAAACATCAAAAATTGAACGACCACGTTGTTCTATTGATATCTCTTGAAATAACCATAACTGTTGCGAAAGCTATACATTTTCTGGAAGCCCAATAAACCGGCTTTTACTTGTGCTTTTAAATTTCCCGAACAAAACACATTATGTTAATATAAATTAGAATTAATTATCATAAATCAGGTTGAAAAATTTACATTTTTCTAGAAAAGGCCATCTTGCACGCCCGTGTAGCATCTTGAAAACTCAAAATGCCACCAATCGCAGAGTTGTTTATGAAATCAAATCAAACTTGGCGTGTGCGTGGATTTCATGTTCCTGGCGCTTGTCGAATTTCAATTTTTAATCTTGCGTTACCGTGTGCCGTGTTTTTCGATTGACGACTTTGCGGGTCATCAACGACCCATTTTAACTGCGCCCGTAGGGAAAGAGTTAAACGACGGGATCTAGGATGGTCTAGGATGTCTGCGACGTCATAACCCAGCAAAGTTCGGGCAGTGTAGTAAACAAGAGAAATCACGTAACAAATATTCCTATATCTTGCAGAGATTTTACCTAAAGTCGCTTAAACTTTCAAGTGATATTTATCATAAAGTAAGTAATAATTTACACTCCTCTTTGCTATGACAACAAGGTCACGTGACTCTCAGGCGGCCATATTTGATGGACAAATAAAAGCTTCTTGAGGCACTCGAATACAAAAAATAGGTACGCAGTGGACTGGTTTGTGAATATAGATGATGATGGTAGTTCTAACGTAAATTATAAGATCAGTTTTAAAAGTTGTACTTCTTAATTCTATAGCGAATTTAGTTCAAAAAATAAATGCAACAGAAGGGCAACGTTTGAAACCAAAATAAATTTAGCTGCAGGTGAATTAAATTTGACAGGTTCTGTGTCGCATGAAGTGGCAGTTTGACCTTCGTCTCAAACGGGAAAAGTACGACGATTAGAAAAGGGCAATAGAAAGTAAACACAGTGACATACTGAATACAATAAAACAAGAAACAGCCCATTTAATTTGTTAAATCCACATTAAATACTTTTTGCTTCTGTGTCTGTTATAGATTTCATATGGGAATTCGAAAATTGAAAATATTACATAAGTATAGCATTTTATGCACATACAGATGTTTAGAATTCTGTTCAATATATGAAACTATTGAATACTGTTTTTGGTAACCAAGACCTGGAACACAATGTTTATTGTCAGAAGCATGTAGGTGTTGCTCTTTGCAACAGAATTGATGATTCCTGGATGTGAATAACTCTGGTTAAGTTGTAGAATTTGCTTTCTTAATTCCATTAAGTTGTTCCAGATTCAGCACAATATGATGGAAATTCTTAGTAAATTTAGCAGAATGTCCAGAATTGTTTCAACAGTGTATCGCATCAGTTGCCATTACAGTGTACATTACATGTACTGTTTGGCTTTAATCTTCCAGAAATTATCTTTTGAGAAAACTGAAACGTAGCTTAGATATATTCTCTATGTGATGAACAGTTCCTTCTTTTGTATTGTTGGTCTTTTCTCTCCGTACTGAGTTTACAGAATTCATTTACAGGTATAGTGTTCCATATGATACGTATCACAATTTTTCAACTGCATGTTATACTTTTGTTCAATTAAGGTTCTTCTTGTTTTTTTCGTATTACGTTTTTGTACCTCTGTTTTTCTTGTCTTAGGCCATTTCTAAAGAATAGAGAATAACATAATAAAATATATTAATACAATAATTAACAATTATTCACCGAAGTGGAAGTGAATAGTGGTGGATACCCACACTATTCACCGACACGAAGGTGAATAATTGTTTTATAGTATAAATACACAGGTGATCTTTTTGGAATAGCATTTTCTTTAAAATTGGTTATTTCCTCATCTGTCACACTGATTGGCTGGTGGCCATTTTGCCTAAACGCTGTAGGTGATTATCGTGAAATAATCCGAAGTAGCTTGACCAATCAGTGTGTGTGATTTTCTATAATCACCTGTGTATTTATACTAAAGAAACATAGTAGATATAAAGACGTTGTACCTTTTATAAAACAATAAGTGTTCAATAAGCTATTTAAAAAAAACAACGGCAAACGACAAACAAATAACAATATATAGCACTTAAAATAGCACTAAATAGTACTTTGGATGATTATAAAGATGATTGTAAAAATCATCTCAAATAGTGGTCGCAAATTACTTTGGAACCAAGAGTTGGGTTAACCAACTCTAAATGATTAAAAACGTTGAATTTTAACTTGCACCAGGGGCGCAACTAGAAAATTTCGAGGGCAGGGGTTGAACGCAAAAAAGGGTAAAATCGCTCAGTCATTGACGGCGGTAAATGTTGCGTTTTGGGCGACTAAATGCAACCTCTAGGGGGGTCGGGGGGCATGCTCCTCTGGAAAAATGTTGAAAACTAGAGTATCTGGAATGGTATTTCCTGCATTCTGAGACTGTTCCTCACATAATTGTCAGGTTAATTGATTGTGCCTAAAATGAGCACGTTTGGGAGGTGATAAAGTCTGTAAGAACCAACATGGCACTTAATGCAAGGGTACTTTATCTTTCACTGAATAGCCGTTGTCGTTAAACAAGGGAACAAACAGTATTTTAGCTCTAAAATCCTAAAAATATTCGGGGGAGACTTAGCCCCCCATTTCAAATATTGGGTCTTGCGCTCAGTATTCTAAACAATTTGGGATACTATAGATATCTTCGTTATGCTTCTTCAAGAATACTCAAAATGCACAACCATGACAACAACAACAGCAACAGCAACAGCAACAGCAACAACAACAACAACAACAACAACAACAACAACAACAACAACTTTTATTTACCCAAAAATTAACATGAATTATGATTTACAAAATATATAAAGCACGTTCTATGAGTTATGACACGCGTGTCATCAGGCAGAGTGCGTTTGAGTGTGTAGACTATATACATTAAGAACATACTCGGGCCTTAAGACTAGTACCGGGCGCGGCGAGGCTCTGCTTACGAGTCTTCTTACGCCCGTGCTCCAGTAGTCCAGTATCAGCGGTTTTACGCATTTTTTGCGGAGAGCAGAAGGTGTAGAACAACGTTTTGGAAGATTAGAAGCCGAGCTTCAAGCCGAACTAGGCCTCTGATGTTTCGCCAGATTTGCGGAAAATTGTATTGCGTACTACAACAGACGATTAATTATCTGTTTATCTAATGTCTAAGTAAGTATAGTATTAGAGGTCTCACAAAAAGGGCAGGGGTTAAAAAGAGCAGGGTTTCCAAACCAAACACGGCTTGATGGTTTGATCCAAACACGGGTATTGACCAATCAGAGCCTGCGTAGCATACATGTTATTTTATAAACCAGGTTCATAAATACTGGTATCCAAAGAGGATACCATAAAATAAATCTAATCTTGAACCCTAATTTTTCTAGTTTGCATTTTCCTAGTTTGCATTTTCCCGGTCTGCATTTTCATAACAAAAAGCGATTTTGCTGTCAGATCAAGCAGAACCATAGAGTGGAAGACTGAGTTAAAGAATGGGTTAACATAAAGAGGAATTGTTGAAAGATCCAGACAAAACTGTTTTTTGCTTGTTAATGTTTTAATAGTACAAAGCCGGCTTCACTTTTGTCCAGCTCAAAGTACCCTTGTGAATCTGCAGTTTTTACCAGGTGAAGCAATGACTTCTTCAGCATACTTTAGTTTAATTCTCTTCCCGATTTCCAAAGTAGATCATATGTATGGCGATACAGAACCATGCTGTTTCAAGTAAAACTCGGGGATAAATTCGTACAATTTTTGGATTGTTTCACAGCTGTCAATGTTTATGTTCTGAACCGTTTCACCGCTATTTTTCCTTCATTGACGAGCAGCTCGAGGTAGGAACTTAGTATTTTATTAGCCTCACTGAAATGAATAAGTAACACTGTCAGATTGACATTTGTTTGTTGCACGGAGCCGAGGATGACGGTCAAGACTGCAGCTCGGATTGACAACAAATTTGTTTTTTGTAAAAACTGCCGTCTTTTTTCGGGCAGAGTCGTAAAACTATCGAAAAGCATTTGTTCATCTCTTCAACAATCATACTAATAAGCTTTCAAATGTTGTCTGAAATGTTTGTTGTTCAAACTATTCTGTTAAATAAAGATTTTTTTCACAAAATTACTTGTTTTTATCGTGTCGCCGACTGCCATGAAATTAGGGAAATTCTTATATCTTACCTCGAAATCGTTTAACTCTATATTTGGTTGCTTCTTTAGTTTGTTTTTGAATAGCATTTTCTTTCATTTTATTCACTTTTTCGTACGTAATATCGATAAATCGATAAGCCGCCATTTTTAAATCGCTGAAAATGTTATAGTCACCTCGCGCGAGGTGACTATCACAAAATAGGCCGTCCATCTCGACCAATCACGGCACGAGAAACACTATAGTCACCTGTCAATTTCTAATAAAGCTATATAGTCACCGGTGGAGCTGGATATGGAAAGACCACTCACCTGATGTACATGTACAGCGATCAAAGAATCCATATATTTGGAGACAACAATCAATGTGACCCCGTGGATAACGGGACTAATATCATCTATATGACTACACCAAATATTTAGCAATCATAGACCTTCTATTACAATGATAAGAAGGAAACATAAAACATATGCAGGGAACTTATGACTGTTATTTGTGTGTATAACATCAAGAACAATGAAGATTAAGAAATTTCAGCAAATTGTTCAACCTAGCGTTCCATTAACAGTGTACAAATTTCAAGGTAGTGAGATCAACAAAGACTACAACAACTTCGACAATCGAGTCATGAAAAATAAACAATTTTATTTTTTTATTAATCGTGAGGTGCGGAATCCTAGGTATTCCTCCAATTTGATTGGCACCACGGTCACGGAATCCTAAATCACGGCTAAAATTTTTTATCGTGAAGCGTTATCGCTTTATTATTAAATGGAAAACTAACACATAATTTGATTCAATTAAGCTGGAAATAGCTCTGATCTATTATACAAAAACTAAATTATTTTGTTTTCCTTTCCTTATCCAAATAGTGCAGTTTTACAAAACTAAAGTAACTCAAGTCTTTCACCTTATATAATAAAAAAATTAATATGTTATTTACCCTTCTGATCGGTCCGTATAGAAATTATTTGTCCTCGGTCTCACAAACCGAAACCCCTGGCAAATATTTTACTATATATATACGGAACGCCCATTAAGCCCTTACATCGACCTCCCATATATACGGACCTCCCAAATATAAATATATATATATATATCTTATACGACATTTATTTCAAGGGCGTGGTGGTTTGCGATATGGTGTAATGCCACTCTGGTTAGAGATAAATTCAGATCAAGTCACCTATATCAAATATGTAATCTTAGGTGGGTATAATCTCCCTGAAATTAAATAGTATGTATAATTATATGTAGGATCGCGCTCATGCAATGTGGATATCCACCTTGTGTGGTGATCCTAGCTCTTATAATTTTAATGCTTAAATTGTTTTACTTTACTTTTTGGGGAGATATCGTGAGATATCGTGAGAGTCTCGTGCCCAGATCTCTTTGCGGACCTTTGGCTAAAACGGATGACTCAAAAGGACATTTCTGTTTTTGTTTGGATGTTCAGTTCAATGACGTTTTGTGACGTAGAAGTGTAGTGTAATATTAAAGTTCTCCTTTCGGAACTTGTCAACGCTGTGAGTTATGCTGTGCGTATTTGAACTATCTATTCTGCCTTTGTATCCTTATTTCAGTGAGCAAATAGTCTGTTGTTTATCATTAAATATGTATAGTATTATCAAACGTGTGTTATTTCAGCTACTGTATTGAGTTATCGTTTTTATCGCCCGTCCGGGTATACAGGTTTGCGTAATATAGTGATGTATTTAGACTCGGTAATTCCAAATATATCTGTTTTCATAATTGAAATTGGTTAACTATTGGCTGAGATAACGTTTAAAATCTACGACGAAATGGCCTTAACGTGCGAGGGCTGGGGACCATGCATGGGGGAAATCCCGGGGGTTATTGTGGAGGGGTTATTCTAGTTTACATTAATCCTAATCTAAATTTCCAAAGTTGACGTGGCCGGGCCCCGAGCCTGCAGGTACCTGGCACTCACACGGTAGATTACTATTGCCTGCGTCCCCCACCCATGCGACCACAACCTGCACCAGAATGCTCCAATACTAGCATTCAGACCAAGCAATAGCCACACATGTGAAGAGACGCCATTACGCAAATGTCCATCACATAAAACTACAATCTATAGCCAGTTATTCAAATAGTTATTTTGGTCTTTAGGAACTTCTTTAGATCCATTTTAAATTTAAAGTAACTAGTTTCATTTCTTAGTCTTAAAGGCAACCTATTCCATACATTAGGTATACTAGTTAATATTTATTAATAGAATAATTTTATTTGCCCTGAAGTGTTGTAGAGCGGATTATAGATAGCTTGACAGTTGTCGTTACACGTGCAGTTTCATGCTGTTCGTAATCACCAGACGACTGATGAAACACGTGAAAAGCGCGTAACGACAAGGCCCGACAACTGTATGCACAGCACGTACCGCGAAACACGTGTAACGACAACTGTAAGGTTTTAGAATAACATAATGTATAATCCGCTCTACAACACTTCAGGGCAAATAAAATTATTCTATTCAATTCTATTAATAAATAAGTAAACAACAAATAATTTCCCAACGCAACCAGGTGATAAATCAGATATAGTTTGGCGCTACTCTAGCTTTAAACAGTAACTTTTACAATTACGTTCAAAAAACTCTTTAAAGCCATAGTGCCAAACTATGTCTAATAAATAACTGCTACACCTAATTAAATGGTAGTGAACGCTGCCTTTTATCGCTGAACACAATACAGGCAATAGTATATCAGGGTTCTACCATGTGTGTGCCAGGTACCAGGTACCTGTAGTCTTTTGTCAACTTTGGAAATTTAGGTTAGCGTTAGCAAATAGTTATGTGGATACATTTTAATGAAAGATATGCTTTCCCTGCCTTGCATGAATGATCAATATCAAAATAATTTTATATTTGCTAACTTTACACTTATATTGATTAAAAGGATTCTCAAACCATGGTAAGATTAAATGCAAAATGAAACTAGTCGACCCATTTTGACCAAATATTTATTTAACTGGATACACTGTTAAAAAACGCGTTTTAAGACCTTTCATGGTGAAAAGGCCGCATAACCCCGAACTGGTTACACATTCCATAAATTAGGATAATTTTTCCCCAAGATAAAATTTCCTTCCTTCCGCCTGATACATAAAACACAGATATGTACGTAGTCTCAGCGCCTCATATCACATAGATACAATCACGCCAATCAACTTTCTTGACGTAATTGACTGTATCAAAATTAACTTTGCACAGTTTTGTACATTCAATCACAATAATTTCCGCGCAGCAAAAACAGAAGATAGTGTCACAAAACAACTAAAGTTAACAAGAGTGAAGCTTTTACCATATATAATATAATGGAAGGGGAAGTGGACAGGAAACTTAAAACGATGTTACGAAACCGGAAACGATGTTTGCACAACCTGCTAAGTAATATTACACTATTCATGTTTAATTTCAGCAATAGCTAATCTTAGCCATGTGGGACCACTCGTTTGCATTATAACCGCTTATAGTATAATCAGGAGCGGATACAGGGTTTTTTCAAGGGAGGTGACTTAGTGACTATAAGATGGTCAAACATGGAAATCGTAAGCCTTCACCGTTACGGAATGAGGTATTTTGACGAGCCTTCCATACTTATGGTGGCGTACGGTAACTATAAATTGTAAGGCAAGGAATAATATTTTTGTATTTAATAGTTTTATTTTTTACTTGATATTTTTTCAAAATCTAGAAACACATTTTCAGCGATGTTTGCGTGACATAGTCCTTTAATAAGCCAATCCCTTAAATCGTACACTATTAACAAGGCCCAAGGCAAGGTTCAAATTGAAAACAAAACATCAGAAAATGGAAGAATGTAGAAATGACTTAACCTCTGCTCATGATATTGAAACTCAACCAGTTTCCGAATCGAAGCGTATCAATCATAATGTATACCGATTGGGATTGGGGTTACTAGTAATCCCCCTTTCGCTGTACCAGTCACACCCACTGTATCCGCCCCTGATAATTACTATAGCAAGTTGTGCAAACATCGTTTCCGGTTTCGAAACATCGTTTTAAGTTTTCTATGCAGTTCCCTTTCCATAATCTATGCTTTTACCTTCTTAATTCACATTCACGTACGTTGTCCACTAATGTTTAACCGTAATTAGAGCTAATTTAGATCGCAAAGCATTGTGATTAAATGTACTCGTAGGCCCTCGCGGAATGATGGGAAGGTTGCTTGAGTTTTGCGAGGGTCTTGCAGATCGGTAAACAAAATTATGGCGTTCGATGCCATCATGCACAAATTAAAGAGTATCGATGTACCTGGTTGGACAGTTTAGTGTACAACACGACTTGACATTTCGTATTCTGACTTATTATGGAGAGCCCTCAGACAATGATGTGTTATTTACTATATAGATAATAAAAACAAATTAAAATCTTGTGGTGAAAATTCCAATTGTTTGCAAAGCAACTACGGTAAGTATATAAAAGTCTTTCTCGTTGACACAAATAGTTAACTACGACAACCTTCAAACTCATCAACACGAGTCGCCTTTGGAGCTAGGAGGCTGTGTACATTAATACGAAATGTAACACGAAATGTAATAATATTTTTTATATGTTTTAATACTTATTGTATAGTAGATACCATGGAATTTTACGATATTAAATAATCGTTAACAAATATAGGATTTGTTACTACATACTTACATGCTACTGTTGGTAAATAATTATTATAAGTAATACCATGACTTGAGGGAAATTAGCGATTAAATTGCCCGCCGCCGAGGGAAGATTTGTGAAAGTCCGAGGGCGAAGCCCGAGGACTTTTACAAATCTTCCCGAGGCGAAGGGCAATTTAATCGCTAATTTCCCGACAAGTCATGGTATCAGTTTGTAATATTATAATCGCCGAGGAAAACTCAGGGAAGTATGCTGAGATAAGTTTAGGTGTTTGATTTTGTATGGTTCAGTGAAGTTGTTTACGAGTTTTATTACTATTGATTGAAGTAATTATACCTTTGGGAGATGCTTTGTGTTTGTGAGATATGCAAGTTCTACGACTATCTATAATATTATATCTATAATAGATATGCAAGCGGGAAATTTAGTAAAAGAGAAAGGATTTCTTTGTCTACTAATTTTCCCCTGCATGGTTGATGAGGGAAAATTAGTAGACAAAGAAATCTTTTGTTTTCTACTAAATTTCCCGGGGAAATTTAGAAGACAAAGGCGTATGCATGGGTAATGAGGAAAATACGAGGTTTACATTCCCGGAGAGAACAAAAGAATCCGAGGCGATCATGGTATTACCTGAGTTTCACGATAAAGTTACAAACCAACAATCATATTAATATACTATCCACATGTTAACTCACTTTTCTCATTCTTCATTATTTATATTACAATTATTATTATTATTATTATTGTTATTATTATTATTATTATTATTATTATTATTGTTATTATTATTATTATTATTATTATTATTATTATTATTATTATTATTATTATTATTATTATTATTATTATTATTATTATTATTATTATTATTATTATTATTATGATTATTATTAATCCAAATATTCAGAATTGATTAGGGAACAAAGTCAAAGTGAACAATTTAGATCAGTTAAATTTGTAAACCTATCGATCAGCTCTCTTGGTGTCTTTGCAGCAGAATGTTCTACATTCATATTCAAATGCTGAATGATCCAAAAATATTGTATTAAAGGGCAACTAAACCTTTTGAGGTTATTCTATTTTTCGTTAGAATTCAAAAAGTTCAATTCAAAACCGAAGAAATAATTGAAGTTGGTTGCTCGGTTCTACTTTTATGATCTGTTAAAGATCGAGTTTTCAACCCTTTTGCTAAACTTAGTTGAACAACGACCGCGTCGGAAGAAAGCCTGGTACGACCGGTAAGTGATGTCATAATGATGTCATACGGCAAGAAAATACTGTATATTTTGGTTTTATTTTAGTGAAATTTGGAATACTGTTTACTCTTGGGTGAGTGATAAGTGACAAACCAAATATCAAGCATTGGAATATTATTTTGTTCAATAAACCTATTACCAGTATGACACTATGACGTCATACCGGTAATAGTGCCATTCTTCTCATAACACGGTCGTGCAACAAGAGATTCGAAGAAATACTCCTCAATAAATCATGCACTATATCATGAAATTCATTTTTATCTTCACTTTTACAAAGTTAGATGATATATCTTTCGGAGGAAAATATAACCTCAAAAGGTTTAGTTGCCCTTTAAGAGAATGACGACGATCGCAATCAGAACCACCTATTACATATTCTGTTGCCGAAACAAGGAATGGACAAATCCTGAACTGCTAATTTGTTTTAAATTATTGTGCTATATATTTGTTTTATGTTGTTATATATAGTTATTAGTTATATATTGTTAGTGTTGATAAAGTCATTTAATAAAGGTTCCATTATTATTATTATCATTATTATTATTATTATTATTATTTAATTAACGATCAGCGAAAAAATTAACTGTAAAAAAGTTGTTTGTCAATTTATCAATCAGTACACTTGGAGTTTTCGGACAGTCGGCATCACTAGATTTTGTTGAAATGTTAAAAGAGCTTAAATATGACGCACGTTGTAGGAAGTATATTTTAAAGAAAATAATGAACATGCATTGCATAAGAAACTCGTACTATGTTTTCTGTAAATGTGACAAAGAATGGAATATCCCAGAACTAATGAACATCTAATATTTTATTATCATATCAAATCAGTTCAAGTAGACATTGGTAAACTACCTGTAAAAGTGAGGTTTATCATTGTAAATTAATTATTAATTATCAATAAAATGAAGTTTACATTATTATTATTATTATTATTATTATTATTTTTCACTTGAACAATCTTGTGCCATAGGTTCTTCTACTCCACTTCCACTTGATTTGAATGACATAAAATGTTGTAACTTTACAAATTGCAGCAGACCCACGAGCAGACTACAAAAATCGGCAGACTACAAAAATCGGCAGACTACAAAATTCGCAAATGCGAACCTGTGATATAAACGTCACAAGTTCGGATCTACGGTTATTGCGTTCTCCACATGCACAAACCGTAAGGAATCACGCACAGTAGTTCGTCTATCTATAACATAAAACTCTGTAAAGATAAAGAAAAATGTTAGGTACATGTAACTCCAACTCGTACCCAGAGCCTTTGATCATTTTGTACAATGTCACGAAACGAGTCGGTATCATGGTTTTCGCGCAGGCTAGACTCTGAGGTAATCACTGATATCTAAATAAAGATTGGTCGAGCAACTATTGTTCAGAAAATGAATCCGGAAGTAGCTCGTGGTGGCCATCTAGTTGGGACCACGTTATATAGTTATAGGACAGAGACTATTTGTCTCTGATCTTTTAAGATGCTAAAATGAATTACATGTTATGGGAAAACCTTCGACAACTGATTCATTTTACCATCTTAAAAGATCAAAGACAGATAGTCTCTGCAGTCATTGCGGTCCATTCAAGATGGCCGCCGCGAAATATTCCCGGCTTCATTTTTTGCAGCATATAAACAACAGTTGCTCGATCCAGTCTTTATTAAAGAAATACCTAATGGTTTCCGTGTTTGGATACTGCATCCAAACACGCGGGAAGTTGCGAGACTGGAGAAAAGCGTAACAAGAGACAACAAGAGACTTAAGGAAATTTTTGGCAAGAAATTTCCGTGTTTGGATGGCCTGATACAAACACGGGTATTGACCAATCAGAGCCTGGTGTTTATATGGAGGAGGGCCAGCCCTCTTGGTAGGGCTAGCGCTCTTTGGCGAGATGAATTTCATCCAGTGTTTACATGAGAATTTCTAGCCCTCCTAACCGAGCTGGCTCGCTACCCAAGCTGGCTCGCTCGAATGGCTAATGATCAATTTGTAACTTAAACACAAGCAAACAGGTCGTGCGAAATATAAAGTTGTCCAGAAAATACTGGTGAAGATAAACTTTGTCGCTTGTACGGAACTTTTATTTCCCAGCCCTCCTAGGAGGGCCAGCCCTCTTTAGTGCGTTTATATGGAAAATTTCCAGCCCTCCTAGGCGAGATCTCGGGTTGTCAATAGCGAGATCTCGCCTAGGAGGGCTGGCCCTCTTGTCATGTAAACGCAAACAAATTTTTACAAGGAATTACGCTGAGACGCGGGATCTCGGCAAAGAGGGTTAGCCCTACCAAGAGGGCTGGCCAGTGAGAGTTCACTGGGGCTGGCCCTCCTCCATATAAACACCCGCTTGTGAACAGCGGGAGCTCCGGGAACAAGAACAATTATTTTCGTCAATTTCAACAGTTTGTTTGAATTTTAAGTTTGAAAAATTAAAACAATGTATACTGAGCAAAAATGTGAATTAAACACGTTATAATTAATACCAGGCAGCATTTAATGCAACATTTAACATTTGCCGTTCAAAGGGATGTTTTCTTAGTCATGATGGGCGCTGGATGTAAGAATTAATTACCAAATTAATTCTTCATTTCAGTGAATTAAGTTTGTCTCGTTATAGAAGTTCGATGTATGAAACCACCGGCCGGTTTACCGGATTTATTCCCCTCGTGGTTAATATGCCTTAAGCAAACAAAACGTTGCACCGGCAAAATGAACAAAAAGCTGCGTGATTCTCGACATTATAAGCCATGCACATGTGAAACAACTCCGCCTGTTATAATACTGTGCTTCTAAACAATGCTGAATGCTGACCCAAACATTTTCCTGTCGATTCGGCAGGAATAATATTTATCCATAACTGTAATTACATGGCCTCCATGGAGACAAGCTTTTCTAAACAAAAATCAAACAATACGCCATGCAGCACTCAAGACAACTACATATAGACTCACAGTGCTGTGTACTGATATTATACCGTTTATATATATTACCGATAATGTATACTCAAACTAATATATTTTCATTATAATTAGATATACTCATGATGACATCAGTGGAAATGCTTCTACTCTAGGGCCATACCATGCAATAAACGTTTGATAATATCTGCGCATTTGCAGTGACCCACAAAATAAAGGTTTCCTCAAGACGTTATATGTAATGCAGCATACCTTCACATCAGAAGAGTCTCTCTGTAAAATCCAATTAATTATTTTGCCTTCTTCGTTTTTCCTTTATATAAACGAACTGATGTTCTTTATTGAATGAAGATGAACGACTTACCTACAGCAATGTCACCTGCTCCTTGGTGGGCGTGTGAATGCATGCATCGTGCACTGATTTTATCAATGACAAACCACAAAGTCATCTAGACATGCTATGCGGGATACCTCTTATTACCAACGCACAGTTGAAACCCCAATGCATGACGTGCTTGCTTGTTGGGATTTACTTCTTCTGACAGGTGGTCTTTCAAAAATATTTTTTATAGTATATAACTAATTGTAGACGAATTTGATCTGTAACAACAAACACTAGGTTAGTTAAAAACGTTTATCAATTGGTAGCTATACGAGAGTCTCTATAATTCAAAATATCCCACACAGAGAAAAGAATATATATTTTGACTACAACATAATGGCAATGTAAATTAACACCATAAAGAGCGTTATAACACCATGTAATAGTACTTCAGTCTAAAATAACTCATCCTTAGCTTGTTTAAGGTATAGCATGAATGCGCTATCAGTTCTATATTCCAATTTTAGTCAAAGTCAGTTCTACTAGATTGAGTTAATACAGCTTATAGCAGAGCCATAATTATGCATACTACTTGTACATTCCTTTGCTGTTCTTGGTGAAGGTTGTATCATTTTCACTACAGGTTGTGTTATTCCGCACGAACAGTAATTAAATCTAACCCGTTTCAAACGTGGAACCTTTCACATGACGAATCTGATTCAAATGAACTTGAACAAAGGGTTTTCTAACTGCACATTAGTGATATAAAAGTATTTGAGTGATATAAAAGTGTTATACTGCGTATCAAATACTCTTAAATTTGGAGTAATAGGCCTGAGTGTGTAGGACGTACAACGTTTCGAGCGAAGGCCTTTCGTCAGAGAGTGAAACGTAAATAGTTACTCTGACGAAGGGCCTTTGCTCGAAACGTTACACGTCCTACACAAACGATTTCGGCAGTACATCAACCTTTTCAATCACATTAGATTCGGCACATAAAAAGTTCGACGTTTGAACTTTAGTGGTTTATCAATCAACCGATTTACATAAACGAAAGACAGCTTAATTATATTGTTCGTACATCATTCCTTACGAATATAAGTATAACCAATGATTTTTTCCTTAAGATCAAATTGGCAAACAGCAGAGTCGTTATCGTCTTTTTTAGGGATTTTTTAAACCCTTGATGCTATTCTGCTAAATAATACTGAAAAGACCCTCGCAATTTTGCAAGACATTTCCTTTGGATCTATCAGGCAGTAATCGATGATCAGATTAGATGTCTCTTGTAATATAATTTGAACGCCTACCTCTTCGCTGACATCCTTACTATGACATGCATGCGAAACGACTGTGTTATTTAAAATATTTTTATATATAAAACTAATCACATTGCTCTGTATAACATATTCCTGCATTCCTTCTATGCATACAGCGTTACAATTTAATTTGATTAAACGTATAGTTCAAAGTTTAAACAGCTTAATCAAAACATGTCTATGACTGTGAGTAAGGAACACAGTCACGCTGAGATAACTGAGATATTAAACCACATGGCATGGGTAATTTTAGCCGGCAAAGCAGACATTGCTGTTATTTTAGTTTTACCTACCATTTTAGACCAACCATATTAGATCGAGGGCCGTAGATCCATACATGGAATCAAAACACGAATGCTTAAAAATTTATTCTATATCCAAAGAATATTTCTGCCTTACCTTTAGATCTTTGTATTGACTAATTTGCATATAATATAAAACTATAGCGCTGCGTTGGCAGTACCAAAACGAGAAACACTGTAGTGTACTGCCAAAATATAGGACTGAAATACTGACCGCGAAGGCCGTGAAAGGTGGGTCGAAAAACAAACTAATCTTGAACCAATCAGCAAACTGACGTAACCAGAAATTAAAGACAAAATGGCCGCCGCTTGATGGCTAATTTATATATGATATAAAAGTGCTGTGCTATATGTAACTAACAATGTAGAAATACAAATCAGAAGATCTAAAAGGTTGACGTACTGTCTAAATAGTGGATAGAGTTCCAACGTATAGACCGACTAAGGGGAGTTAGATCGACTAAGGGGAGTTGACTTGATCACCTGCAATGACTTTCACTCGATACGTTAGACATCCTACACACCTTTTCTGCATAGTTTAGCAATCATTTTTTAAATTTTGTTGAAATTTATAATCTCAATTCTAATATTTTCACTATATCAGTAACTTACTGTTTAAAATTAGACTAGCCATTTCTAAAGACCACATGTACATAACCTCAAGTCATGGTGGCCATTTTGTCCTTAATTTCTGGTAATGGAAACCTAAATACCCTAGGAAATGTCCTGAGCTGTGGCCGAGTGCCTGAATGAAACAAAACAATAGGTAAAAGCATATACCAACCAATTCCCCCCTTGCTTCACAAAAAGCAAAATAATACCCAGCATCTATAGTGATGTTATGCATGTATAGAGAGAGCGCTGCATCATGCAGTATACATATACCTTATACCTATAATATGAAGTTATGCGAGAAGCACAGGGAAGGATAGTATACCATGCAAGATTTTAAAATAACTGAGAAATACAAAGATTGTCATGTTGACCTCAAAAGGACAGCAAGATCCATACATTCAAACCGGCGAGGGTTAAAATCACAAGTTAGTGCAATCCCCACAAGTTATAAATTGCTGATATACCGTAAAACTTCATCCTTGGTGATCCTCCGCAACAATATATAAAGTTACTGATTTCTTGCCGTTGCTTATATGTATGCTTCCTATATAATCCTATAGTATATAATTGAACATGAATTATTGATAGCCAATCAAGAATATTTCATATATTTTTAAGCTTGCAGGTAATTTTCAGGTATATTTATTGTTAGCATGAGGCTATATAATATACACAACATAAATGAAATTACAACTATTTCTCCTCCAATTTGTTCATAATTTTTCTTTACATTATAGTTTGGATTGAGCTGCTATATCTTACAATGTGCCAAACACATATATAGCAGAAAATTATGCCAGATATCTAAGCTATGCGGCATAATGCCTGGATAATCTCGACCTATAAACGTTTACATTTATGAAGAAATATATCTGAAGAAATACTCTATGTCAAATATTATTCATATGTCAACGAAGCCGTTGCAAAAATAGAATGAAATATTTAACCTTATACGACACCAAAAAACTGTGCACCAATATACATGCACTCAAATTATCTAAGCAATTAACAGCTTTCAACTTTCTCAAATTTTTGAATAAATCCCAGAATATTCAGAATCCAGACAAATAACGAGACGTATAAATAACAAACTCCTTGTTCTCATTCGCAATATTTGCCTTTCTACTCCCCATTATTCTACTAATTCTACTAATTCTACTATATTTGAACTTGATCTTATATCAAGTTGCCTTCCAATACTGCATAATATAAATTTCACACTCTCGCTTTTTAAAACATTATTCGGCTTTAGTATTTTGCAGGACAGATTATTTCAGTATAAAAGTGTTGTGCTGCGTAGGCAGTGTGGTGTGCTGCCGAAATAGCGTGTAAGTTGTCTAACGATTCGAGCCCGAAGTCCCTTCGTGAGAGAGTGAAACGAAGGGCGTTCGCTCGAAACGTTAGACAACTTACACGCTATTTTGGCAGTACACCAACCTTTTTAGATAGTTTGATTTCTATTTCAGTATATACGTACTTTCAGATATTACCTCATTGTTTTCCGGGCTTTCAAATGAACATACAGTAGGCGCCTTTCGGGTCTTAAAATACTCATTTTAGAGCTATACTAAACTAAACTAATGCTATACGTCTCATATACTCAACAAGCAACTTTTAATTATCAACATTCCTGCAATGAAAGTTAGAACAAGACAAAACTAAATTGTCCTGAAATTATAAACTTCTCTCTATAATCTACCGTAATTTCATTATAGTGTTCTAGTTCATACAGTATGTCGACTAACCCGTTTAGCGATAAGTTCTATGTATCAGCCAGTCATACTGCATTCCTTATCAAGAAAGAATGTGAAGAGAGCTATATAGCTTTTAGAGCTATATAGCCAGTAAAAAAACTATACAAATCATCTACAAACATAGACACAACCTGTAAAATAATAATATACTTTCAACAGTCGCAAGCTTTCCCCTACCATTAACTCAGTTCCTCTACCATTAACTCAGTTCCTCGGCTACCATTAGCCAGGGTACGATGCGACTATTTCAGGAAATTGTTCTTGTCTTGTCTGAGATGGCACGTGAGGGACTTGATTATATTTGATAACAATATTTTTTTTATTCGCACGCATGATAGGCTAAGTGCAACGTAAAGAGTTTACCGATATGAGAACAATTGCAGACCGTTCCGAAAAGATTGCAGAAATGCTTGTATCTTGTTGAAATATTAGGGTTTAAAAAAGATTAGGTTTGGTAACTATATATCTGCTTACATGTTCAACAATGTTTAGCTATTGTTAGAGCTAATTTAAGTTCGTAAAGCATTGTGGTAAAATATACACCTACAGGGAAAACACTGCAGTACAGCCGAACTAAAGTCAATCCGACCTGAACTGATCGGCGGCCTCGTGTAAATTAAAACCTCTCTCGCGTGGGCCGGGTTGGCTCTGCTTCTATTGGCAAGATATTCAGAAATAAGTTTGAATTATAAGACTGAAATTTAGACAAACGAAAACCTACCTCTAATTACAATTTAAGATTCATGTATTCTTGTTCAAACTACCGATAAGTATAAACAGTCAGGTACATCATGTCATTGTCATGTGAGTTGTCCCACACTAAATAATTATAGCAAATCCTTTATATCGTTTGCTATTTCAAACTTTAATAATCAATTGAATCTAAACTGAGTCTAACGCCAAACTATAATGTAGATTATTGTTCAATTACAGTATACAGTATAGTCATGAAATTTAAAATTATGCTTGTGATGTTAACATATACACATGCTTTAGCAGGCAAATATGCGAGAGACCAATAACTCTATTTTGTATTACTGTACTGTGTTATAATCATCTGACCAACTAGACTAAGTAACCAATTGTATCAAGTGATCTAAGCCGATCCTAATGCCAAGCTAAGTTAAATTATAATTCAACTATATACAGTAGTCATGAAATTGAAAATTTTGTTTGTGATGATAACATGCAGATCGGCTTATGAAAATGTGCGAGAACCCCTATAACTCTATATATTAAATCACTATTACTAGAAATCGGGAGATGTTGCTTCAACTAATTTCGTTTAGTCTGTTGGATATATATAAATACATCCGTTAAATTATATTTTGTCCTAGTATATTTTGTCCTTGACAAGTAAAGAACGAAACTAATGGAAGTGCCAATTATAAAGGCGACATTTTGAAAGAAAGCCTTTCAATGTAAGAATTACAAGGCTCAATGTTTACCCCATTATATATGTTTGATGGTTTACAGTTGCTTAAAATGTAATAACATATACACACCTTGCAGCAACTTCCCTTCTGCTTCGATCTGCCTTCTAATCAAGGGAGATGCATTGTTCAACCAACCACGTCTAGATCGAGACGAATAACATAGTTATAGGGGCGGAGGAGTCGTTTGAATATTGGGGGTGGAGGGCCGCTCGAGAAATCTAGGGTTTCAGACTTCGGGAAACACGCCTCCCGGAAATTGTTTTTGAATTTGTAAGTTGCGGAAACGCCATTTCCTGAATTTTGAGACGAGTTTAAGAGGAATCTAAAGGTTATACATTACACAATTTCACAATCTACACGGTTGTGACTACACCCATTTTCATAAGTACAAGACCTACATGCATAGTCGACAGACATTTGAAGACACTCGAAGCAGCTAGTGAATGTCTAGTTTCGCAAAGGCGGTCTCTTATTGTTTCACAAAATGTAAATCTTAGTTAAGTGTGTATGATACTATATATACATGATACATCGCAGTTGGGCTTGTATGCCACATTTGAGATGTGTATGAGTTGTCTATTCTGTTTTATTGGTGGGGGTGCCTGACATTTGGGGGGGAGCTACAGTACGTGTCCCTTTGCACACATGCTCGGCCTCCTCTGCATATAGTTATATCAATAAGTGAAGACAATAAAGAGGTGTCGAACTCTGGCTCATAATGCAAATTAGAGATATTAAGCAAGTCACGTTCTAGAACAACGGACACCTGATTATTTCAATAGAATTTTCCATGCCAAATAAAGAAAATGAATAATTTATATTAGTCTAGTTAAACGTCGACTCACTGATTAGATGGGTTTTTATTCAGGAGCATTTATGAACTGGAAAAGAAAGCACTTATACAGTACTTCACATTCAACGGATTTCTAAATTCAACGGTTGGTGACTTGATTCAGAATCAGTGATAAAATTCAAACTTACTATCTAACACCGTCTCCGTTTTATATTTTTTACTCATCAATTGGGATTTCAAATCCTTCATTATCTAATTTGTTTTGTTTTTTTTGTTTTGTTTTGTTTTGTTTTGTTTTGTTTTGTTTTGTTTTGTTTTGTTTTGTATGGTAATAATTTTTATACGGCGCCATTTGCGATTTCACGTTGCTGGCCTATTACTTGTTAGAGCATCATTCATAATTGCAGTTCATGCATGTAATTTAGCGCAGCACAGCTAAGCAACCTATTGTCCACCGATGGCAGAAAATGAAGCCTGCAAAATTCGACAGGCGCAATTACTAAGGGCCAAAGTCGCAGTAAATCTGTAGGCAGGTCATGAATCGTCGGTTGTGCCCAGTAATTTGAAAAATATCTTCTGGTCCTCTTTATAGCAAAAAATATTTTATTTTGTTGATGGTAAGAACACATACAGTAGGAACCTCAGTTGGTCCCTTAGTAATGGTGGACTTCCGGCTTCCGTTTCTGAACAATAGTTGCTCGATCCAGTCTTCTTTCGAGATCAGTGTAGGGGATTCACTATATGTACAGCAGTTCATGGCGTGACGTCAAAATACCACCTCGAATTGTTCGATTTTAAAGTGAAATAAGGTTATAATTACGTTAGGGTTAGGATTAGGATGACGTACGATTAGGGTTAAGATCAGGGTTTGATTTTGGATAAGGGTTAGTTTTATACCTAGAAAATAACCAAATTAGTGTTAAAAGTGTGATGTCATGACATAAACTAGCTAGGCTGCGTCTCCATGGACAAATTAAAAACTACAGGACTATATGAGTCCACTAAATTTCTTAGTAGCTAAAATTATATAAAAATAAGATCGTGAAAGATTCTCAAAATTATAACAAAAACATGGTACATTCGCACGATCCTCTCATGCACTTAATTGAATGTTGATTACAAGGATTTACAAAGTGTTCTCAGAGTCAGTTAATTCGATAGCTCATCTACATATAGTATAGAACATCCAGTAGACCACATAATTGTCTTTTTAATTGTTACTGGATAGCATAATTGTTAAAGTGCCAATGAATCGAAAATTAAGTTTGTCTTATTTGATAGAACTCTTAAAATAACAGCGAACATCAATTTACAGCTCTTCCAAATTTCACCATGGTTGTCGAGATATTTAGACTTATGTGAGATAATCTATGACGTTTAACGGTTTGTACAACATTTTAAACATATTTGGATTTGCGATTATTGAAGGAAATCACTTGAAACTTTTCTTCAATGTTTAGTTTCATGAATTGTAGCACTATGCAAAGTTTTAAGTGATTTTGTTAAAAAATCTCAAAGATATACACAAATTTCCAATATGTTAAAATGCTGTGCAAACCATTTGACGTCATAGATCTGATTTCCAAACTTTCGAGTGTTGAAATAGCATCTCAAACAAATCAGTATTTTAAGAGAAAATCGAGGTGAAAGTTGTTGAAATTTTATGCTAATTAAGATCACATATCCAAATAACGTAATATAATATAATGAATAATTTATATTAGTCTAGTTAAACGTCGACTCACTGATTAGATGGGTTTTTATTCAGGAGCATTTATGAACTGGAAAAGAAAGCACTTATACAGTACTTCACATTCAACGGATTTCTAAATTCAACGGTTGGTGACTTGATTCAGAATCAGTGATAAAATTCAAACTTACTATCTAACACCGTCTCCGTTTTATATTTTTTACTCATCAATTGGGATTTCAAATCCTTCATTATCTAATTTGTTTTGTTTTTTTTGTTTTGTTTTGTTTTGTTTTGTTTTGTTTTGTTTTGTTTTGTTTTGTTTTGTTTTGTATGGTAATAATTTTTATACGGCGCCATTTGCGATTTCACGTTGCTGGCCTATTACTTGTTAGAGCATCATTCATAATTGCAGTTCATGCATGTAATTTAGCGCAGCACAGCTAAGCAACCTATTGTCCACCGATGGCAGAAAATGAAGCCTGCAAAATTCGACAGGCGCAATTACTAAGGGCCAAAGTCGCAGTAAATCTGTAGGCAGGTCATGAATCGTCGGTTGTGCCCAGTAATTTGAAAAATATCTTCTGGTCCTCTTTATAGCAAAAAATATTTTATTTTGTTGATGGTAAGAACACATACAGTAGGAACCTCAGTTGGTCCCTTAGTAATGGTGGACTTCCGGCTTCCGTTTCTGAACAATAGTTGCTCGATCCAGTCTTCTTTCGAGATCAGTGTAGGGGATTCACTATATGTACAGCAGTTCATGGCGTGACGTCAAAATACCACCTCGAATTGTTCGATTTTAAAGTGAAATAAGGTTATAATTACGTTAGGGTTAGGATTAGGATGACGTACGATTAGGGTTAAGATCAGGGTTTGATTTTGGATAAGGGTTAGTTTTATACCTAGAAAATAACCAAATTAGTGTTAAAAGTGTGATGTCATGACATAAACTAGCTAGGCTGCGTCTCCATGGACAAATTAAAAACTACAGGACTATATGAGTCCACTAAATTTCTTAGTAGCTAAAATTATATAAAAATAAGATCGTGAAAGATTCTCAAAATTATAACAAAAACATGGTACATTCGCACGATCCTCTCATGCACTTAATTGAATGTTGATTACAAGGATTTACAAAGTGTTCTCAGAGTCAGTTAATTCGATAGCTCATCTACATATAGTATAGAACATCCAGTAGACCACATAATTGTCTTTTTAATTGTTACTGGATAGCATAATTGTTAAAGTGCCAATGAATCGAAAATTAAGTTTGTCTTATTTGATAGAACTCTTAAAATAACAGCGAACATCAATTTACAGCTCTTCCAAATTTCACCATGGTTGTCGAGATATTTAGACTTATGTGAGATAATCTATGATGTTTAACGGTTTGTACAACATTTTAAACATATTTGGATTTGCGATTATTGAAGGAAATCACTTGAAACTTTTCTTCAATGTTTAGTTTCATGAATTGTAGCACTATGCAAAGTTTTAAGTGATTTTGTTAAAAAATCTCAAAGATATACACAAATTTCCAATATGTTAAAATGCTGTGCAAACCATTTGACGTCATAGATCTGATTTCCAAACTTTCGAGTGTTGAAATAGCATCTCAAACAAATCAGTATTTTAAGAGAAAATCGAGGTGAAAGTTGTTGAAATTTTATGCTAATTAAGATCACATATCCAAATAACGTCTCAGTTATGATTTTCCTTTGTGTTTTCCTCATGAATTATTAATGAGTTTGAGAAACGCATATATTGCACTGCTAAAGGAGCAGCGTTTTATATTCTGTGTGATTTCGTTCTTTCGTTCCACAGGGCACCGCCCTTTAGCACTGTGTCTGGTTATTATATTTTTCTCCAGGAATTATCTAGACTAAACTCCTGCAGTGCGTAGTAGCCTGGCGAAGCGGGCAGCTTTCCCCCTAAGACAAATTTTCGTTGGCAAATGGTAAGGCTGTCTGCAAATGTTCGTGCCCTCTTTTCGTAAAGGATTGAAATTCATTGAATGAAAATAATACGTTATCCGGTCATCCGTCGTTCAACTCGTTCTATTTAACAATACTAATCGTACTGTTGCTTTACATCGTGTGATCAATAAGCCTCAAAATAAAATAAAATGATTTTGTTGCTTCGTTTACACATTTTAAAAATGTAGTTCCGCGTCAACTTATCTACGCGACCAGCGCTTTCCTTAAAGCTGGTATAGCTAGCGGTACAGTATACCGTATTTCCGCAGTTGCTGTACCACATTTTCCCACCAGTGCAACGTTATAGAGGAAATAAGTTCAGATATTATGCGCGTTGACCCGATAGTAGGTTTATTCCAAATTGTTTCATACCAGATTTATCAGTAAATAACATTTAGCTAGAACTGGGAACTAGTCTCAGCTTGGAGGATTGCATGATGGGAGGACGCGTTTATCATGAAATTCTGAAGATACTATAGTTCGTGACATATTGATATTAAATGATTTACCACATAATGATATTAGGCTTATTATCAGGGCAATTCCAAATAACTAGTTATCTAAAATACAGGACATTGTGTTTGAGCACGCCCCCCAAACCCTTTATCGATTTGCGCTTAAAGACTCAAATGCTAACAAAATCTGCTGTACCCTACCCAGGTGAAGTACCCTGTTTCTCCAGCCTTAAAGTGCTACTGAGATGAAAAAATCGTCTATCCAATTTTGATTGTATCTAAAATATTTTGAAAATGAAACAGAATGGCTTTCTTGCAGGTATTCAGCGAGATATTCATTTGAAACATGCAAATTAGATGCTGTATGACGTCATTTTCTCACATATACAAAATAAATTCACAAAATAAAGAATATCTCTGCAAATAATAAGTGGAATGTTTTGAAACTTTGCACATGTATGCACTTTGCAAGTGCATACCACTGTGTAAAGTATATTGTTGCCAAGCATACCGCTAGGAAGCAGGAGTCTTCCATTCCTTCCAACTAAAAAAACAAAATCTTATAAATTCTGTCTCTTTCTTAAAGAATAAGATTTAGACCTCAAAAATACCGAATATCTACGTGTATACCAATCTTCGAATCTCTTCACTGCAGCAAACGTTGGATGAGGAAAAATAAACAAATTTTGTTTTACAAACAGAAGAGATCTGACACTAAGTGATCTCCATGGCAACAGCATACTATGCACATTGGTGTACACTTTCATCATTGGCATACATGTGCAAAGTTTCAAAACATTTTGCTTGTTATTTGCAAAGATGTTTCTCATTTTGTGAATTTTATTTCGTCTATGTGAGAAAATGACGTCATAGGGCATCTAATTTGCATGTTTCAAAAACCTCAAGGCCTCTAAGTTGCATTTTTCGCAACTGGTCCCGGTTTGGTCTTAAAATGTGTGTTCCAACACTCGAAATTTTCCTTCACCATCAATCCTTATAACCTGTAGTTTAATCGAGTGAAATGCCAAATATAATTACTTGTAATATAACCAGAATCTTGTCCCGGCATTACCACCACCATATATACAGAACTCGTGTCTAGGCAACCTCCTCCCCGGGCACTGAGAAGACCCTGGGTACGGAGCGCCCGGGATGGGAGTGGAGCGAGGGAAGAGAAGAGAAGACCCTGGTCACGTGACTCCAAGGATATTGGATTATTTTGTAACCTGGCTTATTCTCGCTTATATCATCCGGGGGGCCTGATCGCTGTGAAAACATACCACAAACTTTTATAATTGAAAGTACAGTATATGGATAATTTAAAAATATTACAATTTATTGGAAAGAGAGTACGGACTGCAGACAGAAGTTGAAAGATGGTGGATTACTTCGAAAAATACGTTGATTTACTGGACATTTAATTGCTGTCATATTAAAGATAAATGATGATCAACGCCAGAACAGTTCGAAATATGCAGTTATATATCCCCCCGGATGATATAAGCGAGAATAAGCCAGGTTACAAAATAATCCAATATCCTTGGAGTCGCGTGACCAGCCTTTACCAGGGTCTTCTCTTCCCTTCCCTCGCTCCACTCCCCTCCCTGAGAAGACCCTGGGTACGAGGTTGGTGACTATAGGCTCTCGGCGGCGGCTTCCGTGGCTCGGTGGTCGGGGCACTGCGCTGGCGTCGCAGGGTTGCCGGGTTCGGTTCCAGCTGAAAGGCCTCTAAGTTGCATTTTTCGCAACTGGTCCTGGCTTGGTCTTAACATGTGTGTGTTCCATCACTAGAAATTTTCCTTCACCATCAATCCTTAGAATATATATATATATATTTATATATATATATATATATATATATATATATATATATATATATATATATATATATATATATATATATATATAAATATATATATATATATATATATATATATATATATATATATATATATATATATATATATATATATATATATATATATATAAATGTGTGTGTGTTTAAAACGGTAGGACCAAATCTCGTACCCATGATTGGTTAGGGCGGACCAACAAGTATTAAAGTTCCGAGTACGCCTTTTGGGTGATAGGTTTTAATCGAATCGGCCAATATTTGTTGGGGAAACAAACGCCACAGGCCGATTAATTTCTAAGTACATGAGCAGATTTTTACGAAGGATTACGGTATACACGTAACGTTTGCGTATATAATATAGGCAAGAATGTTATGTATTTAGACTCAGTATATTCCAAATCTGATTTCAGAATTGAAATCGGTTAAATATTGGCTGAGATAACGTTCAAAATCTAACAAATACAGGGCGTGCTGGGGAACATTCTGATTTCGAAACATATATATTCTGATAATAATAATGATAATGATGTTTATTGAAACTCTCTTGCAGTATATAAACTGAATTAACGAGTCTAGAATTATAGGTAGACAACTACTTAGATTATCGTACTAAAAGTCCATATCCCTTCCAGAACACATGGTTTCAACCGAAGGGGCATGATAAAGCAAATCCAGTATAATATTATGATGAACGAAGCGCTTCATAAGTCAGAGACCGTATGTTTCAGGATGATTGTTGGACATTCTAAATATCTATTAATTTTGGGAGTGTCTGTAATTTACCGCGTCGCATTTTTTAAAACAAGGCGTTGTTGGATATTTCAATAATACAAGATGTCATGCAATTTTGTATTTTATTATATTAAGACATCATAAGTTATGTGGCAAATCATGACCGACATTGAAATATGTTCTAGTTTAGCAGCATACAGTGCTTATGTATATAATCATTCCTTGACTTGATTGACCTGCCTGGCGCGAACATTGTTGTTGAAACGATGATTGCACAAGGATGTAAATTTATAAGCAGTCCGAGTATAATGAGCACTGCACATCAATCATTACTAAGAAAACTCCTAGCTATTTAAGAAACGATTTAGGGTACTGAAACTATTTAGTCATTCACTATTAGTTTAGTTTATTATATTTATAACTCTTTTAAATAAACGGAGTAGCACTTTCTCCTCAATTATTTTTAAGCGTGCAGCGTCCCCGACCGGATTCGAACCAGTGTCTCCTATCTCATAGTGTGTGGTAACCACTATAGACCACAACAACTGGTTATTTAAATATATTGAATCTGTATTTCTTTCAACTGTGTTAAAAACATAGCACTGAAATTGCTATATATTTTACATATTAATTGTTTATATATTAATTGTTACCTCGATAACACCATTGGACTCTTCGTAATTAATCTTACTTGCACGCAGCGTCAGACTGCCATCAGAATTCCCCTGCATGCCGGCATGCATGACCTACAGGTGGTTCATATATATATCTCAAATCATTAATAATTCATGAGACGAAAACAAAGGAAATCAGCACTGAGACGGTGGTTTGGATATCGGAGGAAGAAATTACATAAATTAAGCCAACTTTCACCTCGATTTTCTCTTAAAATTATACTGATTTGTTTGAGATGTAATATGAAACACTCGGAAGAGTGTTTCATCAGGATATCCAAACACCTCGAAGTTTGTTAAAAAACCTCGGCTTCGCCTCGGTTTTCAACAAACGTCTCGGTGTTTGGATATCCTGATGAAACACTCTTCCTCGTGTTTCATATATTACTTATAGTTCTGGTATATATTTATAGTTCTGTTAGCTGCGTGTATACAATTGAATTATCAACTGTGATTTATTTGAGAGCTGTTTATCATAAATAATAAGCTGGTGTGGCTTGTTAAAACATTGCAATAAATCAGCCAGTGTATTTATTATATAAAGGTTCACATCACAGTTCGAATATCATGCTGCATGAAAGGCACGACTGGTCCAGCATTTCAATTTGCTCCCTTGGGTGCTTGTATGGAATTATTCATGATAGACCGGTTAACATGTTCGCGGTTCTGATGCTATCATTTAAAAATATGCTAAGAGTATAACAAAATATGATTGAAAAGAAGGAGTGGTTTTTAACATTTTGTAAAGACATTTTAGACATGGTTTTAAAAGTAATTAATATAGCATAACAATCTTTAATGTGCTGACCCCTATAGAACAAGTTACGCCGCATAAATCAAATAGTCTATTGTTACAGAGTACCTTGCCACTCGATGCAATGCCAAGAGCTTGGTTACTTGCCTTAAAAACCACAATCGAGTTGTTGATGCGCTTGATGATCTACGCTTGGGTATCCAGTCAATCGCCAGTGGTGATTGATATATAAGTGATAGTCATCTAATATGCCAACTGACGTGAATATTGGATTAGAATATGTTATGCGTCTTAATTAATCTCAAAGAAGTAAATTGTTTATTTTTTTGTCACTGATGAAAATTATGATAATTTTCTACAAATGTTGGATTATAAACATTGGATGGTGAAACTCAATTTTTTGTCTGCAAATATATGACATGACGGCTTAATATGGTTTTAATATGGTAATGTTAATCTTGAATGTTCACTGCTACATGTCATAGCATGATATGCCAACCCTCGTGACTAGACAACAGATTGAAACCATTTTTATATTCAGTATAGGAAACATTTAGATCAATTTAACTAACAAACATTTTCAAGGCCATAAATTCGACGTTTTGAAATTGCACGACAATATACCGCATGTGGAGAATCCAAATCTGTAATATATAGATTTTATTTTTAATTAACTCTATTGTTGGAATCTAAATGCAGCATACTTCCCTTTCCCCCGCCCCTCCCCCCGCCTCCATTCAATGTTGCAAACAACAAACTCGCATGACATGTCTCCAGTCGGGACAACAAATTCTAGAACGTTACCACTCTAGGGGGGTAAGGTGGGTTGAAATATATTTTTCGCAATCCGTTTTTAAGTTTGGTCATTTTATCACTGCACATTCCAACCAATTAAGTCAATGATTGTAGATATTGATGAAATACTAATTTTTCTCATATTCATAAGGAAAAATGTGAGCAGTGCAGTTTATCACCATTATATCAATATAATAAAAAACAACATTGCATGGCCACTTGGCGCTACGCATTTTATCTTCTCGTAATGATAATACTTCACACTCGTTCGCTTCGTCCACTCTTTAGAAATATTACACTCGAATATAAAATTAAATTAGTATCTCCGCATGGTCATCCTCTATATATCCGAAAGAGAATATGGGTGTGGGTTTTGCGGAGTCTGACAAATGAAAATCCATTGCAAAAGCTAGTATACGCCGATACACACCGCTGGATGAAGAAAGCCTTCTAGATCATATTTTTTTATTAAAATGAGTGTAACTCTATAAAAACAGGTTGGTTCAAACAACCAGTTTGATACGTTGTCTCAATAATCATATGATATTTTGATTTGACCGTTGTTTTTTTGTTTTAACGAATCAATTTGGTTGTTTCAACCCGTAAAAGGTCAATTGATGAAATTGAGACAACCAAATTGAATTGTTGTTTTATTGTTACTAATTGAATTGTTGTTTATTTACAATGAACATCTTGTTGTGTAGGATGGATCCAGAAATTTGAAAATAAATGGGAGAAAAGCAAAATTTTACGGCGGTTGATTTGGACCATCAAGAAAATTTTGTCCTTCAATATTGACAATAAAAGAGAAGAATAAATCCAGGTGACAATGTTGACAATAAAAGAGAAGAATAAACCCAGGTTATTGTTATGAGGTAAATGGAGCGTTTGCACATTTGTAGTAGCGCTACGCTATCGTATTTATTTATGATTTATTTATTTATTTGTTATTTATTTATTTATTTATTTGTTATTTATTTATTTATTTATTTATTTATTTATTTATTTATTTATTTATTTATTTATTTATTTATTTATTTATTTATTTATTTATTTATTTATTTATTTATTTATTTATTTATTTATTTATTTATTTATTTATTTATTTATTTATTTATTTATTTATTTATTTATTTATTTATTTATTTATTAGTATTTATTTATTAGTATTTATTTATCAGTATTTATTTATCAGTATTTATTTATTTATTTATTTATTTATTTATCTAGTATTTAATATAATTTTACAAAGAAGAGAATACACTGCTCTGTCTTTTATAAGCAGGTTACGTTGTACGTCTATTCTATATTTCATCAACTTAATATAAGAAATAAATGCTGGTCTAAACTATAAATGACATAACAAAAATCAAGAAGAAAGCAAAACAGGCAACTTATACCCTTTTACTTCTTGGTATATCAATATAAAAGAAATGAAAACGTTTTTGGTTGTTTTGAAAATAATCTGAATTTTATCCTTGGATTATATGAAGGTATATCTTCTTGGTGCGAACCCATTCATCAATTACATGTGATCATGTGTTCTGTTCTTTCAGTTGTATAGCTACAATACTTCATTACACAAAATGTCTAAGTGACATCACAAGAGGAGATTCTGGTTTTTGCCTATTTAATAGATGTTGTATGGCTATCTTTAAAACGGGGAACGGGGAATGGGAACGGGGAATGGGAACGGGGAATGGGAACGGGGAATGGGAACGGGGAATGGGAACGGGGAATGGGAATCAGGGGGTGTCAAATGGGGGAATGGGAATCAGGGGGGTGTCAAATGGGGAATCGGGGGGGTGACAACAGGGAAACAGTCGAAATATGTATTTAGGCAAGGTTCGAGCGATCTGTCGACCTTGTATGACCATTATACACTTCCTTATTATATTTGGTGGAGTCCACAGAAGGTTATATGTTCGAGTGCCTGAATTAAACGGGCACTCATGGTGTATTCATTATCACTGGAATAGGTAATTCTATATCTAACTGATTCATGTAGCAAATGGCTTTTTATGCAGCATTTGTCTTTGATTAACACCCCTTCAGTTTGCAAATATTTGGAAGATAATGCAGCATGGTGATAACAACTGATAATAACAACAGTGTTTTTCTAACAACAATACTTCTTTATATGTACATTTATATTATAAATTTTTGAACCTCTGATTGGGATCTAATCCGCTACCTTTTATTGACTGTTGGTCAGTGCCGGCGATCAGAAGATAAAGGGTTCGACTCCCGTCGGCGATTCTGTGATATTTTAATTTAACAAACTTAGGGAGCATGTGCATGCACTCATTCATCACCTCTTAAATCGATGTTGCAATAATTGATCTTGAAACTCAAGATCTAGAGGGCACACAATCGTTGAGTGTGCAATTAAAGGCCCCGTCCACACGTGTCCGGATATTTTTGAAAACGGAGATTTTTTTCTCCGTTTTTAAAACAATTCGCGTCCACATGTAGCGTATTCGAATCGTTTTCGCCCATCCACACGAAAACGCTAAAACGATGGAAATATGATAGCGTCCCTTAAAGAACAAGCGCGTTGCTAATAACATGAGCCGGCAAGCAGCTATTGACCAAATCAATAGCGCCATTTTTCTCCTTTCCTTCAATGTGTGGTCTCAGTTCTTCGGCTAACGAGTACAGGGAATCTCGGCTCATTCTGAAATTCTCCCTCCACTCTTCTTGTACGACAATTTGGTTAACAAAGCTGTCCCACCACGCACTCGTTCTTCCTGGCCTTACCCAGAATCTCCGTCGTCTAGCTGGCCTTTTGTTCAGTCGTTTTACAACAATTGTTCTCGACACTGGCACGGAAAGCATGATCTTTATGATGTTCAATCGCTTCCTCGCATATTCAGCTTGAACATTCAACAACGCAAAATGCAACTGTGTGCATGCTATTAGGCTTGAAAGAAGCACAAGTAGCAACGACACAAGTTTGTTGATTTTTTATACGGGAGAACGCGGACCAGGATAGACTAGACTCGATTATCAACGTCATCGTATTCGAACACCTTCGTTTTCGGTGCCCGAAAACGCCGTTTACGTGTGGACGGAAGGCTAAAACGGAGAAAAAAACCTCCGTTTTCAAAAATATCCGGATACGTGTGGACGGAGCCTTAAATGCTAGTTTTCTGTCTATCCAATAATTATTAATGGTCTCCTATAGTATAATTTACATGCATTCTATATGAATATTGTTCATGACTGGCATCTTGTTGTAATATATGCTCTGGGAACAATAGGTCCTTCGTACTGAAATTAAACACACATCATTTAATTACTTGGATGAACTTCATCCAATAAAATAAACTGTTGGTATCATGCTTAGAAAATTTAATCTACGAAATTTACAGTTGGTAATAAGCATATATACTTGCAATAAATCTTCCTCTACCATACGTCCCTATTTACTAACCAGCATTCTTGCTTAAAACTCGCTTCAAGTCTATACAAAAAGGTAATTATCCAACCAATCACATTCGTTCACAGATTGATTCAGTTTTGCTAAGGAGAATAATTTAGTATTTGATATGAAAATAAAATAATTTTTTCGCTTATTCTTTTAAGAAATATAAATTTCTTTTACTGAATGTTTGCCTAACCTGATGCAATAAAATTGGTTAAATCCTATCTATCCAACAGAAACCAGGTCACCACTTCAGTTGGCAAACGCAATGTCTTCTTCTAAACCAGTTCCTGTCGGTGTTCCCCAAGGAAGCGTCCTATGACCACTGTTATTACTGCAATATCTCCCTACACGTCGATTATACAGTCATCTACTATACTCATCTACATGTACCAACGCCAATGACCTTGAAGAAAAGATTAATTCTGACCTTGACCGCTTAAAAGTATGGTTTAACGCCAATCTATACTTACACTAAATGTATCCAAATGCAAATTTGTAATCTGGCAGCACTCGAAAACTTTCAAACTTTGGACATATTTCACTAAAAGCAAATGGCCCACCTCTGGATAGATCTGATTCATTCAAATATTTAGGAGTAACAATCAACCAAAACATGTGTTGGTCAGATCACATTACTGAATTCCATCACCAAGAAAGTCAACTAACGCCTAGGCCTAATCCGTCATGTTAAGCACTTACTACCTCTTCATGCCAGAGTCACCCTTTATAACAGCCTTGTACTTCCTTACTCGACTATAGTGATATTGTGTGGGGAGACAAGAATAATTCTACATTTATGGACCACCTACAGGTATTACAGAACAACGCCGCCAGAATTATCCTTGACCTTCCTAATAACTTCTATGCTACAGATTCACTATCAACTCTTAATTGGAAACCACTTTATCTTCTTCGTCGCTAATCAAATTTCAGATTTGTCTACCTCGACCACGTACAAATTGGGGAAAACAACGAACACTTTATCATGCAGTTTCAGACTAGAACTCATTGTCACCCGACTTGAGACAATCGACTAACATTAATTATTTCAAAACAACTCTAAAGAAACTATTTTTTTTACTTAAAAGTTTCTAATTACTCTTTCAGTCTAGCTACCACTGATTTTTCAAAGTTTTCACTTAATTCATGAATTTTAACATTACTGACTGTACTTTATATTTACGACAGGACCTCCCTGAAAACCACCATTGGTGAGCGGAGCATCATGTATAAATATTATTATAAATATTTGGAGCGTTTGGGAGAATTATCAAGCAGTTGTGTAAACTGCAAACCCTCGACCTTGTCTCGGGCTAACACAACAGTTTTCGAATTCACTCAACTACATCAGGCTTATTTCATAAATTCTTAAACTAGAATTTCGTACGACAAGCATGAAATTTTGTCCTAAAATGAATAAACAACTGTTATGCTTTTATGACTAAACTAAACAACTAAAAATAAATCAAACAAGTTTTGCACCTGAACTGGTTTCTGATTTTGTATCTAAAAATACAGCCACACAATGTTTTGTAAGGGACCGTTCATTATTTATGGCATGGTTGCAGTACCGAAGAGAAACACATCGAAACCAAAAAAAGGTTTACCCTACCATTCAAACACTGAATTTTCTTCTACCCAACCATCACTAGATGATGCAACCATATACATGTTATACTGCATACATGTTTATCATATATGTATACACGCCCTTTGCCTATACTGTCCCGTTGTTGCTCTTATCATAACCTTTAGATATTTATCGGATATTTATGGTGATATAGTATGAGATCATTAAAATATTCTAAGTAAGTTAAAGTTTGTGTTGCTGTTTATAAACATGAAAATATATCTATCAAAAATATTATTTAACAAGAGGTTTTACCTCATGACGATGTCTTTGAACAAGTAATCTCTGTGTTTTATATTGTATCACTACATTATTATAACTATATACATTTTTTAAAGTTGTAAGGTTTTTGCTGTGCAAGCTGTGTTAAGTTATCAATGCTCAGAAAAACTCTGAGCACCAGGCAGGACTCGAACCCGTAACTTTCTGAATGCTAGACAGACGCTCTAACCATTGAGCCACTGGAACTCAGATGACAGAGCAAGGTTATAAATACGGTATTGGACTAAAACCTTGGACTAAAACCTTACAACTTTACAAACATCAAGCTGCAACTAGCTAACTTAACTATATACATTTTGTTTTAAAATTTGTTACCCAATATTTATAATGCAACAAAAAAGATTTGCCCAACCTTTTACCGCCAAACATTTGGCTTACCCAACCCATTTCTCTTCGGTACCAACCCCAGCAATAAATAATGAACGTTCCTTAAATACGGATGTCTCTCACGGAAGAAAAAATTAGACCAATAGACATGCATGTTAAAAGTTAACTTACCTAATGCATCTGACAATCTATTTCAATTTTTTGTTTTTCGGTAAAACAACTGTTTTGCTTGTGGCGGATTCTTAATCTCCCAATATCATGATAAATTATTTTGTGTGGAATCTTACTGCACTACATCCAGACATTTGATTTTGCTTCCCTTGAGAAAACGGCTGTCCTATAGCTGCGCAATCTTTTGTTTTAATTTTTAACTTGAGGATTTTTAGATCTTACAAATCTTGCCCATTATTTGAACAATTACAAATTTACTTCTTTCTTTTCCGACAAGATTAATAACTTAAGCCCTAGTTGGATTTGAAAAAGGTAGTCCCTCAATTTTATCATATACATGTACTTGTATACATGGTGACTTTAAGAGACATAAGAGGTTTGACCTATAGATCATGGACGAGCTATAGCTGATCGCACAGGATGCAGTGCATATATCAATCGAACCAAGTACATCACTCTTCGCTCTCGGTTAGCTCAATGGTTAGAACGTCTCACTGGCTATATCAAGGTTACAGGCACGATAATTCATGTACGGAACTCTGGAACTTATGAGGATTTGAGTTTGACGATCGTCCATGAATCGTCTGTCTACTCCAAGCTCCCACATTCACAACATCAGTGCATCAACAAAAGTACAAACTCATTTCTGACGGAGGACAAAGGAGTACAATATGCTCATTTCTGAAATAGCACAAAGGATTACAATATACTCATTTCTGACGGAAGACAAAGGAGTACAATATACTCATTTCTGAAATAGCACAAAGGAATACAATATACTCATTTCTGACGGAAGACAAAGGAGTACAATATACTCATTTCTGAAATAGCACAAAGGAGTACAATATACTCATTTCTGACGGAAGACAAAGGAGTACAATATACCCATTACTGAAATAGCACAAAGGAGTACAATATACTCATTTCTGGTGGAGGACAAAGGAGTACAATATACTCATTTCTGAAATAGCACAAAGGATTACAATATACTCATTTCTGACGGGGGATAAAGGAGTACAATATACCCATTTCTGAAATAGCACAAAGGAGTACAATATGCTCATTTCTGGCGGAGGACAAAGGAGTACAATATACTCATTTCTGAAATAGCACAAAGGATTACAATATACTCATTTCTGACGGGGGACAAAGGAGTACAATATACTCATTTCTGAAATAGCATGCACAAAGGAGTACAATATACTCATTTCTGACGGAGGTCAAAGGAGTACAATATACTCATTTCTGAAATAGCACAAAGGGTTACAATATACTCATTTCTGACGGAGGACAAAGGAGTACAATATACTCATTTCTGAAATAGCACAAAGGAGTACAATATAATCATTTCTGAAATAGCACAAAGGAGTACAATATACTCATTTCTGAAATAGCACAAAGGAGTACAATATACTCATTTCTGAAATGGCACAAAGGAGTACAATATACTCATTTCTGGCGGAGGACAAAGGAGTGAAATAGCACAAAGGAGTACAATATACTCATTTCTGACGGAGGACAAAGGAGTACAATATACTCATTTCTGAAATAGCACAAAGGAGTACAATATACTCATTTCTGGCGGAGGACAAATAGCACAATATGCTCATTTCTGAAATACCACAAAGGATTACAATATACTCATTTCTGACTGGGGACAAAGGAGTACAATATACCCATTTCTGAAATAGCACAAAGGACTACAATATACTCATTTCTGAAATAGCACAAAGGATTACAATATACTCATTTCTGACGGGGGACAAAGGAGTACAATATACTCATTTCTGAAATAGCATGCACAAAGGAGTACAATATACTCATTTCTGACGGAGGACAAAGGAGTACAATTTACTCATTTCTGAAATAGCACAAAGGGTTACAATATACTCATTTCTGACGGAGGACAAAGGAGTACAATATACTCATTTCTGAAATAGCACAAAGGAGTACAATATACTCATTTCTGAAATAGCACAAAGGAGTACAATATACTCATTTCTGAAATAGCACAAAGGAGTACAATATGCTCATTTCTGAAATACCACAAAGGAGTACAATATACTCATTTCTGAAATAGCACAAAGGAGTACAATATACTCATTTCTGAAATAGCACAAAGGAGTACAATATACTCATTTCTGAAATAGCACAAAGGAGTACAATATACTCATTTCTGGCGGAGGATAAATGAGTACAATATACTCATTTCTGAAATAGCACAAAGGAGTACAATATACTCATTTATGAAATAACACAAAGGAGTACAATATACTCATTTCTGACGGAGGACAAAGGAGTACAATATGCTCATTTCTGAAATAGCACAAAGGAGTACAATATACTCATTTCTGAAATAGCACAAAGGAGTACAATATACTCATTTCTGAAATAGCACAAAGGAGTACAATATGCTCATTTCTGAAATAGCACAAAGGAGTACAATATACTCATTTCTGACGGAAGACAAAGGAGTACAATATACTCATTTCTTAAATAGCACAAAGGAGTACAATATACTCATTTCTGGCGGAGGACAAAGGAGTACAATATGCTCATTTCTGAAATAGCACAAAGGAGTACAATATACTAATTTCTGACGGAAGACAAAGGAGTACAATATACCCATTTCTGAAATAGCACAAAGGAGTACAATATGCTCATTTCTGGCGGAGGACAAAGGAGTACAATATACTCATTTCTGACGGAAGACAAAGGAGTACAATATACTCATTTCTGAAATAGCACAAAGGAGTACAATATACTCATTTCTGGCGGAGGACAAAGGAGTACAATATGCTCATTTCTGAAATAGCACAAAGGAGTACAATATACTAATTTCTGACGGAAGACAAAGGAGTACAATATACTCATTTCTGAAATAGCACAAAGGAGTACAATATACTCATTTCTGAAATAGCACAAAGGAGTACAATATACTCATTTCTGAAATAGCACAAAGGAGTACAATATACTCATTTCTGACAGAGGACAAAGGAGTACAATATACTCATTTCTGACGGAGGACAAAGGAGTACAATATACTCATTTCTGATGTAGCACACAGGAGTACAATCACTGATCTAGAAATAGACTGGATAGTGCATCCTATTACTGAGCGCCTTAATGAAAATGTAACGGGAAGTCACGCTTTTTTTTGTGAGCGACGCCATATTGGAAGGTCCCACTTTGAGGAGCGAGCTAATACATTTTACTGTTGCGAAGTCGTTGTTTTCGTATATAATCACGAAATAAACGAACAAAGCAAATTCATTTTGGTATTTCAAGCAACAGGACACATAATGGAACTATTGAGGATCTAAAAACGTGAAGGAAAACTGAATGGTAAGTAAATAAGTTGACATTTTGACGAAATTTCGAAGCGGGCTGAGCGAACAGAGAGCTCCAAAAGCGTGAAAAGGGTTAAATACAACACTACCGTGAATAGACTGAAAGTTAGAATACAAGTGTGTGGTAATACTATAATTGTGAAATGTTTTCAATCGGTAGATCATTTGCAAAAGCGAAAGAGGTGCAATTAAAGGTACAAAAGATAGATTGGCTTGTAGTACATGGGACTGTGACAGGAGCATGTTTTACTCTATATGTTTGCAATATTTAATATTTGGTGCCTTCCATAAAATTAGCTGTAGCAAACTGTGACAGGAGCATGTTTTACTCTATAAGTTTGCAATATTTAATATTTGGTGCCTTCCATAAAATTAGCTGTAGCATGCATCATAAAAATAGTTTGCCAGTTTGTTTTAACATACTCCAGGTCCAGTGTGTGTAACTTGTTGTGTTGGCATTTAGGAATATTCTGTAATTTTTATGAGAAATTGTTTGTGAGTACTGCTGTATTTGTAAATTTTAATGTGATATTTGTATGTTACAGCCACAGGTACATGTAGTTGAAAATCAAACAACTATATATGAAGGAAGAACTCAAAGGTGAAGTGACATAACAACTTAATACAGAATATAATTAAACTGTGTTATTTACAGTTTTCAAACTTTGTAAATCATAAATCATTCAATTAAAGAATATTTTTACAATTCTTGAGTGTATTTTTTCTTGTGTAGTTTGATTCTGTGTATATAAATGAAAACGTTTAAGAATTTAATCTTTTCTTTGACTTCTGTAACTTATGTTTATCAGACATATCATCATTGTTCAATGGATTATATGACCATATGTTCGACTCTGCAGTTGATGACAACCATGTTTATGGACTCATCAAACAAATCATCAAGTGCTACTGCAAAGTCAGACTTTACCACCTTGGTAAGGAAGCCACACAGCATCTGTGGAAAGAAAATAAGAAAAAACTTAGTAAATGGTCCTGTTTAACTGCACAGGCTGTTGAAACATCACTACCACCAACATCAACAATCTTTCTGAGACTACACTAACCTAGAGTATCTGACACTTACTACCGTTGAGACCATCAAAATGCCAGTCACTATTACCAACATCAGCAATCTTTATGAAGAATACATTCATTATCACTGGTTTGTTAAAGAGAAGAAAGATGGTTAAAGAGAAGGAAGATGGCTAAAGATTTTAAAACCGGTTCCTTGAACCACCAAATATACTCAAAAGTTTACAAACAATTTTCTCGAATAGATCAATAAAACTGGTGCACATACAGGTTATCTCAAATACATGATTTACAAGAATACGTCTCTGACCGCACCAACATGTACACAGTCAACACTCTCAAAAATAGACCAAATAATTGATTATCAATTGCAATTTTTTTGCATCTGGCTGAAATAATAATAATAATAATAATAGATGTACATGTACTCTTAGATGCATCGAGTTTAATAAACAATATATTTTTACTCAAAGAAAACTCGGGGTAATGATTAAAATAGGTTGTCCATGCATTCATAAAATCTGCCAGATGGGGTTATCTAATTCGGGCTTTAATACATCATACTAAAATATACTTTTTAGTCACACTCACAACTCACAACTGTACTCACCGACGGTACTCACACAATAATCGAAATAGCTATATTTCAAGACTTACCATAGCGGTTGTCCGTAGTAAAGCTTGTTCAGTTGATCAAATTTTCCGAATTCTTTTAGTCCTCTAGCAGTGTTCCATATTCTGAGTAAATTCTGAATGATAACGGCCTTCATCAGTTCAAAGTTGTAACACCGATACTGATTGCTCGTACCATCGACTCCATCGAACTCGCAAATTCCGTTTTTCCCAAGAATTTGGGGCCAAACAACTACAATTTCTCTCTCAAAATGCTTCACGTGTCCTCTCTTTCTCGTAATAAAAAAATTGTCCGATCCCCAAGGAGAAAATGCTTTAAAACACGAAAACTCTAACTGCGCAACAGTAACTAATATGCGAAGTGGGACCTTCCAATATGGCCGCCGCGACCAACCGGAAGCTTCATTTTCAGACAATACATGCTCTATCCAGTCTATACATAGATCAGTGAGTACAATATACTCATTTCTGACGTACATGTAGCACAAACGGGATATAATATGCTCATTTCTGATGTAGCACAAAGGAGTACAATACACTCATTTCTGAAGGAGGACAAAGGAGTACAATAAATGTATTTCTGACGTATCGCAAAGGAGTACTAATATACTCATTTCTGACGCTGCACAAAGTATTACAATATACTCATTTCTGAAATAGAACAAAGAAGTACAATCAACTCATTTCTGACATAGCACACTCATTTCTGACATATCACAAATACAATAAACTCATTTCTGACATAGCACAAAGAAGTACAAACAATATTCTCATTTTTCACATCAATTTAACATAAAACGCTGCAACGCTATATATGTAATACGGCTTCTCCAGAGTTACAAATTAAATTAATTATGCAGAGCGGGCACTTGCAGTTCTCAAAGAAGGGCCGGGAATATTTAATTGCAGGGCCCAGTAAACAAAACTAGTTTAGTTGAAAACTTTTTTTTTCAAAACTATTTTTTTCAAAGCTAATTCTGGCTTCATGATTTTATATTTGGCAGTAAATTAAATTAGCCTAATAAATTAAGTTATCCGTCACTGGTTTGACCTTTAGAGAGAGGTCTTCACAAGAAAGAATTGACACATTTTGACAACTTTTGGCACATTTTGAAAGACATTTCGGGAAAATTCCAAAATATTCATGAAAAAATTATATTTTGAATTTTTTAATATTATATATATGTTTTAACATTAACATAATATATTAGAGTTGTTTTAATTACAGTTGCCCGCGGTTTAAAATTATACTAAGAGCTATATATGAACACATACGATAGATGAAGTATTCTCATATTTCGGTGACGAAACCGCTGAGAGAAATCTGGTCGCATATGAAGTTGCGTCCGCCACACTGCATTCGATGTCGACTCTTAATTTTTCGGGCAAAAATGTTTTGCCCCCCAAACATAACTGGTCAGGTACGCCTACGCCGACCGGTTCAGGGCCAACATTTCTATTCTCATACGGGTAAAATTTAGTAGGGGGGACTGAGCATAACTTCAATATTAATCGAATTTCAATATTAATCTATTTAATGCACGAGCCCTGAAGAACACAAATTGCCATTGTTATGCCCAAGCATTATTATACAAGCAGGTTTTTCGTTAAAAAATGGATATGTATTAGAAAATTTTTTAATTTTTGATTCTCTGAAAATATATTTCCTGAAATTTGAGGGCACTTTTCTCATTTTTTCAGCCGCGGCAGTGTGCGGGATTCGAAGTATTTAAATAATTACCGTTAAAGTAACACATATTTTCCAAATTTAGACCGCGTGGATATCTCTAGTACCGCGCATAGAGAATGCGTTGCACGACGGCAGAAGAGAAGGAAGGAAATGCAATTAACCACAAAACCAAATTTATTAGGTATATTCAAGTTTAATATACGAGATAACGTTTAGACAATGCCCTGACCCTCTGGCTAACAATTAAATCCCAGATTAATTCCCTCGATGAGAATCCGTTATAATGTCATTAAGTTGCATTCAAATATTAGAATAATTTAAGACAGGACCCAACAAGATTAGTCATGATATTTCAGGTTTTCTAATCTTTGTCTAAAGAAGACTTCATGAAATCTTCATAATTTTGCCCGAATGACAAGAATAGAGCTAATTAATAATCGCTCGAAACGTTCGACCTATACATAATGTTTCGCGGGCAGTACACCAACTTGTGACACTCTAGATATTTATGTTTCAGAATTCGCCTACCTTGCCTTAGCAAGCTGCCGAAATAGTATAACATGAACATTTATCGACATGATTAACATTAACCTACTTAAACACTACACATGCATCCGTAAAGATAATCATAAGCGTTATAAGATGTCGCGAAAACCAATACCTTCCGGCTGGAGTTGAACCCTCTACCCTGCGATGCTAGTGCAGTGCTCTGACCACTGAGCTACCGAGGCCGTTGGCGAAAGCTTAGTCACGAGTTCTATGTATAGTGGTGGTAATGCCGGGATACGATTTTGGGTATACTACAAGTAATATTTATAACATTTTGGCATTAGAGCATCACAATTACCAGAGTGCTCATACTGTATAGTATATCTTCACAAATGCTTATAATCTATCACGACCCTGGCAAATGTATAACCCTGAAGCATTACTGATATATAGTGATTACTGAATATAGGCAAGACATCATTGTAACCTTCACAACCTTCTTAGGTCAATGGTAAGGGCGTCTCACCGGCAACTCAGAAAGTTAGAGGTTCGATTCCTGTCTGGGGCTCAGAAACATTTTCTCATGAGGATTTGAGCTTGACGATCGTCTATGCAATCGTCTTTACATGTAATTTCAATGTTGTGCTGTTTGTTTTTCATATGCGAAAGGAGGGTCATTTAGCTAGTAATACTCAATGCTTTGGCATTGTTGACTATCTCTACCAAATATGATAGTTTCGTATCAATTTATTTGATTAATTGTTGTATATACGGCAGCTGATGTAGTGAATAATTTGGAGTGGACTACATCATGTATATTCACTGCGTCAGCGGTATATGCAGCATGCAACATTGAAAATTCACTCCTTAATAACGACTTAGCAAATCCAGTTTTGTTGTAGAATATTATATTACACGCATTCTCCTATAAAAAACGAAGTTGTTAAAGATGCATGGCATGCATTTTGCCCAGGAACCTCGCCATAATTTGTCATTTTTTGTTCCTGTCATTCTTTACCTTGACTTGGTCATTCGTGTTGACTAACAACAAAGTCATACCTTATGTAGGATTGATTCCACCAATTCATGATTTTTTGTCTTTATCTTAGCACTTCACGCGTTCAACATGCAAGTCGGTTTCCTTTGATGTACCGCGGGATGTATGCGCCATAAATCCCTATGAATACCAATAAGATAAGAAACGAAGAAAAAACTAGGAAAATCTTGTCCAAAGTGGACAAAATCGACAAGACTTTGTCGGAAACCTCCTCAACGTAATAATAAGTCAGATAAACACCTCGAACATAAATCCCTCGTTCTCGGTGCTTATATCTATTACTTGGTCAATCTTCTCGGTCATTCTCTTGCTTTGCCTTGGTGCTAATTTGCATTTATATATCACAGCTTGATGATTACAAATCATTTGAAATTTTTGTGTCTTCCTGGTTTCACACGAATATTTTGAAGGATAAGCTATGTGATCACGTAATTGAATCCAGTGTTGCAGTTGATTATAGGCATGCAGCAAGATCCGTAGTTTCGAACCTGTAAAGTAAAGCTCACAAGTTCGGATCTACGGTTGGAGCTGTCTGCTTCAGTTTCCTTCCGTATTACCAGGATTTCTGTTCTAACCGCAAAAAACAACGCAAAATTAAAAACACTCTAGATAATATATGCAATTAAAGTGTCTACAACCCCAACTACAATATTACTCATGTCTGCATGAATTGAATAATAGCGCACAGAATAGATGACGTAGGTTGTTGATGTTTGTCCGCATTTAACATTAAATCTAAGTCCTAAATAATAGCAAATGAGTCATTTGGGAATTCTTTAGACTCAATTTTTGTTTGTTTGTCCGCATTTTGGGTTTAAAAATAGAAACTGAAGATGACAAAATATTTTGTGATTTGATCTTTGTATATTGATGTTCTATAAAAAATTGTTTGTCATACCAGTCATTATTTCCGATACAATATTTTAATGCAAGACAAATTGACTTAATTAATACGTTGATTATATACTTGAACGTTGTATTAGAGATTTTATCAACTTTTTCACTCAAATCCTCAAATGGTCAACACGAAAACCTAATCACATCATTAGCTTTCTAAAAACATAAATCTAAATTATCCAAGAAAGGCTTAAATCTGAGCAATATTTTACTGTTCAACAATTGCCTTATATGGAATGTTTATAAATAATAAATATTTGTGGTTATAGGCACCTTAACAGACACAGTCCAAAAATGTAACATTTTGAAGGAAATATTACATGTAATGGTCATGCTTCATTATAATATACCAGAACAGCATCTTTTAATTATGGTGAATAATGGTTCACGTTTGGTATTTCATTGGACATTAAACCAATATGAACTATACACTAAACTCAGTGCATGTTCTTGGTTTACTTCTACAACATTATGTGGACACCGAGTGTGATTATACTCCGAGTCACTATATGAACAGATTGAAGCAGCAATGCGCAAATTCCGAAATAAAGCCCCAGGAGGTTCTCGACTCTGCCCACAGGTGTGGGAATGCTTGCTAAGTTCAGATGAGACATTTTATTTTTTCAAAAGAGTTTTTCTGACTTCTGGGAGAAACTGATGGGAGATAGGATTGCTAAAGATACTTCATAAGATTTATGCTACTTGAAACAGCATATTGATACACGATTGCCTGCAGCCAATAGTTGAAGAAGATATAACTCATGAAAGTTAGTGTAGTTTCCGTGCCCTGGGCCAGGATATTCGAACTGGCTATTAAGAAGAGGCGAGAGCATAGTCGACTTGAGTCATGGGTTCTATTTTTGAATCTTGTAAAAACTTTGGGAAATATTGGGTAAGTTTGGAGTTCCACAAAAGCTTATCAGACTTTTAAACTCCCTCCATGTAAATGTCAATGTTAAATTAACTGTACTTTATATTATAATAATAGTAGTAGTAGTAGTAGCAATAATAATAATAATAATAATAATAATAATAATAATAATTTATTTTTTATTATTTTTTATTTTTTAAATAATTTATTTCTTATCATAATAATTTTTAACATAACAGGCACTAAAAAAAGGATAATGTTCAGAATAAAATTAATATATATATATATATACATATCTATTGTTTCTCTCACAGTTTTCTGTCCGTACCTTAAAGCTATAATATAAAAAATAAAATAAACAATTTAAAATACAAATTATATTACAATAGAAAAAGATATAATAATAAAAACAAAACAAAAAATACAAACAACTAATTAATCATTCCAGTACTGGTTTCAACATCTAAGTCAATGTTCTCTATATTACAATGCATTCTTCTTATTGTCCTTGAACCTCTAAGGCACAATAAAGCCGATCGAAGAATTGAAAACGAAATTTTCGCTCTTATCCATGCCAATGTCTTCGAATACATCTCTCCTTTCTTGTTAGCAATTAACTCAGCTAATCGACTGTGATATATCAGACATTCCTTTCCCATGCCTCCAGTAGTGGTAAAAATTAAAGGTGTAAATGTTCCTTGTTCAATTTCTGTGACTCGTTTGCTGTACATCCGTTTCTTTTCATTCTCATGCTTGCGGTAAATTTGCTTGGGAGTTAGATCCATGTAAGATTCTGCATTTGGGTGACATACCCGGACATCTAAGAATGCAGATCTTTGTTTCTCCCACAAACCACGTGCATGATATTTCATAATAATAATAATAATAATAATAATAATAATAATAATAATAATAATAATAATAATAATAATTGAAAGCATTGGCCTGAAGTGGAACGAGAAAAAGTGTGCGGTGAAACACGTGAAGAGAGGAGATCTGGACCGAGGCACAGGATATGTGAAGATTGGAGACCTTAAACCGATCAAAAGTCTGGGAAAGGATAACACCTACAAATTCCTGGGAGTGCTCGAGAACATCAAGCAGGAGGACAAACTAGTCCTAGTGCGGCTAAGGCATACTTAAAGAGACTATCGATCAGCTGGTCCAGCCCGTTGTCGGACCAATTCAAGGTACTGCATGCATTGAACCAGTATGCACTACCACTACTTTCGTATCTGATGTGGACGCAAACATGACCATTGGCCGAGCTCAGGCAATTGGATAGAGAGGCACGGAAGATAATTATGGAAAATGGATGAAATCACCCCCAGTTGTTAGGCTTTATGGAAACCTGGATCCATCGATGGTAGCAGTGAGGAGATTTGAGGAGAAGGCGGTGCAGACAGGGCGTTATTCGATCATCAAGGATGCTGAGAAGTATGCATGACAAGGGTTAGGGCTAAACCCTTGCCTAAACCACCCCGAGCCCGACGTGCATCACCGAGGATGGTCAAGAATTACGAGGGACGAAAGTTAAAATCTGTCTAACCAATGCCTAACAGCAAGAAAATCGAGTTATAGTAGAGGGGGAGAAGTGGCAAGGGAAGCTCATGAAGAGTAGATGGGGCAATAAAGATTTAAGTACGGCGGAAGAATGCTTTGCGTGGCTCCATCGTTGGAATAATGCCCACACATATACAGTGGTAGGACTACAAGAGCTATATCAGCTGTTACTGCCGACGAAGGTATACTACCACAGAAAGACAAGAAGCAATCAGCCAGCAGGGATGAGAGATGTCTCTTATGCAATAAAGGTCCGGAAAGCGTGGCAAACATCCTAGCAGGCTGCAGCGCGCTAGCGTAATCAAAATACCTAGCACGACACAACAACTCTCTCAAGATCCTGTACTTTCAAGTACTCAAATCCCTATGACTCATAACGACGGTGGGACCCTGGTACTCACAAGTTCAACCGATCGAAGCCATTTTATGAAAATGAACGAGCAACAGCCTACTGGGATATGATATTCCACTGTACGCAGATAACACACTATATAGTTAGGGCAAACAGGATAGACGCTACGGTCATCGATAAAGACAAAAAGGAAGTAATTGTCGTCGAGATGAGCTGTCCTTGGATTGAGAACAGGGAGGCTAAAGCAACCGAGAAGACAATTTGAGAACAGGGAGGCCAAAGTAACCGAGAAGACAATCCGTTCGTTAAGCCCCTCATCATTTCTCGTACTCTTGTTTTTATGTATTAGTTTATTATGTAATTGTTTTGTATCTCGTGTACGTTCTGATGGAATTTTTTAATAAATAATAAAAATAAATAAAAGTATGCTCCACTTCACCGGGAGTTGAAAGAGACTATCCTGGTCATCCTGTCATATACAGTACAACATTATTATAGATGATTCCAAAGAAGTCAGCCAGCCACTTAAGGAACTTGTAGAAGACAAAGAGTAGACTGATTGCCTTTCAGATGCAAAAATCCGTTGTAACCAGCTCGCTACACATCGCTCGCTCCTTCAAAATTTTGAACTGAACAATGACTTCGGAGTGTGAAAGTTTAAAAAATAATAGTGTAATCAGATTTTAGGCTCAAAATTTTGAGTCTTTTTAAACATTTTGAACTTTTAGTGTCATTACGACATTAGGTGAAACTTTCCTTTTTATTATTGATTAAGATTGTTTAGCATTTAGGTTTAGTATACTGTGGTTGGCTACGGTTGCCGCCTAACTACAAAGTGCTTAAGTTTAACTGCAGGGCATCCAGAAGTTTATATACTGTACTGTCATAATAATGCAAACTTATCATTATCATTTTATTGATAATTAATAATTAATTTACAATGATAAACCTCACTTTTACAGGTAGTTTGCCAATGTCTACTTGAACTGATTTGATATGATAATAAAATATTAGATGTTCATTAGTTCTGGGTTATTCCATTCTTTGTCACGTTTACAGAAAACATAGTACGAGTAATTGGAACTCATGTTCATTATTTTCTTTAAAATATACTTCCTACAACGTGCGTCATATTCAATCTCTTTTAACATTTCAACAAAATCTAGTGATGCCGACTGTTCGAAAACTGTACTGATTGATAAATTGACAAACTTAACTTTTTTATAGTTTTTGCGCTGATCGTTAATTAAATTTAAATACTTGCGTTTCTTACGGGTAGCGTTGATCTGAAGATAAAAGAGTAAATTCGAGAATGTAAAGAATTTTGTTTTCAATTGCTATTAGAAGGTCAGGACGAAATTGATCTCCAGTAAGATAAAGCCGGCAGGAAGATCAGCGTAAAGCTCAGAATGTTGAACAGATTTAAATGCGGTGCGATGAAATTTAAAACAGAGTCGTATTGCCAAGTAAATCGAACCTCATTCAGATATATTTTTCATCCAGCAACAACATGAAGCAAGGTATCAGGAGCTGAGGCTGAGCAGAATAAGAAATCAGATGTTGTTGATATTCCCCATTTCGACATGTTTTTGTGTATCGGAAGTGTGTTGTTGATGTACCGGATGGTAAAGTAAAAGATATTTTAGGAGTTTGCTGTAAAACCATATACTGTAGAGTCGAACGTGGATGTAGAATGCTTAACGATGTTTGAAAAGAAAGAACCTTGTGAAATGAGGTGATTTTGAATCCTATCTTCATGTTCTTTTCTGACTGCATTCAGGACATCTTTTGTGTTTTTGTACATATCGTATTGTACATTTTTGTGGTTGCTTGTAACCGACCATAGACTTCTGATCTCTTCGTTTGGCGAAGACTTTAAAGCAGATCAGAAGACGGTTTGACACTGGAGAAATTTGGTTGAGGGAAGAATTATGCTTATAAACCTAATTTGTTGTGAGGAAGCAGAACGTTGCTAAGAGTTGCAGAAATGGGAAGTTCTAGCCATTTTTGAATATATTTTGTCGTGATACTGTCTAGTTGTTCGCAGACCCAGGTTTTTGGTATATCAGAAATGGTAAAGTGCCAGGATATTTTTGAAAGAAGATAGCGATTGTACAAGAGAATTTTGTTTTTTGGATGAAGTGGTAGTTCATCAATTTCGTTAATTATGTTGTTAATCGTATATCTTGGTCTGACATATTGAAATCAAAATAGCGAGCAAAATAACGGAAGGATTTGCCGTTTTCAACTCGTGGAACAAGTATGTTATTGACGAATAACTTAGGTAGATACTGGACAGATTTTTTGTGTCTTTTTTTATTCCAGATGTTGAACGGCATTTGTCAACTCGGATAATCATATTAGCCCACTGGCACCAAATTGTAAATCGGTTGAGAAGCATTTGGTTTTCTTTTTCTTGGCCGCTAATAATGGCAGCATCATCCGCAAATTGAAACCAGTGGATTGGATTAAATGGTACACCATTTTCGTTTAATTTCCAGAAGCCAATTGCTGACGATATTTTCCGATTTAATGTGTTGGATAAATGTATTAAATGCCATATTAAAGAGGGGGCTGAGACAGTCACCTTGAAGAACACTACGTCCGATTCTAATGAAAGATGTGCCAAACTCTTCGGTTATGATTGAAGTTTGAAAATCAGTGTAGAGACTTTGGATAAGATTATTGATGTGATCAGGAACGTGATGGTAATGAAAAACTTCGTATATGAGGTTATGATGAACTTCACCAAATGCATTTTTAAGGTCTAATAGTGTGATATGACGAGAGATCGTTGTTTTGTACGTGCTTTGTTAATTATATGCGCCATATGAGCTGTATGTTCCAGTATTCTGGAAAGTTTTGGGGTGAATCCTTCTGAATGTGTTGTTCTATATGTATTTGTTTGCAGCTAGAAATTGGAATGTTTTATTGCGGATGCATGATGTGAACACTTTAAGGGGGGTTGATTCAAGTGTTATTGGTCGAAAATTTGCAGGATTATCTATCTCTCCTTTTTTATAGATGAGTATTGTGCATGCTTTTTTCCATTCAGAAGGAACAACGCCACATGACCAGGCTGTGTGGAAAATAATAATAATAATAACAATAATAATAATAATAATAATAATAATAATAATGTATTAATATGCACACTGCTGTAGTGAATGTGGGAGAGCTTGGAGTAGACACACGATACATCTGAGTCTCGGTGGCTCAATGGTTAGAGCGTCTCACCGGCAATCAGAAGGTTACAGGTTCGATTCTTGTCAGAATCATTTTTCTGAGGATACGAGCTTGACAATCGTCGATGTAGCATCGTCTGTCTACTCCAAGCTCTCCCACATTCACTACAGCAGTGTGCATATTAACACATCTAAACCTTACCGATATATTGTGACTGCCGCATATATACAGTAGGCAGTACATATATCAATCGAACCAGTACATCGTTGTAACCTTCGCTCTCCATCTGAGTCTCGGTAGCTCAATGGTTGATATAGAGTGTCGCACCGGCAATCAGAAGGTTATATTTACAGGTTCGATTCCTGTCCGGGACTCAGAATAATTGTTCTGAGGATATGAGCTTGACGATCGTCCATGTATCGTCAATAATAATAATAATGATAATAATAATAATAAATAATATATTTATTTAAACACGGTACTATTTCACTATTACTATTTTACTATTTTAATTTACTATTTTTATTATTTTACTATTTTATTTTACTTTTTTACTATTTTTAGGTTAAAAAATAACGTGATCTTCCAGGTGCGCCAACAATCAGTTATCCACGTGTCAGCGGTATATTAAATTTCTGTTGATCTGTTCATTTCTTAGAGGACATGTTTAAGACATTGTTTCTTTCTTTTTCGTAACCAAAATGCTGTTAACTCTTTCGCTACGGGCGCAGTTAAAATGGGTCGTTGATGACCCGCAAAGTCGTCAATCGAAAAACACGGCACACGGTAACGCAAGATTAAAAATTGAAATTCGACAAGCGCCAGGAACATGAAATCCACGCACACGCCAAGTTTGATTTTATTTCATAAACAACTCTGCGATTGGTGGCATTTTGAGTTTTCAAGATGCTATGCGGGCGTGCAAGATGGCCTTTTCTGGAAAAATGTAAATTTTTCAACCTGATTTATGATAATTAATGCTAATTTATATTAACATAATCTGTTTTGTTCGGGAAATTTAAAAGAACAAGTAAAAGCCGGTTTATTGGGCTTCCAGAAAATGTATAGCTTTCGCAACAGTTATGGTTATTTCAAGAGATATCAATAGAACAACGTTGGTCGTTCAATTTTTGATGTTTTTCAGCCGTAGGGAAAGAGTTAATAAGCAATAATAGGTAAATTGAAAATAATCGAAGAAAAAGCGTGAAAGGAAAAGCAGTTTATTATATGTTGAATTGAAAATAATCAATGTAAATACAGTTTAACAAAGCAAAAAAATGGTCAGTGACAAAAAATGAACCCCCTTCTCTGCTCCCCCCTACCCCCCTCAATGAGAGGAATTATGTAAGGGTTACCCGAAGCAGAGTCTCTGCAGAGATCCCACCCGCACCGGTCCACCCGCACGGGAGCTCATACTTTTAAATATATACGCATGCAAGCTATCTATACACTACAAAGACAATAGGTTATGTGCATGTGGGTCAAAAAGGTCAAAATTCACCGTGTTTAGAAATGTAGGAAATAATTCACCAAATTGGCTTACAATTTGATATGTGTGTTGTTTAGCCGACTTACAACGATGATGAAAAATTCAGGCGAAAATATAAAATTGATCGATGCGAAAAAATATCGGCCATTCTATATTATTCGACAAGCGCCAGGAACATGAAATCCACGCACACGCCAAGTTTGATTTGATTTCATAAACAACTCTGCGATTGGTGGCATTTTGAGTTTTCAAGATGCTATGCGGGCGTGCAAGATGGCCTTTTCTGGAAAAATGTAAATTTTTCAACCTGATTTATGATAATTAATGCTAATTTATATTAACATAATCTGTTTTGTTCGGGAAATTTAAAAGAACAAGTAAAAGCCGGTTTATTGGGCTTCCAGAAAATGTATAGCTTTCGCAACAGTTATGGTTATTTCAAGAGATATCAATAGAACAACGTGGTCGTTCAATTTTTGATGTTTTTCAGCCGTAGGGAAAGAGTTAATACGTCAAAGTACAGCTGGGAGTTAGGAAGACATTTAAGGCGGGGGTTATGGTTAGAATAGAAAACTCAGCGGGGGGTTAGGGTTAGGATCTACGTTATTTTGGGATTAGCAGTTCTATGGGATTTAAGTTGTTTTGGGATTAGCAGTTTTATGATGACCTATGATATACATCATAAAACTGCCAAAACAACTGCCAAAACAACTTAGATCCTAACCCTAACCCCCCGCCTTAAGTGCCTTCCTAACCCTATTAACAGCATTTTGGTTACGAAGAAAGAAACGATGTCTTAAACATGGCCCACGTTGTAAATGACCGGAAATTTAATATACCGCTGACACCTGGATGACTCATTGTTGGCGAACCTGCAGGTTTAGGTCGATAACATCTAGTATCTTCCGATCTTCCAATAGGCCGTGGGACACTTGTATTATGCACGTTAAATACTATATATTAATTACAAATACAATTACAGTACTATTACAAATACTGCTACTTAGATATAAAATAAATCGATTGATATATACTAATGCAATACTAAATAAGTAACAAATTATAATTAAAAGTTATAGTAATTTTTAATCTTATTTTTGAAGGATTGAATAGATGCAGAGCGTTTAAGCTCATTGGGAGGTTATTCGAAAATATAACTAAATGCTTTCCTCCGATGATTAGTATTTGATTTAGTATTTGAGTAAAGCAAAAGCCTGTTTGTCTCGTTTGGTGAACATGAATCTGATCTGTTTCTCTAAAGAGATTTTGAAAAGTATGTGGCACCATGTCACGATCATATGCATAAATGTACATAGTTGTTGGTACCTTCTTAGATCTAAATTTGGTAAGCCTATTTTTTCCAATAAATCTGTAGATCTAAATTAATATCCACACTTTGTAATTAATCTTGCTGCTCTATTTTGGACCCCACGTAGACATCCACAAACTTGTGTACAATGAACAATAATCAAAATTGGGTTGTACCAAGACGTTTTGTACACAGGCTTAAGTATTTTTAAATTGACAATGGTTCGTAACCGTTTAAGATCATTAAAACCCTTATTAACTTTTCTTTTAAACAAATTAACTTGCTCAGTCCAGGTCAAGGTCTACAGTTATGATTATCTGGCGTGATGGTCCTCTGCATCTCTTTCGAACGAAGCAGGACTTAATTACTTTTACCGGCCGTAGCTATCGTGAACGAGGGGAGAGTTTATACCATCACAGATTTAAAATATTCTGATGACACTGCAATTTTGTTTGACTCAAGAGATAGCTTGGAAAAGGTATGGATGTTCATGTCGGAAACATCCACCTAGAGACGGATTCAAAGTCTGAAAAGCTACATTTCTCCATGATCCAGACACATGATGGTGCTGATCTGTCCGTTGTAGAACTTGACAATGGTGCAATCCATTGAATGATCCGATTGCGACTGATCCAATTCTGCTTACCTTGGAAGTACACTATCCCGGGATCGTTCGGATGTGATGGATGTGATGGTTCGTATAAAGAAAGCACAAAATATTTTTGGAGCTCTTCGTTACTGCTTGTTCTAGTCCATATTCTGCGAAGAGACTTGTGTGTATCGTACTCATCCTAGAATCTTGGTGCCTCATTGAGGCACTCTGGCAACAACTCCGCAACTTTAACGTGTGGTGTGTGCGATCGATGTGTTCTGTTATGCGAAGGGACACTCTACAATATCGAATCACGACTGTAGAGCTGCTAAATCGTTTAGGAATATCACAGGTTGGTGTTTATGTTCTGAGACGCCAGTTTCGAGGGTAGGTCATGTATAGCAATAATGGATTTTTGTCGATTGCCGAGGACAATGCTATCGATATGGGTTCGATCTAAACGTCTTTGTGGAGCCCCGCGCATTATACCTATGGACTAGCATTGTGAAAGTCAGTAAAGATGGCAGTAACAGACATTAATACTTGGCCAACGTTAGCACACAGTCAGGAGCATGATACATAAAGAGATACGATAAAAATACTTGATTGATTTTATTTCCTGCGCACTTTGATCTTTGTGGATATTTTTGTACTCGCAACGCCTATTCTCTAGGCTGAGGGAAGGTGTATGTATGTATGTATATGTATGTATGTATGCATAACTGCAATAAAATTATAACAATTGCTATAATCATGACTTAGTAGGACAACTATATACAACCAACTGTTTTGTGAAAGTACTCATGTAAGGATTGTCTCAAAATATCAGGGACTGTCACAAGACGGTGACCAAATATAACTTAATTCCTGACTTGGATAAGCAATTTAACCACACACCTCTCCATGTGTTTAATGAAATAGTGAAAGAAATCTGATGTTGTGTTTCAGTTAATTGTATGGTTTTCGAACTGTCTAGGCGCCCAGGAACTGCAGATGGTGCTCAACGCGGTCGTCTGTATAGAGTGGAGTCTGTGAGATGATTTGGTTGAAATTATATCCTAATGTTATTGACAAATTTCTCATTTAGATTTGATATCTGGTAATTTTATTTCTTTCGCTAAAGAAACCTGTTTCGAATTAACATTCGCAGCTTACCTATAGCACACCTTCATTTCGCGTTGGATTAATCTACATTTGAATATAGCGTTTAACTTACTCAGTTACAAATATAGAAACTCACCTTGCATTGTTGTTCAATAAAACAAGTGGGCTTTGAAACTCTTTTGGTTCCAAATATTGTTCTCCTGCTAAAGGCTTTGCATTGACGTGGTTCTTAAATCTCGTGCATGCATTTAACAAACGATCACTTCCTAAGAACAAGACTGCCTCTTTTAAATAAGACACCTCATAAGTGATCAATTTGGTTGTCCGTATTACAACCTGTTTTATACCTCCAAATCGGTGCACCTTCATATATAAACGAGCTCAGTGTCAATGAGACGACATCATTTGCATAACCCTTGAATGTAAATGATATTCGCTAGGCAAGAGATCACTTATTATGCAAGTCTACTCAAGATAAGCCACGCCTTTCCTCGAATTTCTTAAAATAAGATCATAATTCTAGAAAATATTTGCTCTAATTAGTATAGGCCTATAGTGATTGATAGATTTCTGTCACTATGTATGAAACCAAGTAAGATTATATTTTCTATATCCTCTTTATTATGCAAAATTAGGAATAAGCACGAAGGCGATCAATCACAAGTGTGATGGTTCAATAAATTGTACATGTAGTATAGGAAAGGTAAATCCATGAATTTACTTCTTAAAGTTGACTATGCAAACTTCGAATTCCTCTATATGATTATAACTCACTAACCGTTAGAATTTTGAGAGCAGTTAAGAAACTGCATATTATCTAGCTTAATTAGGTATTACACAGGTTTGTTTTAGGGGTCTTCACATTCATAACTAGGTATGTACCAGTTTTTTTCAAACGTTGAATACTTGGCTCCTAGCCGGTTCAAGTTATATTTACTGCGAAGAGCATTGATGCCGAATATTAATTTTATTTTATGTTGTAAGTAAAGTTGTGAAACCAAAGCAATCGGCGATTGACAAGCTTCTTCTGGTTGAGCTCAGTGCCTGATTGCAACTGGAGAAGCTGTTCCAAGATTTAAAACAGCTGACATGACTCTCTCAAAAATGTCAGTTTTCTGTCAGTTGCGCCAATGATATAAAAAAACGAAAAAGAGCAGCTTTAACAAATAATAACCCATGATAGTAAAGATAAACATAGCTATACCAGCCACAGAAACCTCGTGTTTCTGCCAAGAAAATTTGAGCCGGGAAGATCAAGTAGGGGGGGGGGGGGCGGGGCGATCAAGGAAAGGTTTTAGGAGCTCGCGTCTTTCGGCCGAAAAGTTTATACCTCATTTTTTGTGTTGTAAACTTTAATCATATATACAGTATGTCTGCTGTGTAGTGTGTAATATAATCTAATTTTCGTAATGACTTATTTATCGTACATTATAAAACTTATATCATTGATTGTAGATATCTAATAAATGGAACCAGAGATCCAGTAATGTAGATTGGGTATCATAGATGAACTCAAACCTTTTTTTACAAGCTAGCTATCCCCAGCTGGTTGCTACTCGCATTTTTTGATTTTTGAAGTCTCCCTGACTTGATTTTTATCTTCGAGGGGAGACGCAAGGCAACCGCAAAATGTGCAGATGTGCACCGCGCATGCGTGATCCTCCTATAGTATTGAGCATTTTCAAACAAAATGGTCGCTGAAAGATTTTGTACACGTACAGCATTAAGTCATGCAGCTGTACTACCGAGAATGTCATTGTCGTTGCTATCAGTTACGCGCGCGTGATTTATGTCAGTTTAGCAGTATTTAACACGCTGCAAATCATAGCTTTCGAGCACAAGTTTTTGTCAGTAAATGGTAACTAAAAAAAACAAAATAGGACCAATTTTATTCAATAAATATCGTTTGGTTATTTTAATTATTCGCTGCGGCATAATTATTGAATTAAATAGTTCAGATTGTGATGCAATAAGACAGCATAAATTTGTAAATAAAATTAACATTCAATCAGTGATCTGATGTCATCGCTTTTAAGTGTTTGTAAGAATAAATGTTGAAACTTTATGCTAATTTGAATATAAAATTTGCTGGGGCAAATAACTTTAAGTCACAACATTTCAGTAATAACCGTTTATGTAATCTTACACTTTATATTTGAATATGTATCCATATATATACATATACAAGGAACTTACCATGTTATTTCGTTAATCTGCTCTGATGATGTTGTGATATTCAACGAAACGTTAGCTATATTAAAATGTTCGACTCAGGAAATGTTGTGCCTTCATTGAAGTTATTTGCTGGGCATTGATTTTTATATTCAAATTACGATTCCTGCCTCATGGTACCTCAATCGCTAAAACTTTATGCTGTTTAGAAATAATACATCTATTTCTTATTTATTGTGAATCAATACAATGAGTTCCAACATACTATCAATACAGCTCAAATGAGTAAAGCATCGCATCAGTTAAGAAAAAGTCACGTGGTCGTAAAGATATATTACTGTATATATAAGAGAAGCTAATTAATCTGAAAATCTCACCTTCCCTCACTTGCCAGTCTGCAAATTTTTACAACATCGTTGTCTGTTGATACACTATAAGTATAGAGAGCACGTATAGGAAAATATATATTAAATTGCTCATGATTAAGTTACTCAAGTTCTATCGATAAATTTTACCTATTGCTGAAAGCATGTGCAGTTCGACATTAGATATCTATATATCCTACTTTTTATACCGTAGTCATGCACTCATGCCATGACTATCAGTAGAAATACCTTTCTTTGCTACTCCACAGAACGAAATAAAAAGCTTTAAAGACCTTGTGACTCCTAAATGGACGATCTCTCTCTCTCTCTCTCTCTCTCTGGTGTAATGTTGTGATGTGGTTGTTAGACCTCGTGAATTGGAAAATGCTGCAAGAGCCATTCAGCACAGGTTTAGCACAGGATTATTTTAACCTTTTAAACGTTAAATGCCAAATATGAACGTTAAACGCCTTATTTTAATTAAACGCACAGCATGTCAACACATTATTACTCCACATGCATGTTGGGTTTCATTCCCCAAGTGTAACCTGATATTCGCTACACATGATAAAACACTTATCATGGAAATTATGAGATAAACAACGCCTTTTCAAATATTACAGATATTGCACAACTCAAAGAGACAATACTTATAAAAAGGTAAACCGTAAACGGGTAAATGTACAGTATATATGAAGCTACAATGAACAGTTTCAGTAGTAAGTTAGTATATTTTGTTGTTTTTGGAATTGAGTTTATCGATGACGAAGAACGCTTACCATTATGAATATCTGATGTAATAAATAAAATTATCACTAGACAACCGAATCACACGTTATTTGATCGTCTAGCGTAATTTTAATTTCAATTTTCAATGAACAAATATTTCACTGAACAAATGTTTTCAAATGATAACCTGCTTGATAGCACATCTCTGAGAAAACATGCCAGACACATAATGAATTACCATATGCCACAGACTGTTTTTCGACGTATAAAACACGCTGCATAACATCTCTAGAGAAATCCAACATCAGTAGCGGAACGAGGATTTATTCAAACGGGTTCTCAGGATTGAGACACCAAGGGTATTGTGGTCTTCCGAGGTATACTCTGGCGCAACCTGGGAGGGACGCATTGAGACGTTCCTGGAAGTTTTCTTTCAGCAGGACGCATACTTGAACATTATAAAATAGCAAATGTTAATGAAACCCACGGATCCGCCACTGATCATGTGGTTACATAGATATACCTATAATATATATATAGGTACATACTCAGTGTACATATATCCGTGTCGGATCTATATATCTGATATGGACCCGCTCGAAATTTCTCCCTCGTTTTTAACGGCGGAGATAACGTTAATTTTCAAAAGTACTACGCCAATGAACCAACGCATGAAATGATTCTGTTTAGAAAAAATTAACAAACCTTGCAGTACGGTCATCATATCAGCTTATCGCCTCGCGCAGGAGATCTATATAAAATTTAAAACCTGTAAATATTATATATATATATATATATATATATATATATATATATATATATATATATATATATATATATATATATATATATATATATATATATATATATATATATTCGTGGACAAACTTCAGATATATACATATACATATGCACGCACATAAACACACATACATATACACACGCATACACACTATACATATACATATACATACATATACATATACATATACATATACATATACATATACATATACATATACATATACATATACATATACATATACATATACATATACATATACATATACATATACATATACATATACATATACATACATACATATACATATACATATACATATACATATACATATATATATTCAAACATTTAATTGATTATTTATTATACCTATTTAAATATTTGTAAATATAAATAAACTTTTCATATACTTAATATATAATTAATATATATTAATATGTTGCATGTTCTCTGACAATACATTTAGAAAGCACCTGGTATAACCAAAAATTTATATTATTGTTCGTCTAAAGACCAAAATAATGATGAGATAATACTAATAGTGTCATTGTCAGTGTTTTTATTTGTAATTAAGAAAATGATACCCGTTTAAAGGGTTTACAATTCATGAAATAATAAATAATATAAGACCAAAATAATGACACCCTTATATAATTTTAGAAATTGTAAGGATATAGAAATGTGAAACTACACTTAATGCAAAAAAATGCAGATCAGAAACTAAAAATGTCAATTACTGGTACATACCGTTGCAGTTTCTTGATGTCGATTATGCAACCGTTAATCTCACGAAATTACAATAACTTATCTTTTTGTTAACAATTTTACATGTCATGGGTAACTATTTTAGTATATTGGCATTGCCCAAGGCCTCTTCCACACTTTTATCCTTTACCTGGAAAACCTTTTGACAACAACACAATTCAGCGATATGAGAGATATGAATATACAGATAAAAAGATATATGACTACACAGTTTTGCATCTTATTCTATATTACATATAACTTCTATTATTAATTTTGATGTACTATTCAATCATATTTAATCGTGATTAAATATTATTGAATATAGTACATTTAAACATCGGTGTCACGATGCCTTGCTTTATATTAACATGAATAAAATGATAAAATATATTTGAAATTTATAACATTTGATCGATTGTGTTACGCAAGGCTTCTAGTTATTTTCTATATAAAACCAAACGCATTCCATGTATTGTCTGATACGTTTCTTTGGATTATATCTCCCATGTGTTAAGCAAGCTTTAACAGTGGTGAATCCTCTTTAACTTCAAGTTATGTAATTGCATATATCAGTATTTATTGATGTGGTAATATTTGGCAATCTTGTATATCGTATTGTTTCTACTCATCATATAATCTTTTAATCCTTTGTTATTATTGCTGCTTCATTTTTCAATTTTCCCTTATTTAGACTTGTGACCTAGGTTAACATATACACTGTTGAAAAGGCCGAATGTAGCCAAACGTTTATATCTTTTAGTGTGTGGTAAAAAGTTGTACTATATTGATAAAGTGGATCGCTAGCTTGCATAGTGACAAATGATCTCATAAATGTTGACATAGAGTCTAGATATTTTGTAACTGTTTGATGCAGTCGTTTACTTTGGTGTAGGTGGAACTTGGAATCAGCATAGTGGACACAAAAATGGATCTAACGGAAAATGAACGAGTCTATATGTTCCTGACCATATCTTTATATAGTTTGGTACATAGACTCGTTCATTTGTACTTAGTTATGTGTCCACTATGCTGATCAACTTTACACCAAAGTATAAACGACTGCATAGACCGGTCACATATTAAAATATAAAGCCAAGTATAAAATTTGGTCTACAGACAGTGAAATTTTAAAAAAATATGTAAAACATTGATAATAATAATTATTAATTATTATTATATTATTATTTATTATTAAAACATTCCCTTTAGTTACAATATTTACAAGTGATTGAAGCTTTGAAGAACCTTTGGCTGATTAAAAGTTTCATTTTGGACCATGTCACAACATTTAAAAAAATATAAAGTGACTAAAAATATTTAAAATTAGGTATACTTTCATACTTGTGTTTATATCAATGAAGCGTACTAACGTTCTTGGAAAATTACAAAATACAGTTTTTCGCAGTATTTCTTCATTTGGCTTACGAAGATTACTCCAAAAATTAAATAGACTATTTTGTTAAAAAATATATATATTTGAAATTGTAATATAATCGTTCCGAAACGTTGAATAAAAGTTTTTAAAGTTTGCTTTTATTGATTTATATTCTGACAGATGTTAAACTTTTTTTAAGGGATGATTTATCGATTTACTGTATCAACCAATTCTGATTGGCTGATCTACTAGTGGTCCTGATTGGTGATAGACCACTAGTAGCGTTATCCAATCACAAACCTTATAGCCACGACATATATTCACGCTGCAACAATTAGACAACTTGCCCTCGTTGTCTATGAACTCGCCCTCGTTGTCTATGAGCAGAATAGATATAGTATGAGCAGATATATCTCCCAATGATAGACAACTCGGGCTCGTTGTCTAATTGTTAATTAGATAGCGAGTATAGCGTACCAATCAGCGTGTAGCATTTGCATTAGATTACTAGCATGTTTCTACTAAATATCAATGAAATCTTGAGAGTAACAAGCATACAAATTCACGATGAATTCTTATTGTATCATTGTGATGCATTTAGACCAGCAGTCAAGATTTGTAAGCCCAAAATTTATTCAACTAATATTTAACCAACAGTAATTTATTGCATAGATAAATACCACACCCGACCAGTATAAGGGGTTCGCGATTGCTATATTAGGGACTATATACCAATCATATGGATTAGACTTCGATTATATAGATAGTTAAAACTTATATATGTACTAGTAACTTTATTCTTAAGTATACACATACAATATAATGGAATACATTCATCACGTTAAACAGAAATTTTTTTGTAAATATTCCTGATTATGCCCATCAATGTATTGCATCATCGTTGTCTATAATGAGGTATGAAATTCATACACTCTTATTTCAGACGCCCTATAATGTATTTTTAAAACGCATAAAATTACAACAGCTCGTCGTTTCAACAGTTGACCTATAGTCGCCATGCATAGAGTACGTAAAGATAATCTCAAACCACAAAATAAGAATAACGCGCGTAAACTCGTATGAATAATCTCCACAAATCTAAATTAGTTACGTTTCAAAGACCAAGTCTCAAGAGAGACCTGTCTCGCTATTCAGCTAATTCTACTACTTCGAAATTAAAAGTGCAAAGCTAAACAAAATCTCCATTTTCTGTAATCTATATTTATGCCAGTGTATTCTACAAAGTCTAAATTTATATCAACTACATGATTACGTTGTGATAGATGCCTTTGACAAAAATATGTTAAAAGAATACATTGTCTGTCGAGAAGGCACCACTTATTTAAGCTATGGAGTATGGTCCTTGTATATAATGTGCAATCGCATAATTGAATGCAGCGAGATTTTCCATTCAGCAAATAATGGACTATTTTCTACGACATTATTGCGAATGCCATGGCTTTGCCCTCGTACAGATTGTTCAATATGAAATTAGTCGACACAAGGACAGACATCGGAAGGTGAATAATATTCTCTGAATATAATGTTATATGCTTATTCTAAATGTCTTACCTTCCTTATAGTTCCACAAAGATGCTGATCATTTTCCTTCCCAAATTTTCCACTAATCCATATCTTCCTATTGCAGTTGCCTGATATAACTTTAGTTGAAGCATTTATATACTTAACTATAATTAAGTAAATATCCTAAAATATACTCGAAGATTCGTCTGTCTTAAATTGAAATTGAAATTAGAAAGCACATGTGGCAGTTCTACTCATTCAATGTTTGATGCTTCCAAACTTCATCGACAGCAGCTTCTATCTTACCTTTCTTTTGTTCTAGACAAACCGTTTCAAACATTTTGTCCATGTTTGAGCTTAGTGTTGACGTTGTCGTTAGAACTCATGATCTGTACATCCAGTACATAAAGATATGTTACAATATATGCTGCATGAGCAATATAGAATTTGCATTTTAATGCTCAGATTCAATTGGTCATTGTATACACGTATTTCTTTCTTACCAATTAATGCAGAAAACCTTTTATTTTAACTCAGCTCATCAGGACAGAAGCCATATCGTTGTTCAGGGAGTCATTTTGTACCTTTAGTGTAAACGGATATTCACCAGACAAAGCACCACTTATCGTAGAAACCATCCTGAGATTAACCACGCCTTTGCATGCATTACACAAGTTGAGTCGGAAATGAAAACAGGAAAATACTCCTCTATAAACTCGTATGTTGGTGCATTGTGAATTCCAAGCAGTTGATCTATGACTTATGTGTTTTTAATTTCAACGGGAAGGCGCCTCGCATGGGTCCTCGAGTCCCGTTCGCGCTTTTTCCGTTTGGGTATTTTTTGTATTGACATTAATATCTAATAAAATCGACTAAATCATATAAATCATCAAAAATTTAGAAAATCTTAATTTAGAATTTAAAACTTTAATTTCCCGAGAAATAGTTCGAAGTACTTATTGTATATATAAACCATTAATACAATTGAAGGTAACTGTACATTATATAAACGAAAGAAAATTTGCTCCTCAGGTTGCCAGTCGCCCTGTTAGAAACCATTAAAGGACAATTTGTTGGTAAATTATGATTTTTACTACAATATTCCTATTTATTTAGAAAACTACCAAACGAAACTACCTGTTTTTTTATAAAATAGTAAAAATAATAGGTTGATGTTGATCGCCAGTTGTACTGTATTAGTGATGTATTAGTTGTGCAGTTATGTATATTGACTCCCAGCTGCAACTGACACTCAATTACTTAATGGGCAACTTTATGGACAAAAACACATCTTTGATACAATCTATCATCTATATATGCACATCTAGCGAGTCCCACCCCAATTTGTAAAGATGATGATTAGTATTTGGGTCTTTGTATGTCTATCATCCCATATCATATTTCCATACTAAAACACCGATAATATGAAATCATGCTAGAGCTAAAATGATAGTAGTGTTGATGTGGTCAAGAGAAGTCGTCTATGACAAATGCATCAATGCTCAACCAATTGAATGTTCGCCAACTTAATATCCTATATATAATATATATATATATATATATATATATATATATATATATATATATATATATATATATATATATATATATATATATATATATATATATATATATATATATATATATATATATATATATATATATATATATATATATATATATATATATATATATATATATATATTATATATATATATATATATATATATATATATATATATATATATATATTATATATATATATATATATATATATATATATATATATATATATATATAAATATATAGCCAAAATATTGGCTAAATTTCTATGAGGTGATAATGATTTAGTCTAATTTAATCCATATGTATCACAAAGGCACTTTGATGATCAAATAATAAACGGATGCAAGTCTGTAAATCGTTGTTATTAAGAAGATCGACTAGTACACCTTGAGGGCACACGTAAAGTGATTCGGATTTCCAACCTTAAATGACCATCAAAATATTTCCCTAGAGCCCTAAGGTATCCTGTCTATATGGCTTAGTGTGCAGCTCTCAGGTTATGAAGTGAAAATGTTTCCTCCCTATATATATATATATATATATATATATATATATATATATATATATATATATATATATATATATATATATACCCAGGATCTTAGGCTAGATAATTGGCAAAACGAATATCTTGTAAAAGTAATTAGACCAGTATTTTCCAGCTAAAGTGTAGCCATCTAATGTCAGTCGCTGTTTCGAACGAAGGCTCTTAGTCTTTGAATGCACTCCAAGACTGAATTTTCCTCATACACCATGCCGTTTTAAATGCTCTAGCGTTGAAAGATATTTAGCATTTGTTGCAGGCACCAAAAAAGTTACACTAAAATTTGAATTTGCTTCAATACCCACGAAACAACGGATTCAAGTCATTTCTGCAAGGTTGGCAATGAGCTCGCATTTACTGTTATCTTTCATATTCAACCTCTGAATTTTAATGATTTCCACGAATATGTATGATTGCTCAAAAATGAACTCAGCGATCATTTGGACCTGTGATCAGCGATCCTGCAGCAAGAAAATTATCGCAGCAAATTATCTATAGAAAATTTTCTAAAAAATCACATGCAGGATCGCTGAGCAAACGGTATGAAAAAGTAACATGGGAAAATGCGAGGGGTACAAGCCACAAGTCTGGCCGCAGTATTCTACAGGAGGAGTCGCTGATATTTCGTGATATTGGTCAGCTGGAAGGCTATAGAGGCATGGTAACAAACACTACATTGCAGTAAAGAGTTGTTCGACGTGATAACTATTTCCTAATTTTACACAGATATTATTCAGGTAAGAGAAAGCATTTATTTATTTATTTATTTATTTAATGTTATTTATACACGGTAGGCTTATCAGCTATATTATAATAAAATATTTAAAATTAAAAAGCTGTTTTTCAAAGGGCCGTGTATCTAATTAACAAACAGTTACTAACTAATTAACTTCACCAACTAACTAACTAACTAACTAACTATATTACTTACAATTCAATAGGTTAAAATAATAAAACCATGCAACAATACAAATATAGAACTCTTGCATAACAAGCATAACAGCTAGCAAGTGATATTCGTATAGGGTTACTATATTAAGTCTAGAGTCAAACCAGGTTCTAAGTAATTCTTGACTTGTGAGCTGTGATGATGGACTAATCCGAGTGCCACCAACATTCTACTGACCGCCATTCTTGACCTTCTCAAGCTGTTGGCTTGTTCCAATTAATAACAAATTCAGTATTGTCAGAGGTAAAAGCAAAATACAGTTGGGTATGATTAGTATAGTAATGCACTTTAGGTAGATGCATGTTTTCAATGATCTCAAATATCTTCACTTCACGAAAAGATTTTTGAATTGAGGGGCCCGGCGTATTACAAAATTCTTATCTCAAAACGTCAAATTTAATCTGTTAATTAGTCTGTTATTGATTAATCTAGACCTATGTTATAAAATTTAGGTTTGTGATATTAGGTCTCCCAATATTAGGCCTACCTTAATATTATAATATCCCCTAAATATATATATATATATATATTATATATATATATATATATATATATATATATATATATATATATATATATATATATATATATATATACCGTATATATATATATATATATATATATATATACAGTATATATATATATATATACCGGGTGACCCAAAAAAAAGTACTCCGGTTTGATTCATAATAACTTCTAAACCACTGAAGCTATTAAACTGAAATAACTTTCATTAGATAGATGGAAGACTAACTTAGATTTTGATATATGACAGTTGTATTTTACTTAAAAATTCACGGAGATATTAATGTTCAAAATAGGTAGCATATTTCTGGATGTGTCTAAAATATGCAAAAAACGCCGTATCAAATATTAATCAAGCTTTGCTCAACTGAAACACGCACTATTAGCAGTAAATAAATGCCACTTGACAAATTGTTTATTATGAAACGAAGTATTATTATTTGCAAAATACAAGCAAGATTTATTCGTTCGGAATCGCGTGTCCTCTAGCACGAATGCACTGCCTAGCCCGTGACACCATTGCGTCGAAGGAGTCATGGATCATTCGTTGTTCTAGATTACGGCATGCTGCGAAGCTCTTCTAAATTCTGCGGTTGCTGATCATGTGGTACATTGCAAATTTGTTCATGTTCAGAATAAACTCAGAATTATGAAACACAATCAAACCATAACTCCATAAGACATAACATGCAACTCCCCAGAGACATCCAACATTAAGTATTTGATACGGCGTTTTTTGCATATTTTAGACACATCCAGAAATATGCTACCTATTTTGAACATTAATATCTCCATGAATTTGTAAGTAAAATACAACTGTAATATATCAAAATCTAAGCTAGTCTTCCATCTATCTAATGAAAGTTATTTTAGTTTAATAGCTTCAGTGGTTTAGAAGTTATTATGAATCAAACCGGAGTACTTTTTTTTGGGTCACCCGGTATATATATATATATATATATATATATATATATATATATATATATATATATATATATATATATATATATATATATAAAATATATATATATATATATATATATATATATATATATATATATATATATATATATATATATATTTTAATTTCGATTTACTTGATATTAATTTTAATTAATATCTAATTAATATGATTAATATCTAATTAATATAATTAATATGATATTAATATTAATTAATATCGATTTACTTGATATTAATGGTGATTCGCTGAAAACGTCGGTCTCGTACAAGCCTACTGACTCCCATAGTTATCTTCTATTTTCATCCTCTCATCCCAACCACACTAAGCAATCCATCCCTTACTCTCAATTCTTGCGTCTTCGCCGCTTATGTAGCGACGACCAAGATTTTCAAGTCAAATCAATGGAAATGAGATCTTTTTTTGTCCAACGTGGTTACCCTACCAACCTTTTAGACCTCGCCGTTCAGAAAGCTTTTCTCGTCCCCCGTTTAGACGCCCTTGAACCATCTTTGGAACGAGTTTCAAACAATAAAATTCCTTTAGTTCTAACATTTCATCCTTTCAATTTTAAAGTTAAAAATATTATTAATCGGAATTTTCACATTTTACAAAATGATCCTGAGACGTCAGCCATTTTCACCGACAACCCTTTGGTATCTTTTCGCCGTAATAAAAACATTCGTGACTCCTTAGTACATAGTGCCCTTAAACAAAATACCTCGGCACCAGCGGGAACATTTTCTTGCGGCCGTTCCCGCTGTAACACATGCGCTTTTCTCAATCCCACTACAGTTATTACTGCCCCCAAATTCGACCACACAATCCGTCATGCTTTTTCATGCACGTCCACCAACATAATTTATTGCATTTCATGCGATAAATGCCCTAAAATCTACATCGGTGAAACTGGGCGACGTCTTTCAGACAGGTTTGCTGAACATCTTCGTTCCGTGAGGATCAATGATGGTGACAAACCTGTAGCCCGCCATTTCAACAGCTCCAACCATTTGGTTTCAGACATGAAAGTCTGTGCCATCCTTCCCATCTCCGGTGGCAACGATAACCGCAAGCGTCAAGAGAAGCGTCTCATTTTTAAACTTGGCACCACACATCCTCTTGGTCTTAACGAACGTTTTTCTTTTATTTAATTTCCTACAAGTTTTTGGTTATTTTAGTTTGCTTGGAACCTTTATTATTATTAATTTTTTATTATTCGCGTATGCATTTTCATTCCTTTTCAAATTTTTTGTTTCTTATGCTAATATTATCGCCTAATCCCCTTGAATATTGGACCTGTCATTTCTCCCGCCCCCTCAATCTGCTTGCTGATCGACTGTTAAAAATAGCAAATGATCTTACGTTTCCCATCTCATTAATTATTAGTTTGTTTATCTCCCGTGCATTTGATTGGCTACTTTCTACTTGTGACACCCTTTTGGCATATATATAAGCCCTATTTATTTCATTTCATCTCGTCTTACTCTGATGAAGGGCTCCGCTCGAAACGTCAGTATCTCGTCACTAAATTCTTGGCAGTTTACCACCTTTTCACTTTGCTATATATTCAAAACACTGTCTACGCAGCACTCTACTTTTATATATATATATATATATATATATATATATATATATATATATCCCCTAAATATATATATATATATATATATATATATATAGTACAATATATATATATATATATATATATGAAGGGAAAACATAGAGCATCATGCCTGGTTGATATTTGAATATAAAGACTGGTAAACTTCTTCAGGCAAAGTATTAAAAAGTTATATTTAGAAACGTTTTGCCGGTGAAGGCTTCTTCAGTGGAATAAATCTAGTTTGTTAAATCCTCTATATATACAAATTTGTGTAAAAATAAGACAAAGGATTACAAAATATATGTAAATTTAAAAATATTATACAGTGAATGGTTATGTAAATTAAAAAAATTAAAAACTATATTAAAAATTTATACGCAAATTTTAAAAGAACCATAACACCTAAATGCAACGTGATCTACCAATACAACCGTTCATGATGTTATTTGCATGATTTCTAATTTCCAGTGCTTCGATTATTCTCCGTTAAGTTATATTGGTAGATCACTTTGCATTTAGGTGTTATGGTTCTTTTAAAATTATATATGCTATATATATATATATATATATATATATATATATATATATATATATATATATATATATAAAAGTACAATATATATATTTATATATATATTATATATATATATATATATATATATATATATATATATATATATATATATATATATATATATATATATATATATATATATATATATATATATATATATATATATATATGGAATTGTAAGAATATATATATATATATATGTATATATATATATATATATATATATATATATATATATATATATATATATATATATATATATATATATATATATATATATATATATATATATATATATATATATATATATATATATATATATATATATATATATATATATATGGAATTGTAAGAATCGCAACCAGGCACGTTCGGAGGAATTTTGTTTATTCAAGGAAGAGTTTTGAGTTCGTTATTTACTATAATTAGTTAAAAATGAAAATAAACTCCGTGATCCTTGCAATCTCCCTGGAAACCGAACGCTGAGCGATCCTGTATGTATATATATGGCTGCATGATAGCTGAGTTTATTTTTTAGCGTTCTTATCGATTATATATGAATACCAGGCTTAAAGTGCCCGTATTTATGCGGAAAAACTTTTGGTTTGTTTAAAAGTTCGATTTTCTGTATCCTGTTGATATCCATAATTAAAGTCAAGATAAAATTATAAGCGTCGCCATTTTGGTCTATGGCCGCGTTCAAGGGGAATGCATATAATAGCTACCGTGACGTAATTCCTAACTCGTGCTACAATGTTTCTTCTTCTTTGACTTTTTTCTGACTTTTCTCTTGACCTTTTTAAAATGAATATTAGACCAGCGATTAACCTTTTGAACACGCGCCTACATCGTTAAAAATTCGAGCAACCGGAATTCTATCAATCATTGGCGTTGTTATGTATGAATGTCATTCTGCACTGTCAACGGAACTAATCAATAATATTTTAGTGTTTTGCGGCCTGTTTCTAACGAGTAGGGTCAGTTGCTATCCCAAGATGGATCGAAGATGAATATGCAAACAGCATAGTCAGCGGTTGAATGGTTGTATTAGGTAAGTACTTCATCTTGCAGGGATATAGCGAACCCCTAACCCTAAGTCCACACCAAATGAGTTTTCTAACCCTAACCAGTGTATATCCACTTTAATTGGAAGGAAATTTCCTTTCACAGATGCGTCACTATAGGGGGAGGGGTAAGATATTATTAGCCTTCTTTGCAAAAGTTCCATTTGTCAGTGGTGAACTCGTTTAGTGACGACACAATGCTATGAGGCATGATCCTCTGAAATGATATTTCCTGCATTTTGAGGGCACCTTGAGCAAAATATAACGGTCCTCAACCTCCCTGTTCGGTGAACAACACTCGTCGCTATGAGATTATTATTTATATACTGTCAATTTGTCATCATTGTGATGAGAGCTTGTGTGAGATTAGGCTAAAACCGAAACATATACGGCGCACGTAGTTTAGCGATTATTTTAATACCGGGATTAAACCCGGATTTTATATTAGTTAGCGGTGAGATGCATGTTGTGAATTATAAAACGTGCATAATATGTATTGAGAGATGAACGATATCAATCATAAAGAAAACAGAATTAAAATTTTAAATAAATGTCTTGATATCAATTTCAATTCGAGAAAACCCATCCTATAGGATTATAATTCCTTGCGAGATTTTCTTTTCATGTTAATGTTAAACGCCCTCTGTCGTGCTCTGCTATTGTGTTCTAGACTCTAGTGGTTGGGAGAGGTTCGAATTCTGTGTCGGACCACTACTCAGAAAAACGACCTTAAATCGTATAGGCCCTCGGAATCCCTATCTGTTGTGCTTTCCGTTCTCCTAAGAGTGATAAACTGAATAGTCGAAGGCTTAAAACATGAGCCTCTGGCTGGAATAAATAGGGTATAACCTTATCGTGTGTGATCGACTCTAAATAAATCATACTTAAACTCGTACGCTGGAAAAAAACCCAATAATTACTCCACTTAATATCACAAAAAGATATAACGAAAATGTTTAGGAAGTCTATTATACAAGAAATATAATGTTTTTAATTCACTTTCGCGATATTTGTTACATAAACGTAAATTGACTAAATAGATGAAATGAAGAAAACGTTCTGATACTTGTCCGACTAATGTCTTCATGCACGCTTATATTGTCGTTCCAACTTAAGATTCCGTTTCTGGGGTTTTACTTAACATATACATATACGCTTATAGTTCCAGCTTAAGATTCCGTTTCTGAGGTTTCACTTAACAAATACATTATACGCTTATAGTTCCAGCTTAAGATTCCGTTTCTGGGGTTTTACTTAACAAATACATATACGCTTATAGTTCCAGCTTAAGATTCCGTTTCTGAGGTTTCACTTGATCTTCGGATGAACAAACATTTTCTAAGTATATAGTATCATCCCGTAAAGATTTCTTAAATTAAAGACATGCATCACGGTATTTGGCGGAAAGGATGACCGGCCTACTCTTTTCCAAAACCTTTCTTTCCCCTCCACTCATGTTAACAAAATAACACAAAGCTTTACAAATTGCTTAGGCTTAAAACCAAAAAGTCAGCGCCTCGGATATAATATCTTTTTTCCTCATAATAAGGCTAAGAGAAAATCCAGAAGCGGAATACACACTAGATTCCGTATTGCACACTTCTATACCAGTTTAACCGGTTTATACAAGAGGTAAAATCTGCCTTACAGTATATGGAAACCAAAGTAAAATATCGGATGCGAACTGTCTATTTCATTTGAACAGTCATGTAATAAACATCCCATTGAATAGTTTTACTGATAATACGGTCGGGCATTTTAGTCGTTTCTCGCATTTTTCCTCGCCTTTCAGGACTCTGAAAAATACATCCAAAATTCGTAAAATACCCGACCGTATTATCGGTAAAACTATTCAATAAGATGTGTATATAGATTACTGAAAGACGCTGCAGAGGTTATTGCTGCCAAACTCTGCTCTTCAAACATCCTTGGATCAATGAATTATCCAACAGGATTGAACATGTATAAACAAGATGATCTCAATATACTGTATATAATTAATATCTACAGTACTAATTTTTTTGTTGTCTGTATCGAAAATAATGAAAGGGCAGTTCAGTTACAAGTCTCTTGCTATTTATCAAAGCATAATCTTCTTAGTTCCAGAAAATCGCATTCAACAGAATTATTTTATTTTATTTTATTTAATAATATTTACCCAGGATAATCTTATCAGTATGTACTTACACCGCTATCACTAAGAGTCCTGCCTTATTTTAGAATTCAAAATATCTATTAGAGATAAAATTACATAATCTAAATAGCTATAGGTAAAAGTACTTAGATGTTAAAAGTAATGTAGTTACAAAAGTGAATAATGTTCGGCTGCCTTACGTCTAAAATCGTCCAAGCTTGATGAGTTTCTGACAGCAATAGGGAGACTATTAAATGTAACAGCCGCCGTGTGATAAAAGCCCTTTCTAGCTACCTCAAGCTTTACTTTAGGCAGTCGTAAAATGCATTATTATCTGATCTAACATCAGATACTATTCGTGGTGATCATGATCTCGTGTCATGCAGGGGCTGTTCTTGTTGGCAGATCAAAACTATAGTAGTATAAATATGGGATTTTCGTCGAACATGTGGAATGTGTTATATGTATATTGACTACACTCTCTTCATTTGAGAGACATCACAATTACAAAATTAAAAAGTGAACACTCCTCGGTTCTTTCTTTATACCTCTTGGGATTTGGATCATGTCGATTCTGACACTCTGAGGCCATTTTCCTAGTTTATCCCCTCTTCCGGCGACAAAGTCGAAGGTGACTGATAATCTCGCCGCAGCAAGGATTAATTTGTCACGAAAACTTTGTATATATAAGTGAAGTGAAGCCATATTTATAACAAATTACAGGATAATGATATTATAGGTTCAGTCCCATATGTGCCTGTCAGAATCCTTCCCTATTGGTCGGTTCACTAACGTTGGTACGTTTTATCAATAATTTTAATACTCACACCTCTATAAGACTGCATGTCCCAATGTTAAAAAAATGCGTATATAAATGCACTCCTGGTATGCCACTCGGTCCCCTCCCATATCTATTTAAGCTATACTCTTGTTATTGTTGAACTTCTTTCCGAAGGACGTTATCCCTCCTATCACAATCAAACGCAAAATCAATGCGATCACTCGAACTAAAAGTATTACCTTCATCAACAAATTTACAAATCTGGCAACGCACTTTTCCACATCTCTTCATCCCTTACTATAACCCATTTCTTTATTCTTAATTTTCGATCTGACCAGTTCATCCTTCAAATTTCTCGCCTCCTATACGATACCTGCAATGGTTTTATTCCGGAAACGTCTTTCATACTTTCCGAACAAAATCCGCCAAAACCTCAAACAACCATGAAAGTGTATTTAATAATCATGATAGGCATTAATATATTCAAATAATTAAAATAAACTTTCCCTAACATGCAACCAAACAAAGAAAATATCGTCTAAAAACCTCCACCACACCCAAGGTTTTTGACGGCATTCTATAAACATATTATCTTGTAACCTAGACATGGGTTCCTATATGGCCGTACCTAATTTCTGACGATAGCAATGTCAAATTCAAAAAGGTAATTCACTAAAATTAATTTGGTTAAATCCACCAAATCTCCAGCGGTAACATCGATTTCATTAACATCAAGCATACTTTGAAAATCTTGTACAAGATCCTTCATACTTTCAGGTCGCTCCGCGTGCGGTATATATGCGGATATCACCCAGTTGCTTACATGCTTCCTGGCAATATTGTTTCATCCCAAAACTACAACAATAGATCCCTTATCCGCCCCTTTTTATAACATGTCTTTGTATTTCTTTCGGCCCTCTTTCTTCAAATAGAACCTTCTCATTTAAATTATTTAGAAGCAATTCCAAGGAAGTATCTACTTTATCTGGCATCCATGTTTTTGTAAAACACGTTTCCTTGTCCGACTATGTGTCCCACTTCACCAACCACGGCGAAATACGCTTTACCTTTCATAATCCTTCCAAGTTTATTAATTTCATTAGAAAATTAAACCCCCTAGACAAAACTATAATCTCAGAATTGGTAAGTACACGGTCGGACAGATTAATAACATTTCTACTCACAAAACCCCTAGAGCATGAGTTCTCTTCCACGAGTTCATCATCTTCGTATAATCCGATAAGTTCCACCTGGTTGTGTTTCAACTTCTTCTCCATTAAGTCCTCTGGGTCTATCCACACGGTGTAATAATTATTCTTCTGGTTCGGCTGGCATCACCGTTCTTTCTTTACTCCTTATAGATGGTTGTTCCCGTGCTCCATTGAACTCTTCTGCTTCTTCCAATACCGGGTGTTACACTGCGCAATGTTTCATGTAACTTGTCTCGCAACGGCTCAATCTGGTGTTGCATGAAAGGGAGTGTTACAATAAGCAACGTTTCGTGCAATTTGACTCGTATAAGGTTCCTTATTTTTGGCATCTTCGTTGTTTAGCAACGTAAACTACGGACAATATGGCTGTGTTTGGTCACTGCAAGCTAACTGGGTCCCCCCCAAAAAAAAATCCCCTGAAATCTTGCGCAAGATCGTTGGGCAGGAAGGGTTATATACACCACCTCTTCAGAATTGTTTACATTGCCGGAGCACTGACAATTAGATAAAGCAATTTGTCAGACTGAAAAAAATTATAATCATTAAATAAGGGAACGGTCTAAGTGTTGACCAGACCGCGCGGCAGGTCGGAACACGAGTCCACGACCACTGAAACTCTCTCTCTCTCCATATATATATATATATATATATATATATATATATATATATATATATATATATATATATATATATATATATATATATATACCAAGACAAATTTTCGGATAAAATGTCAATTCCAGCCGTAAGGCCTCTAAGTTGCATTTTTCGCAACTGGTCCCGGTTTGGTCTTAAAATGTATATATTCCAACACTCGAAATTTTCCTTCACCAAAAATCCTTAGAATTTGTAATTTAATCGAGTGAAATGCCAAATATTACTTGTTATATATATATATATATATATATATATATATATATATATATATATATATATATATATATATATATATATATATATATATATATATATATATATATATATATATATATATATATATATATATATATATATATATATAATATATATATTGATGTCCCACATTTGTGTGGCATCAAGGGTGATTGTAAATAGCAGTTATCTTCATCCTGCTCATCAGCACTACACTGATGAGGCCCAAAAGGCCGAAAGGTACCGTCTGTAGTTATATATATATATATATATATATATATATACTCAGGCACATTAATGCCTGGGTCCCAGTCTCAAATGAAGCAAAATTAGCGAAATTACAACAAAAATCAGCAAAAAATGTAAAAATGTAAGATTCTATTTCCATTTGTGTATTGGTCAACGTAATATAAGTCTATGTTCAATATTGATTACTTTTGGTTACCATGGGAACCGATCACGTGACCATATTCATGAGAAGAAACCCCATGATAATAGATTTTCTTATTTTCGCTTCGCGGCAACCGAAATCTTTATCAAATGAATTGTAATTGTTGCTATATAATAACTACAGACATCAGCGTACATGAATCAAACTAGGACAGTTGTCCATTTGTGTTTGATATCCAGATATATGAAAATTAATTGTCTTAAGAGAACGTGACACCACAAACGATGGCATAACATGATATTTCTAACGTAACAAGTTCACTGTCCTAATTTGGAGAACAAACTTTCATATATTTATAACACATCTGGAAACTAAAAGCTGCTGATTAAACCGATTTTACCCTGCCGCAAGTTGAACGAGTTTCATGCGAGAAGAATATATGCGGTCCACCATTTACATCCTTGAGCCTACAGGTAAGTTCAGTTTAATTCAGCGGCGATCAGCTTTAATTTCGCTTGTTATTTCCATTGCGATGGCGTACAAAAACATCAGAGGCAATTTAAACAATTTTGATCGTGAATCAAAGTTATCAAAACCATAACGCGGATTTATGCATGTCATTGCCAAAGAAAACTTTATATTTTAACAAGAAATGCATCGCGCAAATATGCACCAGCCTAGTCACTGTGTTATCTCTGACACATGAATAAGGCCATGACGCAAATCCGCATACTTGAAATTTAGGCGCAATGTTTCAAAATACTTCATAGGGAAAGCATCGCAAGTTTATCCAGCACTGAAGTGTTTGTATAGTTAGTAGATGGTAATGAGTATAGAGTAATGGTCAATTCTGCTATTCTAGACGTTTTATTTAATAACTTCACAGGTCTGGAGCATTTCCTGTCGAACGTGTCTGTTGATTTTTAGCAGCACGATAAACGATTCCAGATAACTCAAATCGTTCTAATGTTTATAAAGTCATTATTCGAGTTTCATCAAATGGTCAATAATATTATACAAACGGTAGATTTAAGTGTTTATGACGAGGTTTATAATACATCGAGCAACGCATTGCTAGCTGGATGCGTGTAACAAGCATTTATATATATAGTGTAACTTGACAACATCGCACGCATAACTCAAATGCCATCCCAAATTAACAGTGAAATTGCTCTATGCTGAGATTTATATATGTTAGTCGTATGTAGCAGTGATCTATTTTATAAATTCTTACTGAATATATAATCTTTGCTCCATATTCATTTTTCAAACATGTGAATTTGTAATATTTGCGCTGTGGCAGACTGACATGTCGACTAGCCCAAAATTGTAAACAAACTGTAAATCCAGAGACAGGAAGGAGTCATGTTTCGTGAAGAAGGCAAAGCCATATGCTAACAATGCTAACAGGGATATTACGTTATAATAACAGGGATATTACGCAGTAAAAAGTTATACAAAGCACAAAGACAACCAGAACGCCTTATTAATAGACAGGAATACGCCTATAAGTTATAACACATTATGTTTGTAGCCACGCGCGCGCGGGTTTCTCGCGGGAAGTATGCTGACTAGAACGTGGAGGGAGACAGGCATTAATGTACCTGAGTATTCCAAGTAGTGAGTATAACGAAAAAGTTATAGCATTGGTATAATATAAAAGAGCACTCAATACCATTATAGGTAGAGCGAGGTAATATATTTAAAATGAAAAGTTTCGGTTGCTACTCCGAGTTTCACGCGGTTAAGCGATCGTCAGGCAACTGACAGATCGGATTAAGTTACTCCTATTATACACTGGCTAATTAAGTGTCGTGTTACGTGTCTACACGTGGAAAACAGTTCTGATCGTTTGTTTAGCATGTCTTTTGTTCGTCTTTTCATCACTTGAAGCTTTTCCTCCAACCAACAAAACCCAGCAACAAACAACGATACTCGCAACACATGCAACTGCCGACAAACCGACCTATGCCCACTAAACGGAAACTGTTTGGCAAAGAGTGTGATTTACCAGGCCGAAATCACCCAAGACGACAACGCACAGACAAAATCATATATTGGTATAACGTCAGGTGAATTTAAAACCCGCCACAGAAATCACACCAAATCCTTTCGCCACCAAAGGTATTCACAAGACACGGAGCTGTCAAAATACGTTTGGAGGCTAAAAGAAAACGACAAAAAATACAACATCAAATGGTCCATCATTAAGACAATCCCTGCGTACAAACCCGGAGCTAAAAGATGCAACCTATGTTTGGAGGAAAAGCTTCAAGTGATGAAAAGACGAACAAAAGACATGCTAAACAAACGATCAGAACTGTTTTCCACGTGTAGACACGTAACACGACACTTAATTAGCCAGTGTATAATAGGAGTAACTTAATCCGATCTGTCAGTTGCCTGACGATCGCTTAACCGCGTGAAACTCGGAGTAGCAACCGAAACTTTTCATTTTAAATATATATATATATATATATATACGTGTAGGTTTTGGTCTACGAAATGCAAAGAGTGCTCAACAACATATAGTTAGAGCAAATAATAGATTTTCGCTTACCTCAAAACTGGTCTGCTACAACTTGTTTCATCTGTAAAAGAATCTTCAGGCAGTGACAATATCGAAAGGGGTGACCGCTTATTTATAGGCTTTCTGCCGGAAAGTGGGGGCGTATGTGGGGGACAAAGCATGAGGTCATGGCTTTGTTTGCGTTGATTACGCGAAATTTATTACGATGACGACACTGTGAAATTATTTCCGCTCTTTTGTTGAGTAAACTATTCTTATTTTTTTCTTTTAAAATACAAAATTTTTCTTCTAAACATAAATTGCATCGTTTTGATCCTCCTGTGTACGAAATAGAATGTTTTAGAATTTGCCAATTAATACTGAAATCTTTATTGTTTTCTTTCAATGTCCAAATATATTTCGAAAGTTCGGTGTCATTTTCATGCTTTTTATGTTGAAAAGATTTAGTGTGGTTGGCCAATCGCTCTTTGAATGTGGTTGCAGTCATCACCAATGTAGTGTTTTGTTTCGTTTGTGATGTTTACTGTCACTGTTGCTTTGTATACTATGTCTCTAGTCATGCATTGTTCTTGAAGCGGGCAAATGGTGTTCTCTCTACAACTGCAATTAGTAGCGTCCCTATCCTGCGGTTTGATGTTCCTAGCTATGCGTGCATATTGTGCTTAGTGATTATTGACTTAACATTGTTCATGCAGCTGTAACTTACTTTAACTGTATTTCTGTTAAAAATCTTATGGAGCTTGTGGTGCGGAGGGAAATGTTTGTCAATTAGGCTAAGGAAATTACGTCCTATGTTAGTGCTGACACTCTTGCTAAATGGTGGGTTGAACCAAATGATATTGCGTTGCCTATTCCTACGTGGTCGTTGCGGTGTATCATGAGTGTAGCTAAGTTCATGTTTAAAGTTGCTGTGCCTAAGCGCGTTCTGATATAAGGGTGCAGCTTCCTGAAAAGTTTGCTCATCTGACGAAAGGAGTTTAATGCGTTTGTTAATTGATGCAGGTAGTTGCCTTGTTATGCTTGGTGGATGGTTAGAGTGCATATTTATGTATAGCGGATCGTCATTGGGCTTCCTATAGGGCCTATAGTTTCCATTGTTAAGGTCGAAAGTTACATCTAAAAAGTTTACTATACGTAAATTTGATTCGGCGGTGATTTTTAGGTCAAATTGCTCGAAAATGTTGTGGAGATCTTTTCTTGTTTTGTCTGCTAAACGTGCTGATTTACTTTTTATGATAGCCAAACCGTCATCTCTATATAGGCCGATGCTTTCTTTGCCAAATTTCTTACTTAGGTGGTTTAAAATGAAAAGGCCTACGAGCTCACAAATTTCCGCGCCGTCGAAACTGCCCATGGTAACGTCGAACAAATTCTTGCTATCTTTTTTTATCCATGAAATTCCGCTATTGAAAAGGAGAGATTTTCTAGCGTGTTTTATTATTGAAATGTTGTTTTGAGGTATAGTAGCCAAATTTGAAGCCCAGGACAGAGCTTGGTCCAATAGTTTTTCAGAAATAGATGGATAGAAATCGACAATGTCAAATGAAATGAAACTGTGTCTGTCCTTATCTTTTATATTGCCAAACCACTCAATAACTTGTTTTGTATTTCTCCATTGATTTAAATTCAGTTTTTGTCTCAAATTAGAATTAATTTTGTCCAAAATAGCTTTGCTTAGTTTTCCGGATTCGCTTTTGGCGGGGTTAATTAATCGACATTTTGGGTTGTTTTCGAAATTTTCTTTGTGGTCTTTTAAAGATATAAATGCTTCGCGTTTTTTCATTTTTTCAATTCTGTCGCCGATTCCTAAATTGTTCGAAATGTCTTTTAGTTCTGAGTCAATTTCATCTATAGAGTCCTCGGATCAATGCTTATATGTTTTTGTGATGTTGTCATGTAAGAGGTTGTTGTATATGTCGGGCGGGGTTTCATAAATATTCCGAGTTTTGTCTGCAAAAATGAAAATGTTGGGAGACGTATTAATTTTCTTTAAATCGTTAGCCAAAGATATATATATATATATATATATATATATATATATATATATATATATATATATATATACCAAGACAAATTTTCGGATAAAATGTCAATTCCAGCCGTAAGGCCTCTAAGTTGCATTTGTCGCAACTGGTCCCGGTTTGGTCTTAAAATGTATATATTCCATTCACCAAAAATCCTTAGAATCTGTAATTTAATCGAGTGAAATGCCAAATATTAATTGTTATATATATATATATATATATATATATATATATATATATATATATATATATATATATAATATATATATATATATATATATATATATATATATATATATATATATATATATATATATATATTATATATATATATATATATATATACATGTATATATATATATATATATATATATATATATATATACATATATATACAAATTAATGGTATATTTATCCCAGGTTCTAAAGTCACTTTACATGTGTGTGTAACGCGTGTGTAACAGCATCTGAAATAAAGGCGAAAATTTTGGCCCAATAACCCCAAAAGATGACGTAAATTCATTGTAGATAATTCAATATGATTTGCTCAACAACATCATTAGGTTATAGCCTCAATGGTCTACATATTTATGCAAATTTGTGCACGGTGACGGTTGCTGAATTTTGGCATAATGAAGCAATCATCCAATAGCAACATTTGGGTTCAATTGTTCAACCGTGATGTTGAAATATTAATCAACCTAAAACAAAGGACTTGTACCGTCCAACATAAATCGAAGCTCATTTGTTAATCGCTTTGAAGTTTGCCGAGTTTCCAGACCATATCTTGATTCACTATTATTAGGTGCAAGTTACTGCATTTTTTTCACAAATGGAATCATATGCAGATCAAAAGATACAAACCAAGATAGAAAGATATGAAAGACACAAAGATACAGATCTAAAGAGAGTGTAATTTCGAGGTTATTTTCGTAGTTTTTATGGCTATTCTTGTATTATTTCCGGACAAATGTTGGTGGTAATATTCCCACTAAAAATGTTTGTCATGCAGATTTGATGCACAGCTCAATTCCATATCTTTGGGATGCATAATACAGCAGTGCAACACAAGCTATAGGAACATTGTCTGCATTGAAAATTGATCGACGTGATTAACCTATACATACACATATTTTCATGTTACCCTGAGGTTGACTATTCTGAAATAGAATGTGTGCAAGTGGTGTGCATCTTTTTTTGTATTTCACAATTCACATTTATTTATCACAATTATTCTGTTCTGACACTGCATTATTGTGATATACTAGTACATGCATGTATTTGTTCAAATAACTTTCCTGGGCTTATATATTCTAGGAGCGCTTGTATGAGATTTTATTTAAGAACTAGTAAATGGTTATATAAACATTGTCAGGGCATCCATTTTCATTTTCTTTGACAGCATAAGACTAATTCAATGTGTTTTCATAGCCTAACATAAACAATAGGGTACCGGTAACTGACCAATTAATCACAATGTATGCAGTAAGATACAACCTATTTATTAATAAATATAAACCGTAAATGTCGGATAACAACCCCGCCTGAAAATATGCCCTCTAAATATAAGCCCTCCTGCATGTCCAGCCCCACTAAATGTAATGCCTATGAGGAAAGTTGTTTTAGAAGGATTTTGGTGTCAGGTGGTAAATCAGACGTTTACAGGATTTGTTACCCATTGAAGAAACAGCACCTGAGCAAGGACATGAGTCACCGCAAGAACACAAGCAACAACCATGCAGAACAACAACAACAACAACAACAATGTATAGTGAATGAAACATCGCCGGCACGAGGACCATGCGATTCGAGAAGTTATGTGCTATGCGGGTGGTTTAAAGAAAACTTTCTTGGAATTAATACATCAAAAACACAAGCAATGATAATTGGTAAATCTGGATTTAACTATAACTTTATTGTTGGAGCTGATCCAATTGAAACAAGTAATACATTGAGAATACTTGGAGTGGATCTTGATGTTGCTCTTAATTCCAAGTCACATATTGGTGTAATGGTAAAAAAAGCATATGCTAAAATTGGAGCACTACGAAGAATTAGACGCTTTATACAGCCAGATATTGCAGTTCGTCTATACAAAGCCTACATTTTGCCCCAGTTGGAGTATTGTAGTCCAATACTGGTTGGCATTGGCAAAACTCAAGCTAAAAAGTTGGAAGCTGTAAATCATTACGCAATCAAAATTTTATTAAATATTCCGCGTTCAACTGACTACGAAACAGCTCTTGATCTTATCAATATGCGAACACTGGAACACAGGCGATATGTTCAATCCTTGTCAGTATTCTTTAAAAGTTTTAAGCTAAATGGACCAACTTATATTTCAGACTTTTTCACATTACGTGAAACATCTTATAACCTACGAAATAGTAAGTTTAAAGTTAGGCAACCATCGTACAATACTATGTATCTTCATAACTCATTTAGCTATATTGTATCACACTTATGGAACAATTTACCAGTTGACATCAAAGAGACTGATTCCTTAGCGATTTTTAAAAATAAACTACAAAATATTGTTTTATCTAAAGCAGCATGTTTATGTAGCAGCTGCTCGTAATTTCAAATTGTTGTATATTGGTAAATTTTTATTACTAGTATACTTGTATTATAGTTAGATTAGTGTTGTTCTGTTTTGTCGAGCGTCTTTAACATGAGCTATTAGCTCGGGAGATTGGGTGACCACTCCTTACGCTTTCGACGGTAAATAAATTATTACTATTACTATTACTATTACTATTACTGCCGGTCAACAACAAGGAAACGACAATTATATTTCATTAATAACTGATGGAAGTCATAGAAGGGTGATGGGAGTGGATGCTGAATTTCAGGCAGCAATAGAGGCAAACCTTTCTGATTTAAAACAATTAATTTCAGATGAAGCTTTAGACAAATTTGATGTTATCTATATATATTGATTTAAATTATTTTTTCTAAAATTTAGACTCTTCTGATGAAACCACAAGCCAATTCTTAGTTGATAGAAAGTCAAAACAACATTGCATGCCATACAACGAAAGAACTTTCCTTAAAACCTGCTGTTGTAACCTTTGCTTGTGAGGCTGGTATATATTGACGTCGGTGGACAAAAATTAAGAGAATTCTTCCGCCTACTTATACAGGTCTTCAGAGAATCTGCTATATTTACTAGTTGCATGGATTGCATTGCAGGAGGGTGGACCTCGGTGCTTATCAGAAGAAAGATACCAACTCATGAAAGGGAGTTGTATCAATAATGCTGCTGCGATTGAAACTGTTGATGACAACGACAATTTTCAAAACCTCATCCAGGTAGACACCATTGCACAGTATGGATATTCCAGAATATATTCTGAAGCAGCATTTTCTGTATAGTGTTGCAGAGATCACCCAGACTAGTTCTTTGAGGGATGAATGGAATTGGTAAATTTGGTGAACTCGCCATGGCCACGTTTTTGTTTACATGATATTATATAAAATTATTAAACATGAAGTATTGCGCATCTGTTTTCCACGCTTGAGCATAGTCAATCGAGATATGGTCTGGAAACTCAGCTAAAGTCTTTGTTCTATCTTTTTGTTCGTCTTTATGCAATTTTGTGCACGGTGCACGGTCACTGAACCTATTGTATTTTAGTATAATGAAGCAATCATCCAATAGAATCGTTTGGGTTTAATCGCTCAACCGTGTTGTTTAAATATTAACAAACCTAAAACAAAGGATGTGCACGGTGTAATGTACGGTTCAACATCAAAACGTAGCTCATTATAGTCGCTTTGAAGTTTGCCGAGTTTCCAGACCATATCTCGATTGACTATGGCTTGAGCTTCTTCATCGTCTTGAATAGGTCGATCGCTAGAAAGTATACCTCTTAAATAAGGTTGTAGTAATTTTCTTTGCAGTCTACTAACTAGGTTATTGACGTTTTTGACGAAGAACAAAATACCAGCTTTTAATTTACAAGATGATAATACACAACTGAAAACGACGACAAACTGATTTTCCATGGGGTGGATTGGTCATAAAAAACCTAAGACATGGTTCCTATTTCTGGGTATTCAAATGCTTGGAGATTGTGTAAGTTGCAGATAATGTGGTTAAGCTGATAACAGGTAATATGACAATACTGAACATTTAGCTGGGAAAGAGACGTTGGAAAATAAGAGGAATCTTCCAAGGTTATAACCTTTCTCCACTACTCTTTTTGCTTGCTATGATACCATTGTCGCTTGTTTTGAGAAATATGAAAGCAGGTACGATCTTGGGAAGGAAGGCGGTTCTGTTAACACGGGAAAAATGAGAAACAACTGGACAAAAACAACTGGTTTATAAAAGAGTTAGAATTTTTAGTGCCGACATAAGAATGGAGTTTGGTGATGAAAAGAGGAAAGTGCGAGATAATAAATTAATTCGAGAGCGTCTTCTGTCAGATACTCGGTAGGGATAATTAAGTGGATGAAAGATGAAGTGGAGAATCTGGATAGAAAAACTAAGAAGATGCTGAATATGTATATGTATCAATAAGAATGGCGATGTTGACAGGCTGTATTTTAAAAGAAGTCAGGGAGGTAGGGGCCTCGTCAATGTTGAATTTTTTGTAGACTATATGTGTGAGCTAGTGTGGAAGTTTGTAATCTGATTAAGTACATGTATACCTAGACAGTTCAGTGCAAAGAGGATCAGCAATACAAAGTGATTGTTTGCTGGGAGAAGGAAAAGAGAAAACAGGTTTATCAGTACCTGGTAGTTCAAGTGTACAAGTATCGTCATTCATGCAAATAATTGGTAGGATCATATGTTGGAAAATTAAAAAATAAAGCTGTGTTGGACTTTAAGATACAATCAGATAAATTGTTAAAGCATACATGACAAGACATTACACTACTCCTAAACGAGAAAACCAGGTTAAAAGGAAAGAGAGAAGATTGAAAAATATTAGGATATGAGATCAAGAGAATGGATGGAATTGAAAGGAGGTATTGGTGGAACCATTAGTAGAACGTTTGGTGAGTAGATAAGACAATTACCAATTACAATAGACAATATAAACTATGTATGTTTCTCTAGATACGTAAACGCAGGGCAATCCACAGAGCCACGTAGGCATGTATATGATAAAAGAGTAATAATTACAAATAAAATACGAACAACAACAACAACAACAACAACAACAACAACAACAACAACAACAACAACAACAACAACAACAACAACAACAACAACAACAACAATAATAATCGATTCTGAAAGATTGTAAGAGAAGGCATACCAACTTGGGAATGGCGTGGATAGATTATAGGAAAGCGTATGACATGGTTCCCCATTCGTGGATCCATGAATGTATATATTGAGATGTTCGGTATAGCGAAGAATGGCGAGGAGTTTCTGAAAGATAGTATGACAAGGTGGAGAACGGAACTTACAGCATGCGCATTAGAGAGCCTTATGGTGAGCTGAGAATAAAGAGAGGGATTTTTCAAGGAGATAGTTTCTCCACTTTTATGTTGAGTTCAAGGGAAAGAAAGTGTAAGTGAACCATCTATTGTTTATGGATGATCTGAAATTGTATGGAAAGGGCGAAGAACAGGTAAGCACACTGATCAATACGTTGCAATTATTTAGCGAGGATATTGGGATGGAATTTGGATTGATGAAGAGTGCTGATGACGAAGAGAGGGAAAGTGCAGAAAAGTGAAGGAATAGAACTGCAAAGTGGAGAAGTGATGAAGGAAATTGAGGATGATGGATTGGAATCGTGGAAATGGATGCCGTCCTTGACGAGGAAATTAGAATTAAGTTCAACAAGAAGTACTTGCATGAGGAGATTGAGATTAGTGTTGGGTTCGAAACTGAGTGGAAGGAATAAGATTGTGGCTGTGAACACATGGGCGATTGCTTTTTTGAGGTATGGTGCAGGTATAGTAAAGTGGAGTCAGGAAAAAGTGCAGACATTGGATAGAAAGACTAGAAAGCTTCTTACACTGTATGGCGTGTTTCACCCAAAGAGCGATGTTAATAGATTGTATCTTCAGGGTACCTTGAGGCAAAGGTGGAAGAGGACTTATCAGCTGTGAAATGTGTATCAGCTCGGAGGAAAAAAATCTAGGGTGGTATGTGAAGAAAAGTGTGGAACCAATGCTAGTGCAGGTAAGAGAAAGTGGTGTGCTGAAAACAGAAGAATGTACGCTGACAAAAAGAGAATCATAAGAGCAAGAAGGAGAAGGAAAAGGTAGAGAGATTGGAAAACAAGGCAATGTGGACAGTTCTATAGAGGACTGAAAGAGAATCCTGGCATCGATCAAGAAAAATCATGGTGGTCGTTACGGAAGGGAGATTTGAAGCCAGAAATAGAGGCCCTACTCTGTGCAGCACAGGAGCAAGCGTTGAGGACAAAATACGTGAAGAACAAGATTGACAAGACAGAGGAGGACGCATGATGTCGGATGTGTGGTGCGAAAGTGGATACAGTGTGGCATATTGGTACAAAGTTGGTACAAACGGAGTATAAGAGGCATGATGCAGTGGCAAGGATTATGCACTGGAACATGAGTGGAAAATATGGGTTGAAGAGAGTTGAAAAGTGGTACGAACATGAGGCCGAGGGAGTCGTGAAGAATGAGGAGGCGAAGGTGTTGTGGGATTTTATGGTGCAGTATGATAGGAAGATCAAGCATAGAAAACCAGACATTGTGTTGATAGACAAAAAGAAGAATAAGTGTGTGATAATTGATGTGGCAATCCCTGAGGACGGTAAAGTAGCAACAAGGGAAGACGAGAAGGTTGAGAGGTATGAGGAGTTGAGGATTGAAATTGGAAGTTGTGGAAGATAAAGAAGGTGGAGGTTGTGCCGGGGGTGATAGGAGCACTTGGATCTGTCAGCACGAGACTCGGAAATTGGATAAAGAAACTAGACTTGCGATTAAAGATACCACAGCTACAAAAGACATCCTTACTTAGTACAGCGCACATTCTAAGAAAGGTATTGCAATAATGCAGTAAGGACGGAGCTTAGTCTACAGACAGTAGACAGTCGCGCTCTAAGGTATCCAGCGATAACATCTACGCTGTGCGAACTTCTCATAATAATAATAATAATAATAATAATAATAATAATGAGCTCTGGTAACCATTAGTAGAAAAATTACCAATTACAATAAACTTTAATTGAATTTACTTGGAATAGCGATGATATTGGATACCTAAAGTTGTGGGATGCAACTTGATATTCAGTTTTAAATTTCAGCCGAAAAATGAAGTGGTGGTGTAAAAGTGGCCAAATTCTCGACAATGGCTTTCGTATAGCTGAGTCTATGGTCGGCTAGAGGGTGCTGCTCGTCAGAAAATCATATATGTGCATGATTTTTGAAACTGCAGGTCATGGTCTTAAGAACTGCTCCAGCTGCAGACTCAAAAATATACTTTCAGGAAGTTATTATATTAGATATGTAGATTTGAGTTTTGCAAGTTATTGACTTTTACTTTGATGGCTTAAGAAAACGTCAATGCAATTAATCACAATTCAATGCATGCAAAAGCCAGTAGACCATGCCTTTGGGCAATCTACGCATTTGTCTGACCGATGGAAATTAAAAGCTGCTGACGGCTACTTGCCGAAAACACAAACATTGTCTGGTCGTTTTAATGAGTTGCGATGTCTAGTTAGATTGCACAAGATTAAAGAGTATTACATGGGAAAGAAGTCTAAATATCCTCGAGATAAAAGATGCCGGGACTGAGAAAAGTGAATTCTGCAGTTATCACTTGCAATATACAGGTTTTCTCCAGGCACTTCGCGGTTCCTCCCGGCGTTATATGACACTGGAGCGGGTATGAGTGCAGGCCTTTAATACCTACATATAGTGCATCGGAACTGTAGAAAACGAAAACAGCTAGTCAGGAAAACAGACTTGGCTAACAGATTGGTTTCTATGCAGCATAAATAAATAGTAAGGTATTTTTCTCATATTCTATATACAGTATGCTATGAATTAATATATTAAACATATGGAAGCATAATTGACGGCGTGACGCGCAGATACAAGATGCAATAAAATAAGACAACAGAATGTTCCTAAAAAATTTCATTATAAATAATTATTTTGTATGTGTTTGATAATTCTCGCCCGCGCGTGAGCAATCTCTCAAGCAATCTCACCATGCATGCGTGAATGTGATGACGAGGTCTAATTCGTCGCATTATCATCGTAATTAACTATGTTTGCTGGTATTATATTTTCGTCTATAATTCTTGATATACATTATTATAAGGATGATTGATATACATTTTAACATGCATGTCGCGACGTAATGTAAATAACGTCTGCAAATGATTAAGAGCAAATTCCATGCCTCATCAGAGCAGCCTCAGATCTAATCTAATGTATTGCCTTCACTCGAAGCATTATAGACCTCCTACACTGCAGCACTATTTCGGCAGTACACTGTACACCAATATTTTATAGTTTTCTATTCGTATGTCAACACTTCCTACGCAGCACTATACAACTACAACACTGTTATATGATTCTGTAAATCTATTAATCAATCCACTGATCCGAAGGTCTATAACATTTTATTCAACGTTTCGCCTGCGCACAGACTCCACCTGATAATGAAACTGATATTATATTTCATTATCAGATATAAAGAGTCTGCTGCACACAGACTAGTTCGACGTTCGGCTCTTACTTCGTGTACCGGACACAGAAATTTGCATGAGTAAAATGTTAGCTAGCAGCCTAGCACTGTATAGAACTGCCTCGTTCTTTAAAAAATCCCATTTATTTTATTTAGGATAGGTTAGATTTTTTAAAGAACGAGGCGGTTCTATACGCAGTGGCAATGTCAGTGCTATAAATTTCTGTGTCCGGTACACGAAGTAAGAGCTCGACGTTTCCACTAAAGATTATTATCAAGAAAATTTACGTCGAAATTTTCCGGCTTGTGCCGAACCTAATGAAAATTACTATCCTTTCTTCAAGGTCATTTGCATTCATAAGTTCGGCAAATAAAAAGTTTGACATTTGAAACGGACTAAGTTCATACAATGAGTGATTATAATCTGCCCGAATTCTTATGCGCTGGTGATGTAGTGGATGAGTAACTGATATATCACGAGAGCATTGGTGTTTTACACGCGAACCGCTACTCGTTATCACTGCATATATATATACATACATACACTGTACATCAGGATCAATCAAGGCAACGGCTTCCGTATAGCTCAGTGGTCAGAGCACTGCACTAGCATCGCAGGGTCGCGGGTTCGATCGTTTCCTTGAACGATTAAAATTACTGTCGTATGTTAAAGACTGATTATTATAACTGCATGTCGTGCAGTCTGTAACTCTCACTAATTAAATAAAGTTCTTCAGACTTGAAGAGGCGTACGTCACGTTTCTTTTTAACTTTAACAAGCACGTCATATTTTCAGGCCTAAAATCATATATTTCAAACGGCAACAATTATTCTTGCGTTTTGTTGAAATATCTGTTAATCCAGAAACAGATTGGGGATAAGAGATCCCATTCCGATTTTGATCACTTTGTTTTGTTTAAGACTTCACATATGTATATATTCTGTCTATATGTCGTAACCAGACGGTCATATGTGAATGACATATAGATATACATACGGTCCTTACAAAAAAACACTATGGGAAAATGTTAATAACCTGGAGAAGTTAATTGTGAGGTAAAACTGATTTTTTTGCAATATACAGTCAAAATTAAAGGAAGGAAAACTAAACTAGACGAAGGCGCCTAGGCTGCCTAGCTTATAATTTTGATTGATCGGTGAGACAAAAGTGGTTTCTAATTTAGATTCGGTAGTCGACCAGCTGGTTGCATTGTGTCTAGGTTTTATTCATAAGACCACATGATATTGACTCAGATAATATCCATCGCAGCCACGAGATAATTAAGGTTCCCTAGCTTGGTGCGACAACCTGTCTTCGGTTACTGCCTTATGTGAGTGATTCGCATTGGAAAACTACCGAGTAATCAGAGCTTTAGGCCGCATCAGTATATCGGATTCTCCATTTGCTTCTCTGTTTAAACAACGATTTAAAGCAGAAACGTATTGCTCGCCTAAATAATGAGGTAAGTTTCAGGCTACAGCCCTGTAATTAATATTAAAATGATATATACTCACATCTTGAAGGACCGTGTGACCATATTTTGCAAAAAAATCATTTATTTTGCATGGCACTAACGGCGTATTATTGGATTACGAAAACGCAAAGCAAGTGAGACACATTTGTAATGTCGGTTGGATAATTTGAAATACAACGACAGCATTGTCACAGAGATTCATCTTTAACGATGTGTCGTGAGAGCGCGCGGCAACCTCCAAGATGTCTTGGTATGCAGGAGAAAGTAAAGTTTTTTTTTTTTAGGAATTCAAGTCGTTTCAAATAATTCAGAAGAAAATTATTTGTGACATAAAATCTGCATGGGTTGTCGAGGTAATATAATATATACCGGCGGCATATGGTATTACTTTCAGGTATGTATATATGAGTTGAGACTGTGGAGTCAATGCATGTGGCTACTACATTGACTATATATCTGGTTTGGTCGTTTTGTGATTCTATATTCTAAATGGTTTTTTATATTTCTTTTTCGTTATACATAGAAATAATCCATCAATTTATAACTATACATTTAATAAAAGTTAAACTAGCAATTTATTGTTGCAGACGTTAGGCAGAGACGCACCTTATTAGGATTCCATTTTAGGTTTCTACAGGTACATGTATTTTTAGTAGCAACGTGTGCAGCAGCTATATGATGATTGAGTCGATTGACTATTTCTTTACGATGCGGGTGTGAAACATTACCTGACTAATAGCTAGTCGACTATAATAAATGGCGGTCTCTTTTACTATACTGAATATCTATATATTTTATTTCCGTACAAGTATTTTCTGTTCTAAAACGCTGAAAACGTTTCTCCTTCAATAAGGAGCTAGCATGCATGTCACATGTGACATATTGCTGATTCGTATTCACACTGAACGTTTTCATATCATCTTCACGGTGAAGTAACATGGTGGTCAGAAATACCGATGTTAGCTACTGCTTTTTATCAAAATAAAACCATACCATGAAATGAAATGACATAATTATAGAAAGTTGCATTGAACTAATATGTATTGACAGGTAAGATCGATATGTCAGCCGTGAATACCACTCCAGACACTTAATCCGACGGTGACGATAGCTAGGCAACTGGCAGTCTTGCACTCATGTGCACTGTCATACATTCGGCACTTTCAATTTAAAATAAATAAATATATATATATATATATATAATATATATATATATATATATATATATATATATATATATATATATATATATATATATATATATATATATATATATATATATATATATATATATATATATATATTATATATATATATATATATATATATATATATATATATATATATATATATATATAAATATGTATATATATATTATATATATATAATTGTAGGATTTATTGAAAGCAGTACAACAGTGCTCAATGCTGGTAACAGAGCAGTATAAATCAAAAATCAAAGGCGGAACAAAATCATAATAAAAATGTATTGATTGCTACTCGGAGTTTCCCGTACAAAATGTAGGATCGTCAGGCAATAAAGAGAGGTTGTTATTGTTCGGTATATATAATACGTAGAATATCTGATATATAGAATATCTGATATATCATGTGACCAGGATGCCTTTGATAAAGCCAAAACATGTTATGAGGAAGCCTTACAAGCCAGCGGATATCAGGAGAAACTATCGTATACCGACAGCACTATAACAAACACACGCAGAAAGCACAATAGGAAAAGAAAATAGTTTGGTTCAATCCACCCTTTAATAAAGCCGTTCGAACGAACATTGGAAATAAGTTCTTGCACCTCGTAGAAAAGCACTTCCCGATAGGACACAGATTTAACAAGATTTTTATCAAAAACACCGCAAAAGTGAGCTACAGCTACACCCAGCTGAATATATGGCAAGCATCATATTATTAAGCAGGCACAACAGCAAAATCATCAACGACGAACCGGACAGCGCACACTCACTATGTAACTGCAGAAAGAAAGACCAATGGCAATGCCCTCTTGAAATAACTGCTTAACATCAAGCATTGCCGTCTACAACGTCCATGTCACAACAGAAGATAGCATAGTCATAGGGAAAGAACAATATTGGATTAACCGAAGGTATACATTCAAGCAACGCTACACGAATCATAAGCACTCCTTCCAACACTCAAAATACACCAACAGCACAGAACTATCCAAGCACGTATGGGAACTGAAGAAAAACAATTAGGAATACAGCATGCATAAAATGGTCAACCATCACCCAAGCTAGACCTTATAGCAACAGATCGAAACGATGTGGCTAAAGGCCGACAACCCCAACCTGCTAAACAAAAGAGACGAAATGATATCCAAATGCCGACATCAAAACAAATTTTACATCAAGAACTACAAGAACGAAGTTACATGAGAACAATACCGAAGGCTGACCACAAAGTAGAAAGATAAGCAGTAATTCATAATGCTTAGATATCTATATATATTTTTTACCTGTATGTCTATATTTTTACCGAATTTTATGAATATTTTATCCAATTTTATGCAAATTATTACCTGTATTTTTATCGAACTGAACCTTTGTTCTACTTTAAACTAATTTACATATCCGAATTTATATATACCGAACAATAACAACTTCTCTTTATTGCCAGACGATCGTACATTTTGTACGTGAAACTCCAAGTAGCAACCAATAAATTTTTATTATGATTTTGTTCCGCCTTTGATTTTTTATTCCAATATATTTATATTTATATATATATATATATATATATATATACATCATCACAGTCAAAAGACTTGATGTGGGATATACCACACTGCATAAATTATAAACCATCAAGAATGTAAAAGTCTATAACAACTCAGTGTGCATTGGGCACTTTTACTGGCTGAAATGACAAAACATAATTGCAGTGTCTGGCTATCATGAGCAACTGTGGACAGCTGTTTCGCTCTCTTGGAGCTCGTCAGCACAGTGTAGCTGATGATAAGCCAGCACATCAAAAAGGTATATACATCATCACAGTCAAAAGACTTGATGTGGGATATACCACACTGCATAAATTATAAACCATCAAGAATGTAAAAGTCTATAACAACTCAGTGTGCATTGGGCACTTTTACTGGCTGAAATGACAAAACATAATTGCAGTGTCTGGCTATCATGAGCAACTGTGGACAGCTGTTTCGCTCTCTTGGAGCTCGTCAGCACAGTGTAGCTGATGATAAGCCAGCACATCAAAAAGGTATATACATCATCACAGTCAAAAGACTTGATGTGGGATATACCACACTGCATAAATTATAAACCATCAAGAATGTAAAAGTCTATAACAACTCAGTGTGCATTGGGCACTTTTACTGGCTGAAATGACAAAACATAATTGCAGTGTCTGGCTATCATTACTGATATATATATATATATATATATATATATATATATATATATAGGTTCGATTCCCGGTTGGGGCAGTCACTTTTTCCATATACGTATTTGACTATATATATATATATATATATATATATATATATATATATATTTTCGCTTACCTCAAAACTGGTCTGCTACAACTTGTTTCATCTGTACATTTCATTCTTTTACAGATGAAACAAGTTGTAGCAGACCAGTTTTGAGGTAAGCGAAAATCTATTATTTGCTCTAACTATATGTTGTTGAGCACTCTTTGCATTTCGTAGACCAAAACCTACACGTATATATATATATATATATATATATATATATATATATATATATATATATATATATATATATATATATATATAGCAAAGTGAAAAGGTGGTAAACTGCCAAGAATTTAGTGACGAGATACTGACGTTTCGAGCGGAGCCCTTCATGAAGGGCTCCGCTCGAAACGTCAGTATCTCGTCACTAAATTCTTGGCAGTTTACCACCTTTTCACTTTGCTATATATTCAAAACACTGTCTACGCAGCACTCTACTTTTTTATATATATATATATATATATATATATGCGGCGTAAGAGAGTGAAAAAATGCTGCGTAAAAAGCACTATTTTTATAGATATTGTAAAGCCAGGGATAATTAGGTGGTGAACTGCCGAGACTTTGAGGAACGAAATACTGGCTTTCGAGAGTTGAAAGCAACCAATCAAATGCACGGGAGATAAACAAACTGATACTAATTATGCAGAGGGATGAGATTCTCGCTCCTCTTGAGGTTATATATCATGACTATATATACTTGAGATGGATTGGCACACTAAACTTTCATGGTTATGGGCTATTGAAATTGCGCGCTATGGAATCGCGGATATTTTTATTACGGTGAAAGCCGCGAAAAGATAAAGTGTTATCGCTAACGTCTCAAGATCGTTTTGTAATTCCGATTAATAAATTTAACTTTAAAATTGAAAGGATAAAATGTTAGAACTATAGAGGAAGTTTGTTTATCGAAGGATGTCTAAACGGGGGACAAGAAACGTTTTTTTGAACGGTGAGGACCGAGGTCTAGAAGATTGGTAGGGTAACCACATATGTCCTTTCCTCAATCCTATAGGCTATAGCAAAGTCATTACTGTCCCTAAAATAAATCCGACCACATGTGCAATGAAGCTCCCAAAAAGTGATCCCAAAAATAGTTGCTCAAAATTTCGGCAGTTCACCACTTTTTCGCTATAGCCTATAATATATACATATCTTATTATGTTATCAATTGATATCATGTTGTGATGGTGGCGATAAATTGCAGAATGATCTTAATAAGTTTTGGTCACAAATTTGGAATATGCACTAACTTCTGAGTTCAACTTGGAAACTTTGAATTTTGATAGGGATTATTTATTCTATATTGGAGAATTAGATTGCAACGTGTATGTATGGAAGGAGCTCGGTGTGTGGATCAGTAATGACTGAGTTGGAATGTTCATGTTGATAAGATAGCATGCAGCTAATGGAAATAAGCTGGTTAATGTTTTCTATCGAAGCTGTAAGGATTTTGATTATATTGATCTTAAAATAATTCTGTATATTACTTGGTTGAGATCACATTTGGAGTATCACCACATACAAAAATAAATATACAAACGTTGGAGAAGATACATAGCAGGTGGCAGTCTTTCTTATTGTGAGCGACTGATTAAATTAAATCTATTACCTTCGACTTATTGGAGGGCCGGAGATGTATTTGGTGACCTTGTTTTGCTATATAAATGCATCAATGGATGGTTTTATGTCCTTTCGTACTCGTGTTAGGTCACTAAAGTCCTTGGAATGATTACGTGACGGAATGGCCCACCGTAATTTGAGAGACCTGTGGTGGTGTTCCCAGGCCACAGACCCCTTTCATATAATGGCACCGAAATTAAATATTCTTTTATATTCATTTAAATTAGCCTTTCTGACCTCGTTCGTGTGTCTGTAATTCCAAAGAATCTTTGCTTTGTAACGAGGCCAGAAAGGCTAATTTGCATGCATATAAATGAATATTTAGACTGGCCTCCATTATGAAAGAGGTTTATGACTGTACTGTATGTTTATTTTTGGCTGAAGCTGAATAAACCGTAAACCAAAAACCAATGTCTATATATGCCAGATATTTTTACATTATACATAGTAACTCCAATAGTCTAATTAATGTGATGCTATATCAATATGTGCTTTCATTGATTTCAAACGTACTCTAACTTATTTCACTAATTGCAGCAATGAGCAATTTAGGTTGATATTAAATTTGCGGCCATTTCAGACAGGAGACAATCTCTGCAATCATGCAGCGTCTAGTCCAACATGTTACTATATTTAACCAAAATGGCAATTCAATGACTTACTACCAAATACGGTAAGGTATATAATTCAACCAGTCGGAGGTCAACGATGACAATTATCCCCTCGCCATTAAAGAAACGGCAATTATAGCTTAGTCTGGTTCGTAGGTCGCCGTCGAGTTCAAGTGATATTCATGGCGTTGGAAAGATTCCCATGAAAAGGTCTCAACCCGGCTAAAAGTACATTTACATACTGCTATTAATCGGGGCGATTTATGGTTAGGTGAATGGTAAGTAAGGTGTAATTGGAAAAAGTGCAAGGATTATGAGCCCACGCATCATTCCGCTGATAGTTTCTCGTTCTTAACATACATCTACTCGTGTATTTAGCCCCTATATATAAGAGAAATTATTGAATAGATTAGCCCAGCAAAAATCGTTAGCCAGGTCGAGGTTGGTAATGTAATCGTAATGCTTTTACTGTTATCTTTTATATAGAAGCTCGGTTTCAAGCCATTGCCGTCTTGCACCATCGAAGCAATTATTGCATTCGTGATCGATTTTCCCAGCCTAGATTTTAATTAATGAAAATTTGTGGTTAGTCGCACATTAAGGTTCCAACAAATTCTGTCCATGGGTTAAAAATGGTGCGTAAAATCTGGCAACCCGTAGATCCGAACTTGTGGTGTTGCATTCACAGGGTCGCATTTACGGTTCTCCATAATTTTACATAAACATATCACCAAGGATTTGGTAACGGTATAATATCGTGCCGGTAGTAGAGTGGTCACTGAACAAGTCTTTCCAAAAGTCAAGGACCGTAACTCTGATACAGTAACTAGATGGGTTATCACTATGGGAAAATTTCAATTGTAAAAATTACGCCAGACATCTCTTATTCAGATATCGGTCCTGGGAGACTGAAAATTAGTCATTTTTTTCTCATCCCATAAGTCAATGAGCAATGCTAATTGCAGGTTGTGCTTTCACCAAGAGCCATAAATAAAATTGGGTCTAGCTCCGACTGGGATAAGTAGTCATATCCAGGGATAGGAGTGGCGCCCACCCCCACTTTCGTGTAACAGCTAGAGAAAGAGGAGCCTATAGGAGTGCCAGTAAATACTAGTGCTACTTATGTGAAACAGACAGTGAGTAAATAAGTTAGAATATTGTTATAACTTGACTCTAGATATAACTCATCTCATTTGATGTCATCACGTCCTAGAATATAAATTAACAGTCAGTCACAAGTCACAATAATAAGTAGACTCCTATAGGCACATATATATATATATATACATATCACATACATATCACAGTAAAGGATATTTTTCATACAGGTTTAGGATAATCAATCAAACATGTGAGAGGCAATCAGTCACAAAAACGTAATTTTGCAAAGTTTTAGTAACCAGCTCCAACAGCAGTGAAGACAAACTACATTTGTACATGGCTACAAGCACATTATCTGACCGAGACAAAAACGACTGGGACTAGTACCATAATAAAAGTGAAAAGATTTTCCGTGTACTATTTTGAAGAACATATCAATAGATTTAATTTTGCCGTTGTCTGTTCATATATAGATGCAGGATGGAATCTATTTGTTTTATAAAATAACAATTGATATAAAAAATCATTCACAAGGCTTATTGGAGCTCTCAATGTACCTTTACACACTGCGATTACTCGCGTAGATTTCTCACCCTGGTGCATGTTATGTAATCACGAAAATAACAAGGAGTTTCAGCAAGCGAATATCTTAAAGTGCCGATCTGAGGTTTGGGGGATTTTACATATATGTGATCTTTGAAATCTCTTGAGAAGAATTGTAATATATCTTGTCGTGCGAAAATTTCATCCCCTGCTAAAATGATTTAGTATACACAGGAAATGACGTCAAAGCAGGGACACGCAAAAACATGATTGCACTTGATTCAGCAGCGAAATACAATGAAAGTTTGGGAAATGAGCGAATTTTGTTTAACAGGTGTGTTTAAATTTCAGAGCCCGACTTTCTTTCGGTATTTCACTGTTGAATTAGCTATGACTTCTTTCCTGCGAATAATAAATCACTTTAGCAGGGGAAAAGGAATGAAGATGAGATTTTCGTACAATTAACAAGATATATTACATTTCTTCTTAATAGAACCCAAAGATTACGAATGTGTAAAATACCCAAACCCCGGATAGGCATTTTAATATATATTCTCCTGTAAGTGAATCCACTAGATAACATGCACCAGGATACGAAATTACCCCAATTATAATCACAGTGTGTAAAAGTACTATAGGCGATTTCTGGGACATACAAAAAAAGTCGTACCTGAATTTCTTCGTACTAAATTTCTTCAACGTACCTGACTTTCTTCTGATCTGAAAAGCTAGACTGCATGTAGATTAGATAATAGACCTCTTTCATAATGGCGGCCAGTCTAAATATTCTTTTATGTGCATCGTTACAAAGCAAAGATTCTTTGGAATAATACTGACACACGAACGAGGTGAGAAAGGCTAATTTATATGAATATAAAAGAATATTTAATTTGGGTGCCATTATGAATGAGGTAGACCTGTCTATCGCAACATGGCAAACAAAGGCAATGTCCATATGCCAGAATTTTCAAACTTTGTCTAATTATAGTGTTGCTCTAGGTATTTTTAGCACTTCTAGCAATTTAGATTGAGATTACATCTGCGGCACAAATTTCAGACACAAGACAATCTCTTTGCAATCAGCGTCTAGTCCAACATGTTACCATATTTAGGTCGTTAACACGACCATTCAAAGACTGACAGTTGGAGGTCGCCGATGACAATTATCAAGTATCGTTGACACCATATGGAAGTGCGATGTGATGCGTAAACTGCCTTCAAAATTCTGTCTCATAACGACAAAAGAGTTGTAAGGCTAGTTTGATCATTCTGTTGATTTCTATAGTGCAACCGTAAACATATAAATTATATAATTGATGTATGTACTTTAAATAAATGGATGTTTAATGAATGGTTAATGTATGTGATACAAATCCCTCTGATTTGCCAAGATCTTTGAGAGATATAACAAATTAAGTCAGATCTGTAATATGATTTAGACGATACCGATCATCGTTGTTCTGTACGAGTATTGCTGTTGTCAACATACATGGATATAGTATATTATTTAACTGTTTCTCTACATACATGTAGTATCTTATAGCTGAGTTTAACATTTTACATATTGTATATATATTCTTAGCTATATACACATGGGTTTATACCAGCCGTGTAAATAAAGATATTATTATTATTATTATTTACATAAACCTTTCATAAACATGAACATTTAGATGTGCAGAGAGTATCTTAGCAAATCCGTGTTGTATCGGATATACAATCTATATGTATATGCGTATATAGCATGCCAACAATAAATAACATCACGTAACGATGTCAGTAATTTAGCACCTGAACGTCTTACCGAGCTTTTACAAACATCAAACATGTTCTTTGATTTGATATAAACGAACAATTATAAATGTTGTCTCGACTAGTATTATTTTTGGATTGTTTTTTTTTTTGCATCCGTAATCCTAGTACGCATTTATTTTTAGGATCATTACGTACGGGATTTTTTTGTCCGAACTGGGAACTTTTTACCGCATTAAGTAATATTTGAAGCAAATTCGGAAATGGTGCGTAAAATCTGGAAACCCGTAGATCCGAACTTGTGGTGTTGCATTCACAGGTTCTCATTTGCGGTTCTCTGGAATTTACATAAACACATCACCAAGGAGTGACGGTGAGTTCTGGTACCTATTAGTGCTACTTATGTGAAACAGATGGTGAGTAAAGAAGTTATTAATATATATATTGTCATGACTTGTCTCTAGATATATATAAAACTCCTCCTATCTCATTTCATTTGATGTCATCACGTTCCACTGCAGTGGCAAGGAGACACATTAAATTTTGTAATTCTTCTAAATCCGACGAGAAACTGCTGGGGGAAGCAAATATCCCAATAAATTCTTACTTCAACAGTCTTCAAATCCTTACCAAAAGAGTAAGAATGTCTTGCCTTTTAAGCTAAAAAGGTGTTTCACCCAACCAAGTGGTAGAGTATCAGGGTCAACCTCGTATCCATGATCTTATTTCCGCTTGATTTGGATCAAGACTAATTTTGCGATACCTAATAACAAGGTGACTTGAAGTACCGCTTAGCTCTGGCAACAAACAATGGAGGCTATTTCAGATACGGTAGAGCACCTAGTCACCAGGACTTTGGTGATTGTTTATATAACATGCTTCGTTCTAAACCTCGCTTTAAATTTCTGTTTCGATTCAGTAATAACCCTGCTTTTAACAACCCTGCTTTTCTGAATTGAAACAGAAATTTAAAGCGAGGTTTTCAAAGAACGAAGCATATATGTTATATAAACAATCACTGTCGGGAAATTGTTGTATTATCCGTAACGAGATTAAGCTGAACACTGACTGATGAACAAACGGTAAAAGGAATGTTAGCAAAATATGTAAAGTATTGTATAATTTGTATTAGATATGTTAACGTAAGGCATGATTACATTAAGTGGGTTCTTCCTGTTAAAAGAGTGTGCGTAGACACTCAAGGGTAGTGTTAGTGCATGTTAGTTACTGTCATGTAACGAAGGTTGTTTGTGTGAATAAAGTAGATGAAAATATACAGTCCCAAAATTGAAACCGGTGCAGTGCGGATAAATCGACTAACGCACAAGAAGATTTCTGCGACAATCAACACAGTCCTGGTGACTAGGTGCTCTATACCGTATCTGAAATAGCCTCCACCAGGCTCTTTAGTATACCAAAAAGTATACCCAAAAGGTCGAAATGTGGAGAGAGGACTGGGAAAAAGTTATTGGATTGTTTGGAAAACTCGCTAGCCGGGGGGTTAGGGTTAGAAAACTCGTTAGGCGGGGGTTAGGATCTTTGTTGTTCTGGGGTTGGTTACAATCCATTATATCACCATTGGCTCAGTTTGCTTTGTTCTCTATAGGTCTTTATTTCTGATAACACACATGGAAATCCAACTGTCGTAAAGTTGGGGGCGGTTTTGAATATTTCCAGGGGAGTGCGGGGCTGATAAATCTATTGAATTGAAATTATTCATGAGGTTATTAATAACTAGTTATCAACCTATAAATCCACTGACAGATTATTCAGCCCGGTACTTCCCTAAAAATATTCAAACTGCTCTGGCTTAAAAACGTAAACAAATATTTGATAAATTAACACAACAAAAAATAAAACATGTATTGCACTACAACTGACATAAAATATAGAAACATCAATAAATATCTTTGCTACAAATGATAGTAATAATGAATCTCATTACCGACAATCTCTCTCTTTTTACGCTGTAAATAAGACCATGCAAAAAATCAATCACATTTTATAAATTGTATATGACATGAAATTTTTTATTGCTTCATTTGAAAGAGCATAAAAAAGTAGGACGATATGCTGTTTACTGTTCCTTGATATCTTTTCTAGTCCCAGAGTTATAAATTGATTTAAAGATGTCAAAATCAAGGGAAAATATGGCACAAACAAATTGCTGATTAAGCACAAATTATGACATCATATGGTTTGCATGTTAGTTTGGTGAATGTTTAAATGAATTATAGCTAAGTTACTATGTGTCAGAATCAAATGAACCTTTGCATACACATTAGGAAACCCCAAGAGACCGTGACGGTCGGAGTATGTCGTTCTACTTCTAGTGTCCCACGGCACGCTCTTAAAAGTATTTCAATATGCATATTGTGTTGCACGTTTTATTGCTTACTATTGGCAGATTGCCTACAACTTGTAAATAAGTACTGTTAGGAATTTGTATTTATTTTCCCGCGCGACTTAGCTTGGTATTGTTTGCTTGTATCATACTTACAACTACATAGTTTGACTCACAGGTGATTGTGGCTATTTTATTTTCTTGTGCTATTTTATTTTGTTGTGGCCTCAATAATTGTGGGTAAGTGCGGACAAACATATATGCTGGCGTCATCTCGACAAATTGCTATTCGGATTACTATTTCGCGCTTTATAATTGACTTATCTTCACCACCAAGAGCAAGCGTAAACGATGGCATAAATGCACCGTGAGGTTATGAAATAACCAAGGTTGAAAACAAAAAGGAGCGCTGCGGTAATCGTAAAAGCTAGTGGCGCGAAGGTACAGATGTGTGTGTTCTTTACAACCCCTGAACGCCGGTATTAAAGTGACAAAGACGAGGGATGATCACGTGGTGAGAAAGGAGATTTGACATGACCGCGAAACGAAGAGGGACGCCGATAGCTCGCAATTCCGGTTCGAGTAACAAGACTTCGGTCCATGACTATGTAGTATAATATACCCCCCAGAAGACAAGACAGTTTTGTTGACAGCGCGCAAAAAAGAAAGCGGCTCACGTTTCGATAATCTTATCTTGTATTATGCTCTGTTTATCCAGTATTGTCACGATGTCGGGTAAGTACAACATCGAACACGTTTTTAAGGCCCATGTTAATGAGCCGACTTATTACAATCTTGTCTGCGTGATCGAGCTTCACTCCAGGTGATGCGCGCACTTTAATCCTCAAATGTTAAAATAAAACAAAATATAGTGTTACAGTCCTGTCAACGTGCTTCACTGGTGATGCACGCTTGAACTCTCGTATATAAGGTGAGAGTATTGTGGTACAGTCCCGCGCTGTAACTCTCTTACAAGGGAGAGAGTAATGTGGTACAGCTAGCCCTGCCAGCGTGGTCTGAGCTTGACTGGTGATGCGCGCTGTACTACTCTCTTACAAGGGTAATAGAGTTTTTTTGTTACAGTCTTGTCAGCGCGATCTGAGCTTGATTAGCTAGGAATGCGCTTTTTCCCTCTTACAGTAAGGAGTTAGCCTTTGATGGTTTAATGGGCTAGGCCCTATTACTAGAAGTTACTATCGCAAGGAAAGTGCTGCCTCAAAATTCAAGGCAGTTGTGATATTGTGCCAAATAGCACAAATAAGTGTAAAGTGGCGGGCTTATTCAAGTCAACAGATGTAAGTTAACAGAATCTGATGTAAGTTGAACAGTTAATATTGAAGCCAACAGATGTAAGTTCAACAGTTGCATAAAAATGCAGTTGAACATAAAGATAAAATGGTTGTATAACCGTTCTCTGTACTACTACAAGGCAAAATGTACATGCAGTTAAAATATGAACACAAAAAGTTGACATTATATATAGCAGTCGATAAACTAACAACTGCTAGAAGTTCAGCACTAAAGCAGAACACGTTATATGACGATTGACGAACGAGGCTTTGTTTGCATGCAGTCCGTTGGCGAGTTCTATCCGAACATTTGATTCAGATAGTTTCCGCATCCGGCGATATTATACGAACATCTACGAGTTACGTCATAAAACGTCATAAATCTGTGGACATCCATGAAAAATCGAGCGTTATTTTAATGTAGATCGACTATACATAGCTCCGCGAAGAGGTCTGGGACCCTGGGTACGAGACACAGCAACCCAAGTCAAGATTGGTATGCTGCCTACGGCAGCAATAATCGATGGGGAGGTATTAGCTGGCAGTATTGGCTTGGTGCTTTGTGTGGGGGAAGTTTTCTATTGCGCACAATAAATTATTTCCTGTTGTTGTTACGTTGCAGCTCGAGTTACCCGCCTATCATGTACTTGTTGCGCATTTACTAATTTCAGTAGCATAGTTTGGCTTACTTTTGGCGCGCACCATTTTTCTGGGATTCAAGAATAAAAATATAGCTCTTGCGTTGTTCCGTTGCCAGTGGCAATGTTTTCGTCACCATGCCTCATTGGCCAGCGTGTATCCCAATCATTGTGGGAGGAATTGCTTCAACCAGCTCAGCTTTAGTATAATATATCAATAGCTTTTGGAAGGCTGGGCGCCAGCGAAACTAGACTACTCTTGCTCGGTTGTACAAAAGAAATTTAGTGAAGTATGGAACCAGTTAGGGAAGCTAAATAAATTTGGGTTACATTGCTCTACAGAAGAATGGACATACGCTTGAATTGTTTTCGTTCTTCCTTGCCAAGTCATTCAAATACTCTTCACTAAAAGTTTAGTTATCAGCAGCGTTACATTGGAATGGGCTCCGCGGATCTTTGTAGATCTTTATGGATGTTTCAAGGTTCAAGTCTATGATCACATTATGTTCTGGACAGCTTGAATTGGGTTTTACGATCTTCAGAGTTCACAACATCAAACTCTAGCGCAGTTTTATCATCAGTTCATCTATTTTGCAGGTTGCGACATTTGACTCTCACAGAGACCCTTATTGTTCGAGAGTCTTGATGCTGTACGTAAAGACTGTTACATCCTTTGTGTGTCATTGCAGTCCGAAGCAAATATATCCAATATAGGGGGTCGATTAAGGACTGCTAAACGTAAGAAGAAGGGGTGGCCATCTTTCGCGCGCGTTGTTGACGGATTGGTTAAGTAACATTGTTACGTCAGCAGGATTGGAGGACAACTATCGGCGCAGCTACAATGGCTGGTCAAAATATTTTTCCGGATCAAATTATCCAGTCTCTTTGTGGATGGACAAGCAATACCTATCAGATATATATTAGGACTTTTGTCAAAGCTTGCACGACATCTGTCATGACTTATCAAGTTAATTTTTCACGCTAGCATGTGTTCACTGTTGTGGCCCTATCGTTATTGGCGGAATGGTGCTTGGTGGTTTGAAGGCAGGCCTATGGTGACCCGTCACAGGCCCTTCTCAAGCACCATTGTGCTTGAACTTCGTACTAGATGTGGGCTGTGGCGGGGTTGCCATGGTTACCTCTACTCAGGGGGTGGCATCCCCCCTGTGGTTTGGCACCAATCCTCCAATAACGTCAATTGGCGATCTCTTTTTACCCCAATTTTAACCCTCTGCAGGACGAGGTTGTTAATACTAACCCCAATACTAACCTTATACGCAGAGCGATCGAAATGTGGTGTTATTACACTATCCAGATGAGCGTCGAAATAGTCGCACATTGATAGCATTTTTGTTCACCATTTTTGTAAAAACTTGTTGCTAGTATAATTTGACACACAGCTGAGTATTTATTTACTGGCTCCATTTCAAACTTCTGTTTTAAATGGATCCAGCTCTTGAAATATCACTACAGTAATCTTCATCAGTACGTACATGTAGTTTGCAGCCGCGTGTAGGAATTATACTTGCATGAGGTAGCACTCCAGATGCAACTCATTGACGATAATGTGGTTATTTTATCTTACGGTATACTAGAACTTTAGAATTTAATAATTTTGCACAGGAACGAACGCTGTGTCGTTATACGCTGTAAGAGAAAGCACAGAATGAACGCTGTGTCGCATATAGTGTAAACACACGCGCATGCACGCAGGTCTACAGCTTTGTGTTGCATTTTACTTTGGTAAAGTAGCTGCTAATGAAGAGATGCACATGTTCGTATATATGGTATAGAAGTTATTGGACTTTTTCTTCATTATTTTTGTTTGTTTAGTTGTTAAATTGTTGAGTTGGAGATTATTGGTTCCATTATGAATATTTTTACTTCAATACAAAATTAGTACGATGACATCTCTGCACTACTGTATTTGATGTTATATTAACGTGTGGCAGAATGTAACCATGCAAGTAACTGATTTTCCTGTTTGTATATAGACGATACAATGCATGATTTCTATACCAAGACGTTGGATCAATGTCAAGGTGGCGAAATTATTAAGTTCAATCCTGTTTAATTTCTTCATCGTTCAACCGCCACGACCGCTATACACTTCGTATTGAGCTGGGTTGTACCTGCTTTTTTTATCTCGAGGTCAATAGCTAGCATACAGGGATATAAATATACTTGAAATTGATGAATTGTGGTACGAACATGCGCACGATCAAGTTTTCCTTGACAACAACTTTAATTTGCTCGTGTTATACGACATTTTTTCATTGAGCAAGAAAGAAAGAGCCGTATTGGACGTATCGCGCGATTTGTAACAAATTTTGCGTTGAATTGACGTAATTAAAAGGCAGAAGAATAGGTAGGAATTATACGCCTTCAAAATGTTTCGGAATTCTTGAAAAAACCAAAGCTTGTATTTATTATCGATACACTATTCGTCAGCGAGACATTGTAAAAATACAGCCTCGGTTTTATCATGGATAGTAAATAGACTGGATAGGAAACTGGATGGCGTCAGCGTGGAAACCTAGTTGAAATTCGTGATGTCACGAAGATGTAACGAGTACACAGATTTTGCTGAGTTTCTCTTCGATTTCTCCATATTTTCGTATTCAAGTAGCTATATTGAGATTCCAAAATGTTTCATCGTCTTACAAACCTGCCTAAGCCACGACCAAATGATCGAGGTAAATGTTGTTCGTCTTTGTTTCAGCTGTTTTCGTTTTGTGGTGAAGAAACTGGCGTCGCAAAACTACCGTTGTTTTAGTTGAAATTTGCGACGCGTTTTTCACCGTCTAAAGTTGGATCTTTTCGCCTAAAATGAGTAATGGTAGTCGGATATTCCATCGTAAAGTGGCATTGTGATATTTTTTGGTAGTTTGACTATCATTTTTAGCTGTATTATTGCTAAACGTTGCTATTTATGGTGATTTTGTGACATCACGATTTGCAACTAGGTTTTCACGCGACCAACTGGTGCCTAAACCAATCAGCATGCTGGAAACGTCGCACGTGATCTTAGTTTCCTATCCAGTCTATTTACTATCCATGGTTTTATCAATACACCTTTATCCATATTAATTAATAAGCACAGTTTTAAGGCTTTGGCTCACCAAAAATTGCACACATGTGAAAAGCATTCCAACCAAACATGCATTCTAAAATCTAAAGGATAGACAAGCGACAAACGGAAATATATCTTGCATGGCCGTAGGAGCCGGGGGGGGGGGGGGGGGGGCATGTGCCCCCTACTTTTTTTCCAAATATTCTTATTTTATTTTATTTCAGAATATTTAAAGATACTTTGAAAAAGTAATTATATGTAAGTGTATTTCAATTTTAAGAAACAAATAGTCTTGCAGCCATGCTCAAATAATTATGAATGGCTGCACGAGCTTTGTTGGAGGATGTGTTTGCTGCAGACTTGCAGCAAATCTGCTAACAGTTTGTAGTAAACCTGTTTATTTCGTCAAGGCTTAACAAGCTTGCAGCCAGTAAGTTAGTTGCAACTTGATATAGGTGCAGAACCGTAGGACATCGTTGAAACAATCCAAAAATGCTTGTTGATATAACGAGTATCACAACGATTACCAACAAGCTTGCGGTCAACCCATTGCAGATTTGTCACATTTTCGAGAAAAAATGTCACTAAACACTTTCACTTCTGCTCTCCAAAATGCAGGAAATGCCATTTCAGAGGTCTCGGAAATGCAAAATTTCCTGGGGGAGAATACCCCCGTACCCACCTAAAAGGGGATCGTCACAGTTAGTTTGCCCCTCCTATCGTCTTGAGACAAAAGACTTGCACCTCGAGACTTAATTTTAATTGAAAGCCGCTGTCTGTGACATGTCATGTTATAAAGTTTCAGATAAGCAGCAGAGTTTTCAACATGGTTTACTTTTCTTCTTACTATTTCCTTCTTGCTTTGTGTGTCTTTTTCTTGTTTCATCTCTTACAGAAAGATTATTTTCAATGTCCAAAAGGTTCTTCAGCAGTTTGGACTTTGGAACTGTCATGACATCACTTGAAAGAGAACAGCCCCAAATTGTTATGGCGCGTTGATGACCGTATTAACGGGGTTCCACTGTATTGCAAATTTCCGATGGTCTTATATTTCACATAGCGAGTTCCTCCTAAGCTCCTCCCAAAAACAAACGAAGGAGGATATTTCTCGTTATCCGTAAAACGATTTAATACTAAAACGAGCATATCATGCCTGATAAGGGGAATTACAGGACGAAAGAGGAAAAACTGAAAACTAAGGAAATTGTGAATTCATTCGATTTCGTTAAAATGCTAGAATATTGCCATAAATTAAGAAATAAAGTTCACTTACCTCTACATGAAGTCTGTGTAATTTGATTTGAGGCATTCACAGCGAGTTCGCTATCTGGCCATGTTTTCCCCCCTCAATTGCGCCAGATTTCACACCAAATTACACAGAAATGACAACTACGGCTTCATGTAGAGGTAAGTGAACTTTATTTCTTAATTTATGGCAATTAATATTCTAGCTAGCCTGCGTAGCGGCTCTCGGGGGGGAGGGGGGAGGGGGGAGGGAGAAGACGTCCCCCGCGCGGAAATTTGAGGGGCGCGTTTTCATTTATCGCCTTCCATTAACCATTGCTTTTTATCACCTTCCCATCAACCATTGCTGGCACACCGCCGTGGAGGAGGCAGGCATTTTAACGAAATAGAATGATTCCCGTTGCAAAACCATTAAAATAGATCGTACATAAAGTACTCAAATATCATAATAATAAAAGTGCATGCTGCAAACTTAGCATGGTCAACATGTACAGCTCGATGTATTTTAAAGACAGAATTTTGAACAGGGTACAAAGTGCTATAATCTCTCCGTCTGTTGTTCGTATACTATTTTATCCTACTTTGTTGTGGAATATTGCTACGGTGGGCTTAAACCAGCGATGGAAATGGTACAACAGAATCGACAACACTGTTGTACTTGGCGCTTTACCATTTCGCAGTATTACACGAAAGGTGAGTGCTGAAAACTTAGGTGGTAATGAACCAATCGATGTTAAACCCCAGTGTGGGGAGCGGGCAACCCCCGGGGAATAGATTGCCGAAGATGCTACGGAGTACGGGTGAATTTGAACTGTACTAGCGGCTAAATAGAGGCGAAGGCTAAAAGGGATGACTCAAAAGGACCTTCAGTCTTCACATTTTTTAGAACTACTAATGAATCCTAACCCTAATCTCAATCCTAACCCTAACCTTGATCCTATTTTATCTATCATTTTATATATCCATTTTATAGTAGATTACACCAAGTCTTCAATATATTAGTATAAGGTTAATATATAGTCAGGCATATAGTATATGATATATAGTACTGTAAGTAGGTTATATTAATTGGCTTATGGTATTTTTCGAAAAGAAATAGGTTTTCGAAACGAAACAACAATTTGCAAAACGTGTCTTAAAGCTAGTTAGGTAGGGGTTAGGGTTAGAAAACTTGTTAGGTGGGTGTATGCATCAGTCAATTCCAGCAATTAATGCCCATCCCCCCCTCCCCCCGGGACACCCCCGAGCATTTGCATATATATATATTTTTTAATGTACAATCCCCCGGGGCCAGGCAAAAAAGGTGTAGCAATGCCCCACCCGTGGGACCAACATTTTATACCCCTTTAGTGCTGTTTTATATTGGCAAAACAATTAAGTAAACAAAACAAGAACTGTGTTTAATAAAATACATCATTCAGGAATTGTTAGTTTTGTAAAGTTTTTAATATCCATATTCAATGTTTCCAACATTTGCATTTTACAGTAGAAGACGTGCCCGGAGAAAGTGTGTAATTTATGCTTGCAAAGTGTGACGGGATGTGTTCATAGATACTTTACTGTGATTGGTTGATTAATGAGGTTGTTTCTATGGTTACACGGTCAGAGAATCACTTGAACTCAAGACTGCTGTCAGCGAACACGTTTTTATTAAAAGCAAGCGATAAATATTTTGATCTATTTGAAACGGAATTCTATTTTGGAAGAAGAAAATGAATACAGTAGTTTTAAATCCAAGAATAGTTCGCCTGAATACAAAGCGTGAATATATCCTGTTTCAGCACCGAGTTACATAATCTGAGTTAAATTTCTCAAATATTATCTTGTCGCAGGCTGGTCGATAGCTAGTTTTCCGAGGTTGACTGCAAGGCATCATGGGACAGTCACCTCAATTATTGAGGTACATGTCCCACAAAGCGCAAAATTACACACTTTCTCCGGGCTCATCTTGTCATGTACACTGTGGCAGTGTAGTTTGGTTGCTGCAACCACAATCCTTTTTGGTCGTGACAAATAACAGGCCCAATGCCCGGGGGTAGACCAATGCCCGGCCTCCGGGTAAATATTACAAAAACTAATGGCCGGCCCTGGACATAAAAAGCTTGCAAATGCCTGGGGATGTCTCGGGGTGGGCATTGCTGGAATTGACTGATGCATTAGGGTTACAAAACTTGTTAGGCGGGGGGTTAGGATTAGGATCTTTGTTGTTTTGGGGTCGGTTATTATTATCCACCTCGTTAGGCAAATTGTTGTTTCGTTCTGCAAACCTGTTTAAGTACAGGAAACCTAAAAAATAACCCTAATACTGATAATACTAATATACTAACTGTAATTACTATAACTTAATCACTATAATGTATATTGAGGACTTGGTGTAATCTACTATAAAATGGAAGGTGTGATTCTTCTATTTAGCCTTTTATTAGACACATTTTCCTAATTAATAAAACCAAAAAGAGAAGAACTAAACATAATGGTACAAAATATAGTTTAAAAAGACAAATTGTTCAGAATGCTAGCTAGCGGAGTGCATTCGGGTGACAACCAAATTGCTCGTGATTAAAATTGATTTTAAAGGGCGTCATCAAGTAATCAAAAAGGCGACAAAGTAAAACTTTTAATTCCTTCAAATTGTGGTGTAAAGAGGACATTCTGGGCTATAAGCAGGCATTCTGGAATTCCGCGCTGCCGCGATTTCGCGGAATCGTCCAAAAATCGCGGAATTTTGTTTACATCGCGGAATTGAACTTTGGCAAGTTAATTTTTTATTTTCCTCCTAAATTCACAAAAAATTATACATTTACGTAATCTGATACAGGACGTTTACTGTAAAATAATCGCAAGCCATTCGAAAGGAAATGTTCTTCAAAGTGGAAGGACTATAGCGCTTTCATCATGCTTTCGTTCCACTTATGCATCTATCAGCGGCTTCCCCCTGGGGTCGACCCCCGGAGGACCCAGGGGGATTGCATGGTCTCTTACTCAGTCAAACCTTAGGAAATGTCCCTGGGGTATGAGGCATAGTTATTACATACAAACCCCCAGCACCGTATTTATTTTTGTTAAGTCTATATCGAGCAACACAACCAGTTGCAAACAGTGTAACCTCTCGTTTACTGATTGATTCACCAACACTAAAAAACAATATTAACAAAAGAGTATGAACTATGAAGGTAAAGAAAGGTCATCCTCGCCTTCTAATATTCTCGTTTTTACAGATCTAATCTTTACAGGCAAAGCAAACAAATGACTTCATTCTTTGGCTCTAAATGATCTTTTGCTAATTTTGACAAAAATTAATCAAAAGCACTTTGCCCGCAAGTCACATCCGGGAGTTTTCTAAACAAAAGACCGCTGACCTTTATTTGCAAATCCCCTGGGTACTTCCCGTGGGTTTCCGCTTTGGGGACCAAATTTTACTTCTGTCCCTCCCCCATGGGACACAAACACTTGACCTCTGGTATAGTAACACATGCTATTTTGTTTGGCGTGATGTTGCAGAAATTTTGACGTGTCCTATTATGGACAAAAGGGGGCATTACCACTTTTCCCTGTAGTAACTTCTATGACAATAGTGCATAGCATAGGTTTCGACGAAAACATTTATGATAAGTAAGGAGGTGCTTTCGAATTGTTCGGTCTTATACAGGCATTCTGGAATTCCGCGGCTGAAAAGTGAAAGATCCGCGTAATTTTTGAAGTCAATTCAGCGGCCAAAAACCCAAATTCCGCGGGGCAAAATTGATACGTTAGAAACGTAAAAATCAATTTCCACAGCTAAAAACTGTAATTGTATGGTCATATTTGACCATATAACTGGTGATATTTGGTCATATAACTTCAGATAGTAAGAAATTTATTAGAAAGAGCAATAAACGTTCTGTTACACAAGAAATCTAACTTACATTAATACAGTACCAACATGAAAACAAAACATTTCTTTCAAAATAAAACTTAATTCATCCTTTGTTGTTTCAATATGGTGTAAAGTTTGCACTCGTAATCAAACTTCGTTTTTACAGCATCCCACATGTAGAGAAAAGCGAAAACAGCGATGAAGACATTTATGGACGGTGCAAACGGAGTGACAAAACACAATGTGGATTGTCATTTAAAGGGGAAGGTACAAAAAGACAAGCCTGTTTCTAAGCGACTGATGGCGACTAAAGTTACCTCATTCTACCCAGTTTCCCTATAGCTATAATTCCTAGGTGCTCTTTTAAGAGCACCTCACCGCTTTTGCGAGATATTTTTGTAAAGCTCCTTTCTTCCCAGAGAGCCCTGGTGGTTGTCATATAATAGTAAAATAATTACATTGGATTATAATACATGTAAGCCTAATCAAGTCAACCATCTGATCTGTTCTTATCCCACTTGTCATCTTAAAGATCAATTATACCTTTTGATGTTCTATTTTCCTCCGAAAGAGATATATATAATCTAACTTTGTAAAAGTGTAGAAAAAAAATGAATTTCATGATATAGCGCAGGATTTATTGAGGAATATTTCTTCGGATCTCTTGTTGCACGACCGCGTTTTGAGAAGAATGGCACTATTACCGGTATGACGTTATACTGGTAGTAGGTTTATTGAACAAAATAATATTCCAGTTCTTGATATTTGGTTTGTCACTTATCACTCACCCAAGAGTAAACAGTATTCCAAACTTCACTAAAATATAACCAATATATACAGTATTTTCTCACCATTTCATACTGGTATGACATCACATTTCTTTCGACGCGGTCGTTGTTCAAATAAGTTTAGCAAAAGGCTGAACACTGAGTAACCAATTTCAATTATTTCTTCGGTTTTGAATTGAACTTTTCGAATTCTAATAAAAAATAGAATAACCCCAAGAGGTATAGTTGACCTTTAAAACAAGGCAATAGTTGCCCTATTTATGCAATTTAAATTTATTCTGTGTTTATTTTAAGCTGATCAAAGAGGAGAATATCAGAGGAGTTGTTACATTAAATGAGGAATATGAAACACGTTTCTTCATTCATTCAACGGAGGTATGACGACTTGTGTTTCTATCAAATAACTTTGCGCCATGTGACGAAATTTGTAACAGGAGATCAGAAGGTTGTTGTTTTTAAGTTTGTATTTTTTAAGTTTGCATAAAACTTGAGCAGCAAAAAATTAACTACTGTATATTGAAATAACCAAGCAATTGTATTATTTCTAATGTAATGAATCTAATTCACATTGTATATACATAAACATGAGCTACTGTAAAACTTTATACTCGATGTCATGAATCCACCCTGAATAAATATTATTATTATTATAAATTCCAGCACAGTATGCGACCACCTGTCACTCGTTACCGACCTCTGTACTGTAATGTGATTACAGCGACCCTGTACTGTATGGTAAAAAGTCAGACTTACAGTAATCAACGAACTACAGTGTACAGTACAAACTCTTTTACATTGTGCCCTCACCTGAGAAACTTGCCCTTGTCTAATATTCCTTCTTACACTTGTCTAATATTTCTGCTTGGACATGCAGTTGTATAATACATTAGATTTCTTCTTTGTTTTAACCATTATCATAAATAATTTGAGATGAGCCGATCACCAAAAAATTACGGATTAGCCGATTTGTTAATCGGTAGCCGATCATGAAACATAATCGGCCGATTAATCAGCCATTGAAGCCGATTAATTCCACGTTAAAAATGACCAATCTAGCTGCCGCTTGACTCTGCAATTTCCCGATTTACGCAACAATATGTTATTTAATTCATCTGTCGCTCATATTTATAGACTAAAAAGACATGTTGCTAACGCTTTGATTGCATTTAAATTTCGGCCACCATTTTGTCCTGAAACTCGGAACGCGGAAAAATGGCATCTTGGACAATCTCCGTCTTTCGACGGCTGTTTTTATGTACATTAGGGACATTAAGATTGCTGTTTTTTCGCAACCGCAAACGTCAAGATGTCACGTGACCACGCGCTTGCCGTCAGGTTTGCCGTCTGCCGTTCACGTTTCAACGCCAAGACCTGCTTCTAGAGGTAAGTCATTTCCCGCAGAGTTTTTTTGCTACTTAACCACTAGAAAGCCACGTTTAAAGACTACAAAATGTTTCTTTCTTATCTTAAGAACTATGATTTCTGATTTATGGGTTCCTATAGTATAGCAAATTTTCCTGGCGAATTTTAACGTATAATTCAAGTGGTACGGGTGGGATAAAAACAAATATGGCGCGATGCTTAGACAAAGAAAACAATATGTCTTTTTCTGGATGTCCCATCGATAATGGTTTATGCTTTTTTTGAAAATAGTCGACAGAAACCTTACTGATGGCTTGCATGGTATTTTCGTTCTAGGAAATGGCTCCCTTTCGATGGTCTATTATATTGTACGATATATTGCTGTGCAAGGAAGTACTTGCACGAAGACCTTCGTCGCCATTTGAATGGGATAACATAGCAGAAACCCTGAGCGAGCTATTCAGCACTCCAGAAAAAGTGATTGAAATAAAGGGAAGAGGTTGTAGGGAGAGGATTGATCGTTTAATCGAAAAATATAACCAAGACGATAAGAAAGCTCTCAAAAAGTATTGTATAATGTTTAATAAATATCAATGACAATAATACAATTTTGTGTTTTTTCCGATAATCTGAGTCAGAGTTTTTCTGTTTTTAGTATATTCAACTCGCCAACATTCTGTGTGTTGAATCATTTTTATTAACATTGTTTATGCCATTGGGTTATTGTATTTTCTAATTCTACGTTTCAGATCAGGTACAGAAGAAGAGTACACTGAACTTCAGCAGTTGTTACAAGATATAAGTACTTACAAAAGGGATATGCAAGAGGTAAAGGATCTAAAGACCAAAGGAAGAGAGAGGAAAAAAGAAAAACAGGATAGGGAAAAAGGAGTCGAGATGAGGGCAGCAGCTTTATCTGGAATGGCTAGTAAGAATTAATTGCCAAGTTAACTTTACACGTTCTGTGTTACCTTACACTTCTTTGATACATTGCAGATAAAAATGTTCTAAATCTGTGCACAAATTACTAAATCTGTAAATAATCAAACAAGTACTTGACGTTCAATAAGTACCTTGTTGTTATCTGTATTACACCTCTGCGAGGTGAGTGTGATGCACATAAGTGCTGCATCTGGTGGTAAACCTATATATTTCATACAATGTAGGTCCTTGAATTTTATTCAGGGTTTGTGGCAATTTGCTTCATTGCAGATAGGAATCATGAAAGTGATGATTCTGATGCAAGCAACTCAGCCGATAATGATGATGATGAATCTAGTCCCACGCCAGCAAAAAAAGGTAGAGCTGCTTAGAGTTTTAAAATAAAGCTAAATACTGTACCACCAAACATAACTTTGTCTTGTCCCAGTTAGGTTTTTGACAATGAGTAAACTTTAAAAAAATAGTGTGTTTGTAGTCTTACTTTCACACCTTACCATTTTAGGGTCTGATTATGTGATCCGGGTCACCAGAATGTGTTCATTTCATTCAAAATAATATAAAGGTGTCACAAAAATTATATTGACTATAATATTTCAGCATTATGCAATAAAAAGTTTTCCATTTTGCTTTCTTTTTCAATGGTTTTGCCGGCCTGATCAGACGTTTTAAACTTCAGAATTTAGTTTATACCGGGGATGTTATATTTCCCATATAAACATGAAAATAACAGTGAATTATAAACAGTCCAAGATCCTGGGAAGTCCCTAGTATTAAATAAACATGCTGTTGGACAGGCAAATTTATGATGGCATAATTATTTGCTCAAATCTATTATTTTGGTTATCTTATCAGCATCTAAACCAAGAAAAAGAGCTAGCAGGCTCTCTGTAGTCAAAATGCTAGAAGCAAAATATGAACGAAAAGCAAGTCTTAAGGAGCAGGAGCTCAAGCAGAGGATGTTGGAGTTTGAATTTCAGAAAAAAAAATTTGAGGTTGAGGCTCTTGAACGGAAAGAACGGCTGAATTTGGAGCTGGAAGAGAAGAGGGTTTTCTTGAGTCTGTTAAAAGACAAACTGTAAACATGAATTCCCTTAAAGTTTATTTTTTTATTTATTATACAGTTGCAAAGCAAAGTTTATACTATATTTCCTTTATTAAGCTCCCTAGGTTATTAATGGCTTAATAGATGGAGGGGGATTATTTAATTTTACTAGTCAGCAAAAAATCTAAAATCAACTTGTTACCGATTCTCTATTAAATACATTATAGTAGACAGATGATTATAGACAGACAATACAACTTGTGTTTACTTGAGGGTATTTTTACTTAATGGGGAGCTGATTAGAATGGCTAAATCAAAGGAGGGCTTAATAGAGGAAATATGGTATTAATATATGTGTATATGTTACAATGTTAATAATGTTGTGTTTAAATATGAAATATTAATTTAATATATTTATTAGCCTATTAAATGGCATGTTCTATGTAATTAATAAATATATTTATACAAATAAATATAACAATGTGTTATGCTTTAGAGCAAATCCAAATCTTATGCCACAATGGCGTGTGCTGGCTTTGCCACACCCCTTTCAATAGCCTCGGTATTGTGTCCCTCTGCTCTCACCAGCCTTGTAAGAAACAGTGACTGTAGTGATGAGATATACTGGTACTTTCTAGTTCCTATTGGCCAGGTATGCTTCAAGTGATGGAGGCTCCAGATTAAAAAATGAACTGGTTACAGAACCATAAAGACATGTGTGACAGTTGGTCAAAAGTGATCCAACTGCATAATATTTAGCAACTGGTTGGAGAAGAACCTTCAAATTCTTCTGAAAATCTAAGTATGCAAAATATTGTAAGATTTTACCAAACCCCCATTCTACACTCACACGAACTTCACTCTATCAAAGTAAAACTTTTAATTCCTTCAAATTGTGGTGTAAAGAGGACATTCTGGGCTATAAGCAGGCATTCTGGAATTCCGCGCTGCCGCGATTTCGCGGAATCGTCCAAAAATCGCGGAATTTTGTTTACATCGCGGAATTGAACTTTGGCAAGTTAATTTTTTATTTTCCTCCTAAATTCACAAAAAATTATACATTTACGTAATCTGATACAGGACGTTTACTGTAAAATAATCGCAAGCCATTCGAAAGGAAATGTTCTTCAAAGTGGAAGGACTATAGCGCTTTCATCATGCTTTCGTTCCACTTATGCATCTATCAGCGGCTTCCCCCTGGGGTCGACCCCCGGAGGACCCAGGGGGATTGCATGGTCTCTTACTCAGTCAAACCTTAGGAAATGTCCCTGGGGTATGAGGCATAGTTATTACATACAAACCCCCAGCACCGTATTTATTTTTGTTAAGTCTATATCGAGCAACACAACCAGTTGCAAAACAGTGTAACCTCTCGTTTACTGATTGATTCACCAACACTAAAAAACAATATTAACAAAAGAGTATGAACTATGAAGGTAAAGAAAGGTCATCCTCGCCTTCTAATATTCTCGTTTTTACAGATCTAATCTTTACAGGCAAAGCAAACAAATGACTTCATTCTTTGGCTCTAAATGATCTTTTGCTAATTTTGACAAAAATTAATCAAAAGCACTTTGCCCGCAAGTCACATCCGGGAGTTTTCTAAACAAAAGACCGCTGACCTTTATTTGCAAATCCCCTGGGTACTTCCCGTGGGTTTCCGCTTTGGGGACCAAATTTTACTTCTGTCCCTCCCCCATGGGACACAAACACTTGACCTCTGGTATAGTAACACATGCTATTTTGTTTGGCGTGATGTTGCAGAAATTTTGACGTGTCCTATTATGGACAAAAGGGGGCATTACCACTTTTCCCTGTAGTAACTTCTATGACAATAGTGCATAGCATAGGTTTCGACGAAAACATTTATGATAAGTAAGGAGGTGCTTTCGAATTGTTCGGTCTTATACAGGCATTCTGGAATTCCGCGGCTGAAAAGTGAAAGATCCGCGTAATTTTTGAAGTCAATTCAGCGGCCAAAAACCCAAATTCCGCGGGGCAAAATTGATACGTTAGAAACGTAAAAATCAATTTCCACAGCTAAAAACTGTAATTGTATGGTCATATTTGACCATATAACTGGTGATATTTGGTCATATAACTTCAGATAGTAAGAAATTTATTAGAAAGAGCAATAAACGTTCTGTTACACAAGAAATCTAACTTACATTAATACAGTACCAACATGAAAACAAAACATTTCTTTCAAAATAAAACTTAATTCATCCTTTGTTGTTTCAATATGGTGTAAAGTTTGCACTCGTAATCAAACTTCGTTTTTACAGCATCCCACATGTAGAGAAAAGCGAAAACAGCGATGAAGACATTTATGGACGGTGCAAACGGAGTGACAAAACACAATGTGGATTGTCATTTAAAGGGGAAGGTACAAAAAGACAAGCCTGTTTCTAAGCGACTGATGGCGACTAAAGTTACCTCATTCTACCCAGTTTCCCTATAGCTATAATTCCTAGGTGCTCTTTTAAGAGCACCTCACCGCTTTTGCGAGATATTTTTGTAAAGCTCCTTTCTTCCCAGAGAGCCCTGGTGGTTGTCATATAATAGTAAAATAATTACATTGGATTATAATACATGTAAGCCTAATCAAGTCAACCATCTGATCTGTTCTTATCCCACTTGTCATCTTAAAGATCAATTATACCTTTTGATGTTCTATTTTCCTCCGAAAGAGATATATATAATCTAACTTTGTAAAAGTGTAGAAAAAAAAATGAATTTCATGATATAGCGCAGGATTTATTGAGGAATATTTCTTCGGATCTCTTGTTGCACGACCGCGTTTTGAGAAGAATGGCACTATTACCGGTATGACGTTATACTGGTAGTAGGTTTATTGAACAAAATAATATTCCAGTTCTTGATATTTGGTTTGTCACTTATCACTCACCCAAGAGTAAACAGTATTCCAAACTTCACTAAAATATAACCAATATATACAGTATTTTCTCACCATTTCATACTGGTATGACATCACATTTCTTTCGACGCGGTCGTTGTTCAAATAAGTTTAGCAAAAGGCTGAACACTGAGTAACCAATTTCAATTATTTCTTCGGTTTTGAATTGAACTTTTCGAATTCTAATAAAAAATAGAATAACCCCAAGAGGTATAGTTGACCTTTAAAACAAGGCAATAGTTGCCCTATTTATGCAATTTAAATTTATTCTGTGTTTATTTTAAGCTGATCAAAGAGGAGAATATCAGAGGAGTTGTTACATTAAATGAGGAATATGAAACACGTTTCTTCATTCATTCAACGGAGGTATGACGACTTGTGTTTCTATCAAATAACTTTGCGCCATGTGACGAAATTTGTAACAGGAGATCAGAAGGTTGTTGTTTTTAAGTTTGTATTTTTTAAGTTTGCATAAAACTTGAGCAGCAAAAAATTAACTACTGTATATTGAAATAACCAAGCAATTGTATTATTTCTAATGTAATGAATCTAATTCACATTGTATATACATAAACATGAGCTACTGTAAAACTTTATACTCGATGTCATGAATCCACCCTGAATAAATATTATTATTATTATAAATTCCAGCACAGTATGCGACCACCTGTCACTCGTTACCGACCTCTGTACTGTAATGTGATTACAGCGACCCTGTACTGTATGGTAAAAAGTCAGACTTACAGTAATCAACGAACTACAGTGTACAGTACAAACTCTTTTACATTGTGCCCTCACCTGAGAAACTTGCCCTTGTCTAATATTCCTTCTTACACTTGTCTAATATTTCTGCTTGGACATGCAGTTGTATAATACATTAGATTTCTTCTTTGTTTTAACCATTATCATAAATAATTTGAGATGAGCCGATCACCAAAAATTACGGATTAGCCGATTTGTTAATCGGTAGCCGATCATGAAACATAATCGGCCGATTAATCAGCCATTGAAGCCGATTAATTCCACGTTAAAAATGACCAATCTAGCTGCCGCTTGACTCTGCAATTTCCCGATTTACGCAACAATATGTTATTTAATACATCTGTCGCTCATATTTATAGACTAAAAAGACATGTTGCTAACGCTTTGATTGCATTTAAATTTCGGCCACCATTTTGTCCTGAAACTCGGAACGCGGAAAAATGGCATCTTGGACAATCTCCGTCTTTCGACGGCTGTTTTTATGTACATTAGGGACATTAAGATTGCTGTTTTTTCGCAACCGCAAACGTCAAGATGTCACGTGACCACGCGCTTGCCGTCAGGTTTGCCGTCTGCCGTTCACGTTTCAACGCCAAGACCTGCTTCTAGAGGTAAGTCATTTCCCGCAGAGTTTTTTTTGCTACTTAACCACTAGAAAGCCACGTTTAAAGACTACAAAATGTTTCTTTCTTATCTTAAGAACTATGATTTCTGATTTATGGGTTCCTATAGTATAGCAAATTTTCCTGGCGAATTTTAACGTATAATTCAAGTGGTACGGGTGGGATAAAAACAAATATGGCGCGATGCTTAGACAAAGAAAACAATATGTCTTTTTCTGGATGTCCCATCGATAATGGTTTATGCTTTTTTTGAAAATAGTCGACAGAAACCTTACTGATGGCTTGCATGGTATTTTCGTTCTAGGAAATGGCTCCCTTTCGATGGTCTATTATATTGTACGATATATTGCTGTGCAAGGAAGTACTTGCACGAAGACCTTCGTCGCCATTTGAATGGGATAACATAGCAGAAACCCTGAGCGAGCTATTCAGCACTCCAGAAAAAGTGATTGAAATAAAGGGAAGAGGTTGTAGGGAGAGGATTGATCGTTTAATCGAAAAATATAACCAAGACGATAAGAAAGCTCTCAAAAAGTATTGTATAATGTTTAATAAATATCAATGACAATAATACAATTTTGTGTTTTTTCCGATAATCTGAGTCAGAGTTTTTCTGTTTTTAGTATATTCAACTCGCCAACATTCTGTGTGTTGAATCATTTTTATTAACATTGTTTATGCCATTGGGTTATTGTATTTTCTAATTCTACGTTTCAGATCAGGTACAGAAGAAGAGTACACTGAACTTCAGCAGTTGTTACAAGATATAAGTACTTACAAAAGGGATATGCAAGAGGTAAAGGATCTAAAGACCAAAGGAAGAGAGAGGAAAAAAGAAAAACAGGATAGGGAAAAAGGAGTCGAGATGAGGGCAGCAGCTTTATCTGGAATGGCTAGTAAGAATTAATTGCCAAGTTAACTTTACACGTTCTGTGTTACCTTACACTTCTTTGATACATTGCAGATAAAAATGTTCTAAATCTGTGCACAAATTACTAAATCTGTAAATAATCAAACAAGTACTTGACGTTCAATAAGTACCTTGTTGTTATCTGTATTACACCTCTGCGAGGTGAGTGTGATGCACATAAGTGCTGCATCTGGTGGTAAACCTATATATTTCATACAATGTAGGTCCTTGAATTTTATTCAGGGTTTGTGGCAATTTGCTTCATTGCAGATAGGAATCATGAAAGTGATGATTCTGATGCAAGCAACTCAGCCGATAATGATGATGATGAATCTAGTCCCACGCCAGCAAAAAAAGGTAGAGCTGCTTAGAGTTTTAAAATAAAGCTAAATACTGTACCACCAAACATAACTTTGTCTTGTCCCAGTTAGGTTTTTGACAATGAGTAAACTTTAAAAAAATAGTGTGTTTGTAGTCTTACTTTCACACCTTACCATTTTAGGGTCTGATTATGTGATCCGGGTCACCAGAATGTGTTCATTTCATTCAAAATAATATAAAGGTGTCACAAAAATTATATTGACTATAATATTTCAGCATTATGCAATAAAAAGTTTTCCATTTTGCTTTCTTTTTCAATGGTTTTGCCGGCCTGATCAGACGTTTTAAACTTCAGAATTTAGTTTATACCGGGGATGTTATATTTCCCATATAAACATGAAAATAACAGTGAATTATAAACAGTCCAAGATCCTGGGAAGTCCCTAGTATTAAATAAACATGCTGTTGGACAGGCAAATTTATGATGGCATAATTATTTGCTCAAATCTATTATTTTGGTTATCTTATCAGCATCTAAACCAAGAAAAAGAGCTAGCAGGCTCTCTGTAGTCAAAATGCTAGAAGCAAAATATGAACGAAAAGCAAGTCTTAAGGAGCAGGAGCTCAAGCAGAGGATGTTGGAGTTTGAATTTCAGAAAAAAAAATTTGAGGTTGAGGCTCTTGAACGGAAAGAACGGCTGAATTTGGAGCTGGAAGAGAAGAGGGTTTTCTTGAGTCTGTTAAAAGACAAACTGTAAACATGAATTCCCTTAAAGTTTATTTTTTTATTTATTATACAGTTGCAAAGCAAAGTTTATACTATATTTCCTTTATTAAGCTCCCTAGGTTATTAATGGCTTAATAGATGGAGGGGGATTATTTAATTTTACTAGTCAGCAAAAAATCTAAAATCAACTTGTTACCGATTCTCTATTAAATACATTATAGTAGACAGATGATTATAGACAGACAATACAACTTGTGTTTACTTGAGGGTATTTTTACTTAATGGGGAGCTGATTAGAATGGCTAAATCAAAGGAGGGCTTAATAGAGGAAATATGGTATTAATATATGTGTATATGTTACAATGTTAATAATGTTGTGTTTAAATATGAAATATTAATTTAATATATTTATTAGCCTATTAAATGGCATGTTCTATGTAATTAATAAATATATTTATACAAATAAATATAACAATGTGTTATGCTTTAGAGCAAATCCAAATCTTATGCCACAATGGCGTGTGCTGGCTTTGCCACACCCCTTTCAATAGCCTCGGTATTGTGTCCCTCTGCTCTCACCAGCCTTGTAAGAAACAGTGACTGTAGTGATGAGATATACTGGTACTTTCTAGTTCCTATTGGCCAGGTATGCTTCAAGTGATGGAGGCTCCAGATTAAAAAATGAACTGGTTACAGAACCATAAAGACATGTGTGACAGTTGGTCAAAAGTGATCCAACTGCATAATATTTAGCAACTGGTTGGAGAAGAACCTTCAAATTCTTCTGAAAATCTAAGTATGCAAAATATTGTAAGATTTTACCAAACCCCCATTCTACACTCACACGAACTTCACTCATATGACGGTTAAATTGCTGCTGTAGTTGAGTTAGATGTGCACCTCTAAATGGGGATATGATATGGCGTGATATTCCATATGCTGGGTCACCATAGACAACATATGGTTCACCATTAGGTTTAGTCATCCTTTCAAGCTGTGGTAGTAGGCCACTGACTCCTAGCATAAAAGCATCATGCCGTTTGCCTTCTATGGGTCCAAACAAGTGTGCAATCAGGCCATTAGGAGCAATTACTGACTAGAAATGGAAAGAAGGAAATGAGAATAAGATTTGCACAATTACCTCAGTGAATTTCAATAAAAATGATAGTACCCCAAAATGTGTTTGTTTTGGATTTTATTTTCTAGCCCCATGTAGTTTATTTCACACCTGGAATTTAATGCAGTGGATTCTTTTGTGGCCACTGTACATCACGTTCTGATTTCGCACAGGTCTAGCAATACGCCGGGCGGTTCCATCTATGAAACCCCAACACTGGTCCAGTGGAGCTCCTTTCTGGTTTATGACATCAGCAAAAAGTGCTGGATCTAGCCACACTAAGTCCAGAGAACTTAGCAAATGATTGAAACGAGTGTAGATGTCATCTATTATCTAAAAGAGTTATATTTTGAAGAAAGGACAGTAAAGTCTTACTTTGTCTGATGCTCTTTTATGCTAACAAATATTTACTCTTGGTAGAAAACAGATAAAAACATTTATAAATTATCCACTTATCATATGAGCTCCAATACGTTACCGTATTAAAAATTATGCTCAATTCAGCCTCAGATCTGCCAAAGGTGTACACCAGATCACACCATCTATTAGGATATGATAATCGACGTAGCATGATCGCAAGGCCTTCCATTCCAGTGAAGACAGAGCCCTGATAACCAGTGTAGAACTCTGGGATTTGTAAAGCCTCCAGGAGGCGAGGCATGTCACCCTTTTCAAATCTCACAAGTGGAAATATTAAATTGCAAGATTATATGTAAATTATAAAATTGAATTTTTATAGACAAAAGATGTAAATAAAACATTAAGAGATTAATTGGTTGAATGTGCATTAAACAAGAATCATTATTGGATAAAGGAAAATATATTGGTAAAACTCTAAAAAGCCTATATATGTAAAAATACGTGGTCAGATAATGCAAGATATGGGTAAATTTATGTTAAACTATTAAATTTATAAATATAATGAGCAGAATTAATATTTATAGTACTAGCTACATGTAAGTACGAGATTGTGCCGGATGCAAATACCGATACTTAAAACAATTTTCATGCTGCGAAATAAAATACCACTACGAAAAAAGCTACCTAAACATTTCCTCACACTGCACTTCTGTCAGCTCTGAAATGTCTAGCCTGTTATCAAGCTTTCGACTCTCCAAATGCTGCGTCAAGAAACAGCAAGTCCAGATCTTCTTCATCACTTGAAGAATCGCTGCTATCGTCATGCAACATCACCGTCAAAACATCTCTGAAGCATCTCCTAAAACCAGAGCAAATATAAATTGAGTATTTTTCATCTGGGAAGAAGGAAAACTGCGAAATGAGAATAACTTACCTTCGTGCAGCCGCCATTTTGATTTTTTAACTCCCATGATTCTTTGCTTCAAATGCACCTGAATCTTAATGCCCTAAAAACACATACTGCGAACGGCAAACGGCTGACCACAAACTGCAGTTTGCGGTTTGCGGTAAACGTGAATCTTAAGGTCTTGAGGAACGGCAAAAACAAGATGACGCAGATTTTCAAGAATTTTTATAAGAACTCGTACATAATCGGCTAACGACCGATTAAGCGTTAATAATCGGCCGGTTACCGATTATTGAAAAACGGCCGATTAATCGGCTCATCTCTATAACTAATCGCATTCTTCTTTCGCTCAATATAATGTCATCCATCCCTCTCTCTATTTAAAGTGTATTTACGGAAATTACCTTTTTTTCTTAAAAATCAACCGTGCAGAGAGGATTTTCAGAAGTATCAGCGCAATATTCTACTGTACTATTATTTAACACCTTTACTCCTCGTTATTTGATGCAATTATTGAATAATTACACAGCAAGCTTTATGTACTTAGTATGATTTAGTACTAATTTTCAAATTGATTTTCGTCTCTTCTGCTTCGTTCTAGGAATGGAATGCGTTAGGTATCAAGCAGTTACGTCTAGCTACACCAGATTTTAACAATGCTCCAAATATTCAAAAACTCCACGAAGGAGTTGATTTCATCGAAGAATTCAAGAACTCGAATGCTAGTGTTTATGTACATTGTAAAGCAGGCAGAGGACGAAGTGCAACTTTAGCTGCCTGTTATTTAATGAAGGTTTGTTTTAAACGATGTTTTTTGTATTATGCTGTGTTAACTTTGGAACTATTTTCTGTCGCGTTTGACTGTTTAATATGTACTGTAGACTATTACACTTTAGTATAAATATACATTAGGTGATTATAGAAATTGCGTGCGCTGATTGGTCGAGCTACCTCGGATTATTTCTCGATAATCACCTCCAGCGTTTTTTCAAGCTGGCCGCCAGCCGATTTGTCAAAGTGACAGGAGAAAAAAGTCAAGAAACTAGTATTTTTGAAGGAAATGCTGTTCCTAAGAGTGGGAAAATGTGTATTTATACTAAAACAATTATTCACCTCAGGCTCAGTGAATATCGGTGAATAAAAACCTCGACTTCGTCTCGGTTTTTATTCACCGATATTCACCTCGCCTTCGGTGAATAATTGTTAAGTAGTGAGTTAATACTATACTCTATGCTACATATAAGATATTTGAACAAAATAATAGGGTTTGAAATGCAGATAAAATTAAATAGTCTAGACTCAATAATCGACATGATCAACCTACTGTATACTGAGTCGACGGAAAATTGTTGACTCGAGCAAGATTTGAACTCGCAAGTTGAACTACCTTGTCAACTGGGAACAGTGTGCTAATTTTATTTAAATATGCACTTAAATGGATTAAATTAGGATACTCTTCACAGTTGCCAGAGGAAAGTTTGTTATGCAACTCAAAATCGTATGTTGTGCCTATGAGCTATAAATAGTTCCCTCACCTTTTCTCACCACGTGCCAACTTTGCAATTGTCTAACTGCTACATAAGGCTAAAAAGAGATCGCCAATTGACGTTATTGGAGGATTGGTGCCAATTAGCCACAGGGGGATGCCACCCCCTGAGTAGAGGTAACCATGGCAACCCCGCCACAGCCCACCTCCAGGCACCAGTCACACTGTCAAAGCAGTGGAATTTATACTTACCTTGCATTTCCTTAGGTGTGGGAGGGTGGGACAACAAAGCGCAAGAGCACGAGATTCCACAGTATCCACCAAATGATAGCGCGCGCAAAACCAGTCAAGCTCAGACCACGCTGACAAGACTCTGACAAGTGCTGCGATTCCTTCACATATTCAATTGAGTGACCGCTGACTAGCATTGACTCCTTTTTTACCTTGCCTAAATTACATTTAGCCACATTAAAAAGAGATCGCCAATTGACGTTATTGGAGGATTGGTGCCAATTAGCCACAGGGGGGATGCCACCCCCTGAGTAGAGGTAACCATGGCAACCCCGCCACAGCCCACCTCCAGTATGAAGTCCAAGCACAATGGTGCTTGAGAAGGGCCTGTGACGGGGTCACCATAGGCCTGCCTCCAAACCACCAAGCACCATTCCGCCAATAACGATAGGGCCACAACAGTGAACACATGCTAGAGTGAAAAATTCACTTGATAAGTCACGACAGATGTCGTGCAAGCTTTGACAAAAGTCTTAATATACATCTGATAGGTATTGCTTGTCCATCCACAAAGAGACTGGATAATTTGATCCGGAACAACATTTTGACCAGCCATTGTAGCTGCGCCGATAATATCCTCCAATCCTGCTGACGTACAGTAACAATGTTACTTAACCAATCCGTCAACAACGCGCGCGAAAGATGGCAACCCCTTCTTCTTACGTTTAGCAGTCCTTAATTGACCCCCTATATTTGGAGATATTTGCTTCGGACTACAATGACATACAAAGGTTCTTTTCCTAGACCAATGTGGATGTAACAGTCTTTACGTACAGGATCAAGACCCTCGAATAATAAGGGTCTCTGTGAGAGTCAAATGTCGCAACCTGCAAAATAGATGAACTGATGATGAAACTGCGCTAGAGTTTGATGTTGTGAACTTGAAGATCGTAAAACCCAATTCAAGCTGTCCAGAACATAATGTGATCATAGACATGAACATTGAAATTTGAAACATCCATAAAGATCTATAGAGATCCGCGGAGCCCATTCCAATGTAACGTGTGCGCGCTGCTGATAACTAAACTTTTAGTGAAGATTATTTGAATGACTTGGCAAGGAAGAACGAAAACAAGCCTATGTCCATTCTTCTGTAGAGCAATGCAACCCAAATTTATTTAGCTTCCCTAACTGGTTACATACTTTAATACATTTCTTTTGTACAACCGAGCAAGTTAGTCTAGTGTCGCTGGCGCCCGCCTTCCAAAAGCTATTGATATATTATACTAAAGCTGAGCTGGTTGAAGCAATTCCTCGCACAATGATTGGGGTACTTCCATCGTATACACGCTGGCCAATGAGGCATGGTGACGAAAACATTGCCACTGACTACGGAACAACGCATGAGCTATATATATATATTTTATTCTTGAACCCCAGAAAAATGGTGCGCGCCAAAAGTAAGCCAAACTATGCTACTAAAATTAGTGAATGCGCCACAAACGGCCTGCATGCAAACAAAATAAAATCTCTTTAGCTACTAGGGCCACGATATTTTGTGAAGAGCCTCGTTCGTCAATCGTCATATAACGTGTTCTGCTTTAATGCTGAACTTCTGCAGCAGTTGTTAGTTTATCGACTGCTATAATGTCAACTTTTTGTGTTCATATTTAACTGCATTTTTTATGCAAGCCTTGTACAGAGAACTATGTTATACAACTATTTTATCTTTATGTTCAACTGCATTTTTTTGCAACTGTTAACCTTACATCTGTTGGCTTCAATATTAACTGTTCAACTTACATCTGATTCTGTTGACTTACATCTGTTGACTTCAATAAGCGTGCCCGCCACTTATTTGTGCTATTTGGCACAATATCACATCTGCGATTCCTTCACATATTCAATTGAGTGACCGCTGACTAGCATTGACTCCTTTTTTACCTTGCCTAAATTACATTTAGCCACATTTAGAAAAGGGGGCGAGGGGTTATGGCGGAACGCATTTCTAGTTATATTTTACACTCAAATGATTTCATATTGATGTGTTTTGCACAGAAGCATTTGATCTAATAAATCAATTTTGTTCTTGAATATTGTAGATTTCGGAGATGACTCCTGAACAAGCAATTAGTGTTTTGAAAGAAAAAAGAGAACAGACACTATTAGGATCAAATCAAGTAAAGGCCATTTATAGCTTTTATGAAGATTTGCAAACTACTAATCTCAGCTCTTCTGACACTAAGTCAATGTAATTAGAAAATTTGATGTATCGTTGTTCAGACATGAAAATAAAATTACTACTTTTAATTAGTGGGAAATCGATGTGCCATAACGTATTTCGAAATAGTGGACAGGCAGGGCGGATTTAACGTACCTCAAACCCGTCAAGCGACGGTAAAATAGAACGAGACAGAAAAACATCAATTCCTTACAATCCAGCGTCCTTTCCGTAGTCATGGTCACATAATTTTATTTGCTTTTGCATAAATTATTATTAAAAATTAATATATTCAGTCAGTTCTCACTCAGGCCAGGGCGATTAGCCTGCGTTGCAGGCGAGCGTTCCGTTCTTCCGCTCGCTCCTCAACTCCCACAACCTACGCGCCCGCGCTACCCAAACGGAACGGAACGCCTCCAACGCAGCTCCCTAAACCAAATTTATTTATTTATAAAAGTTCATTAAAACAGGGAGCCCACTCACTAGAGTGATTTTAATGAGAACCTAAAAATATAAATAAAAATGGAATCGTACTACACTATACTTTTCACTGTTGCAACATGCAACAACAAAAATTGTTGCAAAAATTGTTGCAATGTGGTAGGTCACACATTTCAAATGATAATTATTTAATCATTTATTATTATTTACAACTCCTGGCATCCAGGCTACAGTAAAACTGACGCATCTTTTACTCGCATATACTAGAACGTTTTCTTATAATTCACGAAGTTGTTTCATAATAGGTTCCCCGGGTTTGGCTGAACATTCACCCAAAACACGAAGCCCCGATCGTCCAGATTTTTTCTGTAAAAAGAATAACAAAATATATAGAGTATTTCTTCGCATACATTGTTATATTTAAAGGACATTGGCAACAAAAATTAAGTTTGTCTAATATGAAAGAACTCGTAAAATGATAGAGCAACACCTTTTACAACTTTTCCGTATTTTACTTCGTTTGTGAAATATTTAAGTTTGTTTGATATGTAAAGATGAGATGGAGAATTTTCACTCATTAAAATGTTAGTTACATCTTCAAGTTTGTTCCACAAATTTACTTGAAAGTGTGAGTATAATAACTCCCCATGATAATGAACGTTGTAAACTTAGCAATCACTGAGATATAAGACATTTTTAATGAGTGAAAATTCTCTACCCCACACCTGACGTCAGAGACCATCTCATTTACATATCAAACAAACGAAGTAAAAATACGAAGTAAAATACGGAAAAGTCGTAAAAGGTGTTACTCTATCATTTTACGAGTTCTTTCATATTAGACAAACTTAATTTTTGTTGCCAATGTCCTTTAACAATTATACCATGAGCTCGAGTCGTATATTTAATAATTAGTCACTGAAGTCGAGGTGATTATCGGTGAATATTTACCGAGCCGCGAAGCGGCGAGGTAAATATAACGATAATCACCGAGACTGAGGTGACTAATTGTTTTAGTATAATTTCAGGCCTGAACTGAATATTCAATTGAGAAGATTTAAATAGACAGTTTGAACTGTGTTATGCTCGATGTTTTCTCACGCTTGACAGCTTTCAAAAACACACTACGATCAAAACGGACGTAAAAATACAAATAATTATACGATAAATAACTTTCTTACCCTTAGACAGTTCTATCTTGAGAGAAACCTGATATTTACAATGTCTTTATGCTACGTTTTTGAGCCTTTTCGACGATTTTTTAGTTATAATAATATAGTCGCCATTTTGAAAAAAATATTCGTCGTGTTTTAGAAACCATACATCAAAATGATGATTCCGAGAGGGGACTGGAACGAATAAATATAGTCTCGTTACAAAAAAACACTTTTTCAAGTATGATTTCTAGTGATGTGATAGTCACCGCGCTGCGCGGATTTACTGCCAGATTTACTGGCCAATCAGCCAATCAGAACTCGTTTAAGCTCAGAAATTATACTAAGAGCTCTTAGACTGGCCAGTAAATCTGAGACGATATTTGAAAAAGTGTTTTTTTGTTAACCAGACTATATTTATTCGTTCCAGTCCCCCTCGGAATCATTATTTTGGTGTATGGTTTCTAAAACATGACGAATTTTTTTTCAAAATGTCGACTAAATTATTATAACTAAAAAATCGTCGAAAAGGCTCAAAAACTTAGCATAAAGACATTGTATATATCAGATTTCTCTCAAGATAGAACTGTCTAAGGGTAAGGAAGTTGTTTATCGTATAATTATTTGTATTTTTACGTCCGTTTTGATCGTTAGTGTGTTTTTGAAAGCTGTCAGCGTGAAGAAAACATCGAGCATAACACAGTTCAAACTGTCTGTTTAAAACTTCTCAATTGAATATTCGTTCAAGCCTGAAATTATACTAAAACAATTAGTCACTTCAGTCTCGGTGATTATCGTTATATTTACCTCGCCGCTTCGCGGCTCGGTAAATATTCAACGATAGTCACCTCGACTTCAGTGACTAATTGTTAAATAGTCACTGAGGCGCGCCGAGTTGGCTATTTAACAATTAGACAACGAGAACGAGTTGTCTATGAGCAGATAGTCAAGGCGAGAAGGCGAGTTGTCTAATTGTTTTAGTATCAACCATAAACAACCTTTCTAACATTGTTCCAAATTTTCAGATAGTTTTACCTTTTTGTTTGTGGAAGTCTCCCATTCAAAATGTAGAGTTGCTCGATGGCACATGATAAACAATCGCTCACAAAAAAACGGTATAGATATACTCCATAGGCATAAGCGAATTCATTTTCCTATTCGAAAATGTCAAACTGAACAATTTTCCATTACTTTCGGGCCAATGTTTTCATGATTTCATCACTCGTATATAAATTTTAGCGGGCGCCATGTTTGGACTAGATTTCAGGTTTGGCCGTGCAGCTTAAATATGTCGTGGCTTCTAATTGGTCAGGATAGGAATATTCCAGCATAAGAAGGTTTGTGATTGGGTAACGCTACTCACCGTCTATCACCAATAGACAGTGAGTAGCTCAGCCAATCAGAATGCCGAATTTGTAATAGACCACTAGTTGGTTGATACTAATAGTTTATATACGACGAGAGCGAATGGTATAATTGTTTTATCATATCAGCCAAATACTTAGCAGTTTGGGATTTTTTTATAAAACCCCATCGATTTCAGCATTTTTAGGCTTAAAAACATTGTTTTTTCTCTACTGCTAAGATACGAGGTGATATCTCCTAGTAGTAGAGGAGCCAATCAAATTGCGAGATAGCTCATATCCTACTAGTATAATAAATGTTATTTCGGTTTGCGAAATTGCGGACGAAAATATCCTTCGCCAGCTTAGTTATTTTGTGCTGTGAAATAGATTACTCGGTTAATGCATATATACAAATATTGAACTTGGTTTTTGCATGATGGCAATAATTATCAAGGTCGTGTTTTGTGTTATCCTCCTCAACCTTCGCCTTTGGCAGATTACACAAACCTCTGTCTTAAAGTGTCTCTGAAGTGAAACAATCGCTATCATTTATTTCGCTTTAGTGAACAGAGAAGCACGGAAAGAGCGTTCACTAAAAGTTTGAAATGAATCTGGTGCATATTGTGTATGACTATATGCATAACAACAAGGTCGTGGCTCTTTAGTATACCAAAAGGTCGAAATGAGAAGAGATGACTGTAACCTACCCCAAAACAACAAAGATCCTAACCCTACGCACCGCCTAACGAGTTTTTTCGAGAACACAGCCGGGGGTTAGAAAACTCGTTAGGCGGGGGGTTAGGATCTTTGTTGTTTTTGGATTGGTCACAGTCCTCTCCACATTTCGACCTTTTGGGTATACTAAAGAGTCGCGACCATAACAATAATATATTATGGAATATATAATATATATATATGTGGAATATATATAATATATGGAATATGCAGTAAAAATCCGCATAAAAGAACCACTATTTTTTGACGTCAGGCTGAAGTGGTTCTTATATAATGGGTACTTAGTGAGAAATCAGGCCCTTAAGGTGGCAAAAATGCAAATTTCAATCTCGAAAAGTGCCCATGGATATTTCGGAAAAGATTGAAACTAAAGCTATGCATGGCATAACTTTCAGGGCATCAAATACTATTAATAGCTAAAGTGTTTCATCTGTTGCTGTGACAACAGTGACGTTTCAAAATGGCCGAAAATGAACATTTAATCTAATTTATTTCGCAAACGAGTCGGTGAGCCCCGAATTTTTTTGCATTTAAACATTTCTTTTAGTTTAATTAATAAATAGGCAAATTTAAAAAAAATTCTGTAGATCCAATTTTTTAAAAAACTAAACAAACATGATTTTTTTGGTGTAAAATAATTGGATCTACAGAATTTTTTTTTAATCTGCCTATTTATTAATTAAACTAAAAGAAATGTTTAAATGCAAAAAAAATCGGGGGTCACCGACTCGTTTGCGAAATAAATTAGATTACATGTTCATTTTCGGCCATTTTGAAACGTCACTGTTGTCATAGCAACAGATGAAACACTTTAGCCATTAATAGTATTTGATGCCCTGAAAGTTACTCTATGTATAGCTTTAGTTTCAATCTTTTCCGAAATATCCGTGGGCACTTTTAGAGATTGTAATTTGCATTTTTGCCACCTTTCAAGAAACAGTAGGGAGCCACCTTAACTGGTTCTTATTTCTAGTCAAAAACAATTGTTCCTGGTTTAGTGTTTTAAATTATTTGTTTCCTTAATTAGTGCAAGCTGTTGACCCTGGAAGGTCTTGTGTTCACATAAATTGAACATTAACATCCCAATTGTATTTCATATTGCCAAACATATTTCATATTGTATTTCATATTAAAAGTCTCCAAATTTGATAAAATGTATCCTCGTTGAGTACTAAACAACATATTAAGTATGTACCTGCGCTTAGAACATGCTTTCTACTTCAGCTAAAGTACAAATTAAATTTAAGGTTTTTTAAAGAACCAGTCTCATTTGTCAGCCTGAAGTGGTTCTTGTATTTTGGGTGTTTAATTGCCTAAAATTCAGGCTGATGGTCCTTAATTCACTGGTTCTTTTATGCGGGATTTTACTGTATTCGATCCCAGTATTTCACTATTTTTTAACGTTAAACTACGCTAACAGGTCATCTTTAACATTCAATATCCCAAAAAGTACGAACCGCATTTATTTCATTTTTTTGGTAAATTGTTATTTAGGTGATGAACTTTGATTTTATTCGAAAATATGATATCGGTATTTTTCACTTCTCGCTATATGCTCAACCTCCTCCAATAATTGTGAAAGAATTAATGAAACGAAAATTATGTTCTAGATATTTAATCCCACGGCATCGCTAAGTGTCGTAATGTGCAAAGTGATCTCAAGAATGATCTAAAGATATACCTGATTTTATATATATATACAGTATATATATATATATATATATATATATATATATATATATATATATATATATATATATATATATATATATATATATATATATATATATATATATATATATATATATTAATATTAAATGAAAATAACTTACCAGATTTTGTAAGAAGTCGATATTATTTGATTTTTCAATTCGAGGTAGTATATTTGGCACTATCAACAAAACATTGAACACAGTTTATAATTAGGGACGTTTGATATTTTGTCGAACGAACACCCACCATGCAGTACATTGCGCGTGATGTAAATTTACAAAACAATTGAAGTGAAAAGGAGGTTCCAAAATGGTGAAAAACATTATAGTACTATAGCGTGATATAAAACTTCTGTTCGTAAAATAGAAGTACACAGCACCAAATAACTACGTTTTTTTAATATTGAAGTGAAATATCGATGATCGCCATTTATGAAAAGAAGCTACAAGTTTACTGGCTTAAATTTAGTGTTCATCGCAGTGGCCTCCTATAAGTCTTGGTAGCTCAATGGTTGGAACGTCTCACCCGCAATCAGAAGGTTACAGGTTCGATCCCTGTCTGGAGAAAAGAAACATTTTCTAAACAATTTAATCTTGACGATCGTCCGTACACTGTATCGTCTGTCTACTCCAAGCTTTCACATTCACTACATCAATGTATAACAAGTCGCGTGAGATTTAGTGCAGAAACTCTTGATTTACGGCAATCAGGGCCGCACAGAGACTAAAGTAGGCCCGGGACAAAATAAATCATTGGGGGCCCCCGTTTCGCATGCCATTTTACGGATGAATCGGATATAAGAATATTTCGAGTGAAAATGTTTTAGTTTTATGTGAAATGACAACGCAAATGTTCGTAAGGATGTAAAGATGTACAAAATAAGGACAAACGCAGAGAAGCAGAAAATACTGTTTGATACTACTTGGTTACCGTCTACCGATTCTCTACAAAGTAAACTAGCAATATAATTAGGAGGGCGGGCCTGATGGCAATAGCATATGTGTAAGCCTGCGTACAGATACTCGTTGGCACCGAAAGGTGGACGCTAAGTCTGTGTTTCACACGCTATGACATCACCTGTGTCACATTTTCTCAACGGGTTAAACCCATATTTCTCAATAGAGAATTGCGGGAACCGCCCAGCATAGATCATCGACCCCTGAAATCCCAATCAATAATTGTATTGATCCTGACCCTAATCTCAACCCAAATCCTAACATCCTAACCCCTCACCTAAAGTTTTATCATGCATAACCCTAACTCCCGCCTTAAGTATTATCCTAACCATAACCCCCGCTTTTAGTTTTACTGCACCGCCGTCTCTCCCACCTCATCACCTTAGTAATTCCGTAGACTTATAAATTAACGCAATAGCAAATGCTTTTGTGATTATTTGGGATTGCACTTTGCAGGGATGATCATCTACGCTGGACAATTCTCTATTGAGAAATGTGCGTTTTACCCGTTGATATACAGTAGGCTAGCATCATGTATAACATGTGAAGATTTTAGCTGAGAAAACTCTGAGAAAGCTCGCAAATGAAGTCCAATACTAGTTTTAACGTTGATGCTGCGAAATAAAAATATTACCTATCCCTCGTGCTGCATACTCTTCTACTGCTCCTTTCCTTAAGGATTTTGGAGGTCGAAGCCATTGTGGGTGAGTGAACGGGTGACGGAAGCTGGACCGCGACGTTGATTCCAAGCTGTATTTAACTTCTGGCGGTTTCACTACATGAAAGTGTAAAAAAATGCTCCAGCTGAGACACCATGCACCATGTAATTTAGTTTAGATTATTCAGTTTATTATATATCACTCTTTTAGGTGAACGGAATACCCCAACAGGCTAGAAGCCCAATTGATAGGGGTTCCGATGACCTACGATTTAAGGTCGTTATCCGAGAAGACCCGAACGTCTTACCATTTGCTGGTATTATAGAAAAGGCGGCAATTTCTCCTCAATTATTTTTAAGACCCTGAGTAGTGATGGTCCGACCCAGGATATGAACCTGTGTCTCCCAAATCATAGACATATGTGGTAACCACTAGACCACAACAGCTTGTTATTACAGTAGAATTTGTTAACCCTTTAAGCCTCAGTATGAACATATAAATTCTCCTTATTGGTCTCCAAACATTTCTTATAGTACTAATTTGGAGAAGTTGTTTTCAGACTCAGTTCGTCTTTGGTGATCCTTTCCTTTATTCTCATTGACCATGTGCTGGGTTAACCATTGATATTATTAGGATTAGTTAAATACCTATCGCTTCTGGGGCATAAAGGGTTATAAGCGTTTAAATATAACAAAACACACAGAGGGAAAATAAAAAGGTGATTAGAGGTTCATTTACCAGCTGAACTGTGGTCCAGTGGGTTACCACACATATGAGCTGGGAGACACAGGTTCAAATCCTGTGTCGGACCACAGGAAGAAAGTGCTGTCTTTGCAATCATTAAATAGTAAGATTTTTGGGGTATTCTCGGATAACGACCTTAAATCGTAGGTCATTGGAACCCCTATCAATTGGGCTTCTAGCTTGTTGGGGTATTCCGTTCACCTAAAAGAGTGATAAATCTACTAAACTAACTAGAAATACGAATCCGCAATAATTCCATCGCTCGCCTTTTCTATCCCCCAAGAGTTTCATCCCAATACCCCTGCGGAATTTTCCCCATCCATGGTACCCAGACCTCGCACGCCGTGTATTGATTTGTTGATGGCCGTTTCGTTGTATAAATTATTTTTTAAATTTTTTTAGTTATCTCGGCCAATATTTAACCGTTTTCATTTCACTTTACGTTTCATTCTCTAACGAAGGGCCTTCACTCAAAACGTTAGACACTATTTCGGCAGTACACTAACCTTTCGATGAAGGCTAAAGGGGATGACTCAAAAGAACCTTTCTGTTTTTGTCTGGTCTTCATTTTTTGTTAGGTTAGGGTTAGCTACGGTTAGGGTTAGGATTAAGGTTAGGATTATGGTTAGGATTAGGATTGGTATTAAGGTTAGGATTAGCATTAGACTAGTTCTTCAAAATGAAAAGGTCCTTTTGAGTCATTTTCCGTATGGAGTAAAGACTTCAATACTGACACGTTGTAATATTCGCTATAATATTGTATACGTTCAAGGAAACGATTTAATTAATAAAAGATTTATAGGGGAATTTCAGAGGGGCCATTTCGCTACAGCACGAATGTTTTGTATAATTATCATTTATAGACCCGAGGGGTAATATTTCGACGAATTCGCCGAGCGTAGGGTCTATAAATTATATATTATATGGAACAATCTTGAATGCTATCTTGAAACGTCTGGTTGTTCGGGTCGTCTTGTTTTACGCGCGTGTTATTTGGTTTTCGCGCGTGATATTTGATTTCGCGCGTGATACTCGAGTCCAATACCCCTCCCCAGATATATCCCGCCACAACGAGTTTAAATTGACTGGTCACCTGGTAAAAATCTAGCTCTGACTGGACAATTTATAGTTGAGGTATACATACGAGAGTATTACATTGAGCATGCGTGATTAATTACTTTTGGAAGATTCGTATCCTCATAACTTAGAATGTAAGGTCAAGTGAACGAGAAATACATGCCGAAATTATTTTCCGTAAGTTTGATTGGTTACCTTCACGATCCCATGGACATTCTTTTATTTGTTCTCCGCAGCTAAAATTTGTCATTTCTAAAATAGTTAAAGGAGATTTGTGATTAAACGAACGACAATCATGCACTATATCATGCACTATATAATCGGCATTGCGCTATCATTCACTTTGGACATCATTCCCATGATAGTTTGTTGATAGAACTCAACTTACTGAAACTTGCTCACAAGGCTTTATATGACAATCGCTTCCCGCAGTACTTAGCACTTGCCCTACATACAGTGTTAGCGCATATAATTTAAGATCATCTTCTGCACCAGAATCGGGTACTTTTCAGCACTCTGCGGCTAAAGTGCGGTTTAACAAACTTCCAGCAGCTATTCGAAATATAATGTTTCCTACCGTGGTATAAGGAAGCACATTAGCAGCAGTACGTTATTTTACTTTGATATGCATCTTTAAGGATTCGGTTACAGTATTCACATATTAAGATATATTTCATATTAGCTTATAGTTATCATTATAATGCTCTCAATTTTATATATTATAGTTGTTGCTTTAGTTTTAGTATAATTTGCAGGTGAAGAGCCACTTTGTATTGTTGGATATACTGTAAATAAACCATTATTATTATATTATTATTATAGTTTTTACTTGTTTTAACACGAGAGAGAGAGTTTAAACTATCATCGGAGCTTTAGAAATTTAAAAAGATAATTAATTTTTATACGCATGTGTGACACCAGCAATGGAAATCTGCTCTGAGTTTTTCTTCGGCTTGGCTCAGGATTCCAAATGGCATACGGCTAAATTGCAAAAGAAATAAAAGAATGAATTATTTACGAAGAAACTGAAACGAGTTTGAAATTGTGTTACTTCGTGTACAACCTGACCATATATAGTAGTAGATCATGCCATTAATGGGGTTAGAGTTTTGCTTCACTGTCATAAAGCATCCAAAATTCCAAAACTTTACAAATCAACCTCTACATAATGTGATTATGATGTTATTTTGCGTTTGTGCCCTAGCCAGTTCAGATTATTTTGCAGATTTTAGTATAAATTAGAAAGCATCCGTTTAACTTAAAATTTAACAACAAAAATTAAGTTTGTTCAGTTTGTTTGATATGTAAATGAGATGGTCTCTGACGTCAGGTGCAGGGTAGAGAATTTTCACTCATTAAAAATGTCTTATATCTTATGTCTAATATTTTAAAAACGAAGCAAAATACGGAAAAGTTGTAAAAGATGTTACTCTATCATTTTACTAGTTCTTTCATATTAGACAAACTTAATTTTTTTTACCAATGTCCTTTAATTATAATTTCATCACATAACTCTATCTTCTGATGTAATTTTAGATAACATATTTTTGCACATGCGCAAAGAATCAGGGCAAGTCGCCATTTTATAAGGTGGAGCACATGGATAACGATGATATAAATATAACCATCTCCGTAATATCTCAAGAACGACTTCAGAAAGGTTTCTGATCTCTACTTTTAGAAATAATCATTTGTGATACTTACGTGAATTGTTGTTGGTTGCAATGGTTTTTGAAAAACCAAGCCCAAAGGCTGTGGTTCTGAGGATCTTGTGGGAGAATGTCTTTCCTTCTTGTTTTGAGCTTCTGTTAAATCTTTAACTACAAAATCATTCAACGAAGTAGTTCTAGCTCTTCTCCAGCGGCGGAGCTTGCTGCCTTGAAATTGCATCTTTAATTATTGCAGTTATGCAAAATGACTAGCTTGTGTTACGTTTAACGTTATTGGATATATCATTACTACAAACCACGGTACAAACTCATTATGACATCATACTCGAGTTCTTAATTAATTAACTTAATTAATTTAATTATTCAGACAGCGTCGCTATGGTTTTATGACCGCGCGCGAGAGCTGGTTGCTAATTTGGCGGGAAATTAATTTACTAATAATCGGGATATTTTATGACATCACACGCGTAAAAGAGCCTGAAAATAAATAGAATTTATTTCGAGTGTTTACCAGGATATCAAACGAGTGAGCGCAGCGAACGAGTGAGTGAGATACCCTGATCAACACGAAAAATAAATTTCATATTTCCAAGCATCCATGTATTTTTCTGTTTATTATATAATCAACAAAAATAGAGCACAAGAATGTAATGCGATTTTACAAACATTTTAAAACACCATAATCAACACATGTGTGATTACCATGAATAATCGCACATGTGTGATTATAAGTTTTATTAGTGGCGGAACCATCAATAAAACATGTCTATTAATGTCCTCAACTACTAATAATGCTAAGATTAATACACAGTAAACAAGGCAATGTTTTTGTGGGTTATGGAAGCGTGGGGCAACTGCTCTATATATTTTTGTTTATCTGCGATGAGCTGGGTCCTGAGCGGTTCCAAGGGCAGATACTCGTAATTGAAAGCTGGATCTTGAGGAAAGGCGATTAAGACAAATGCTGATTTAGCTGGGTCCTAATCTGCTCAAGACATATACTTTCACTGCGCGGATTTGAGCTGGATCCTGAAAGGCGACTAGAACATATACTCAACGGAGTTGGATCCTAGTCTGCCTTGAAGGACATATACTCCGAGTTGGACCCTTGATCTGGCTCAGGACATATACTCGTATGCAGAAATCAGAGCGATTTTTTAAGTAAAATTGGCTCTAGGCCAGAATGCCAAATTCCGTAAAGAAAACGTGAGGTCTATGGTAAAATTGCGACCTCATACTAGAGCAATTGCCTCCGACACTTCATTTTCAATTCATAATTCAATTTAAGTCATTGACATTTGCATACATTGACACAACATTCCATCTAACATTTTGCTCTATCCTATCTCCAATTGTTCATTACCATAAATGTCAAGGAAAAGCAGTTCTGATAAGCACGGCCATGAACGATGGCAAAACTGATTGCCGCATATCTTTAGGTAGCAGAATAGTTCAAATCGTCTAATATATAGGTATAACATGATCTTATTTAGTCATTCTTATCATTTTTAAGCTAAGAGACTATATATCGTGATTAAAGTAACCATATTAAAATATCACACAACACAATATCATTAAAAGTAGCCCAAAATTGGCGAAAAAGGCTAGTGTATGTTTTGGGGAGGTGGGTGGGTTTTTCAGTCTTTACTGCTTGCGATCCAAGTCGGAATGATATTGAAGTATGAATTTTACTAAGGTTTATGCCAATATGTTTTACTATGGCACCATTGTTATTTGTGAATGAATCACACAGTCACAGAGTATCTGAACAATAAACAACGATACTGGGCGTAGTAGCCTATGGGTTTGGCAAGCAATAATGAAAGTCTATGATATAGTCTTTCTTTATTTAGACAGTAGTCCCGTTTAGGGCTATATTGTCGTGTAGACAAAGAAGTGGTTTTTGATGACGAGTAGCTCATAAGCTTAGGACTAGTGCGGCCAGTATCGTCCATTAACTCTAATTTTTAGTGCTAAAAATTGTCATTTAATAATAAACGCAAATATACTCGCCTATAGCGGCTCGTGTTTTTGACGCTTTTCTCAAGTCTCGCAACGTCCTGCGTGTTTCAATCAGAGTATCCAAACACGGAAAACCATTAGGTATTTCTTTAATTCCACTCGAAGAGTTAATCCTCCGGACTGTTAGGACAAAAAACAATTTAATATTTTCTTAATTCATTGAAATAAAAATTGTAATGTTATCTGTACACTCACACAGATCTAATGATACTTTATTCAAATCTATATACGAGTATTTATATCACACAAACTAATATCATATGCATAAAACACTCATGCATTCGATAACACCACATCTCCCCTTTCTGGAGAACTATTACATAATACATCTTAATATAAGATAAATAACCATACTGTATCTCTATACTATAATCTATATTTCTCTTTTTTTTTTAATTTTTTTGTTCAATATAAAGATACTATCCCTAATATATTTACTAAAGTGTTCATTTATTAAATGTTTCTCCTTAAATTAAAGTATATAGTCCTAAGAATCCTTAACTTCTATACCGTATCGGTACTCGAATCTCTCTTCCGCTTCTCGTCGTCACGCGACTAGAACTTTCTCGCTGTAGGAATACGTCGTCATGTACAGGAGTTTCTGTAACTACATCAGCTCTATCTCCTTCATTGAATGGACGGACTCTTTGCTCTACCGGAATAAGTTTTAGATCTCGTCGGTTTCTCCGCAGTTGACCAACGGGCGTTTGAACTAAATAGGACCTTGGTGTGTGTGCATTTCCTTTCACTATTCCTAACTTCTTTGTGTCTGGAATCCATACTTTGTCTCCTGTCTGCAGTTCTGGAACATCCCTTGCACCATGGAAATTATCAAAGTTCCTCTTTTGTCGTGCTTTCAGGAGCTTGTCCGCTACACGAAATTTCTTCAAATACAGTACGACCATTCTGGATTAAGCTGATCAGGCGATGTAGGGACTGTTGTGTTGAACGGATCTTCCTACCCATCAAGAGCTCACCTGGGCTGTAACCACTCGCAAGAGGAGTTAAACGATAACCAACTAATGCTTTGTAAGGATCTTCTTCTTTCTTCAACATACTCTTCATGGTTTTAATAGTTCGTTCTACCTCTCCATTGGCTTGAGGAAATTTTGGACTCGATGTGACGTGTGTGAATCCATAGGTCCGTTGTCGGACACAATGAGCTCTGGGATTCCATTTCTCGCGAAAATACTCTCTAACTGGTTGACTACGTCGTTTGTCGTTGAATGGCTCTTCGACATTCTTGCAACTTCTGGAAATCGAGAAAAGTAATCTACCACCTGAAGATACGGATGACCTTTCAATTCAAAAAGATCTACTGCAACTTTCTGCCACGGTCTGTCAGGTAATTCTGTAACGATGGCTGGGCTCAACTGGACTTGGGCGTTCTTTCGAACAGATAGGACATCTTCGTACTTTCTCTTCGATCTATTTACTCAAACCTGGCCACCACACGGACGCCTTCGCTCTTTCTCTGCATCGCGTAATACCTTGATGGCCTTCGTGTAAACGATCCAGCACGTCAGTGCGCTGCGAACTTGGGATTACCAGTCGGCTACCTTTCATCAATAGACCACTCTGTACTGTTAGTTCTCCTCTTACTGCCCAGTATAGTTTTAAGGTGTTGTCAAGTCGAGGTTTATCTGGCCAACGGCCCAACCGTTCGCACAATAGCTTGTGATTTTGCTGACAACTGGTGGATTAGTAGAGTGTTAAGACGGTCGCTGGTAGCGGTAGACCTTGAACGACTGAGGCTACATAAGCTTTAATCTCTTCTTCCTTTATGGTTTCTTCTTCTGAGGGTAGATTAGGAAGCGGTGCTCTCGAAAGCGCATCTGCTGTTATCAAATCTTTCCCAGGAACATACACTATATGGTTGGTCATTCTCATTAGGCGCATCCGGAATCGTTGAATTCTCGGTGGAAGACTGGCAAGGGACATTGATCTCAGGAGAGGAATAACCGGTTTATGGTCGGTCTCCAACTTGAATTTCATCCCGATGACAAATCAGCAAGTTTCTCGCAGGCCCATGTTACCTCTACTCGGTATCACTCATGGTTCTGGAGGCATAGGCCACTGGTCGCCAGCACCCGCCGTGTTGACGTTGCGTAAGAACTGCTCCTAGACCATAAGACGAAGCATCGGCTGAGACTTTGGTTTCATGATCGGGACTGTAGAGTGCCAGCGTTGGTGTTGAACTTAGTTCTTTCTTCACCTCAAGGAATGATCTTTCTTGCTCTGCTCCCCACATCCATTGGCTCTTCGTGCTCAGTAATTCTCTCATCGGTTTCGTTTTCTCTGCCAGGTTAGGTGTAAACTTCCCCATCTGATTGGTCATCCCCAAAAAGCGTCGTAGCTCGGTACGATCTTTTGGTGGTTACATCTTGACAATTGCTTCAATTTTCACTGGATTTGGTTTTATGCCGTCTCCATCTACCAAGTTTCCCAAGTATGTCATCTTAGACTTGGAAAATTCGCACATGTCAGGATTGAGGGTTAGTCCTGCACTCTCTAATTTCTCCAAAGCTTTAAAAAGTCTTTGGTCATGAGTTGTCTGATCTGGACCATGAACTAAGACATCATCCATATTGCATAACACGCCTTCGCACTGTTCCAATATCAGCGACATTCGTTTCTGGAAATGCTCTGGTGCCGAGGCTACACCAAACAGTAGACGGTTGAAACTAAGGCTGCGTTTACACTAGAGCAAAAGTAAACGGATTCGTATTGTTTTTTATTCCCATGAGGATGCAAAACAATATGAATCCGGTTACTTTTGCTCTAGTGTAAACGCAGCCTCAACCCTCCAAACGGAGTTATAAAGGTCGTTAACTGTCTTGACTCTGGGGATAATAATCTACCAGAAGCCTGAATTCGCGTCCAACTTACTGAAAATCTTTGTTCCGGCCAATTGCGCCAATGTGTAGTCCACACATGGTAGAGGATAGTTTTCCCGAAGGACGTTTTCGTTTAGTTTGGTCAGGTCCACGCAGATTCGGACTTTTCCATTTGCTTTAGGTACCACGACCATGCCTGCACACCACTCAGAGTGCTCGTCCACGAGAGAAATAATTCCGTTGTCTTCCATTCTTGAAGTATATTATGCATGCATGGCTTCGCATCCAGTTTAAGAAAAGTGTCTTAATTTATAGACATCAACAGTCTTTCTGAAGATAGAGGATATTCGTTCTTCTGTATATATCATTAATCATTGTGCTTACTGTCATCTAACTGTTATTTGTATATTCTAGATTTTAACCACTAACACAAAATATGGGGCTGTTTTTAATATAGAAGGGCAGACCGAGTTTACCTGTTTTTCAAAACGTTTTCCGACAAAGATTTATACCGTTGTCATACTGGCGGTGTTTACATGAAGGAGGGCCCTCTTGGTAGGGCTGGCCCTAGTAAAAGGGATGGATTTCACCTCGTGTTTACATGGACATATTCTAGGAGGGCTAGCCCTTCTAGGAGAGCTGACTTGTTTACCGAGTTGACAACGTAACCCGCTGAATCCCATTTCCCGCACAAGTTTTCAATTTAAAACATACGTATATATGTACAAACAGAACTTGTGAAATAAAGAGTTGTCTTAAACATGCGGGCAAAGACCAACTTTGTCGCGTGTACGGAGCTTTGACTTGCCAGCTTTCTTAGGAGGGCCAGCCCTCTTGAGAGCGTTTACATGGAAAATGTCCACCCCTCGTAGGTGAGATCCCGGGTAGTCAATAGCGAGATCTCGCATAGGAGGTCTGGCCCTCCTCTCGTATAAACGAAAACAAATTTTACATATGGTTTTACTGAGTGGCGGGAAAACCTCGTTAAGAACTTTTTAAAGTAACTTAAGAAGAGTGAATATATTACGGACGATATTTACCGACACCTCAGTCCCACGGGTTCTCGGCCAAGGTATATAATATAGTCTTCCTATAAAATTCACTAATGTAATGTTCCACTTAAGCCCATACTTTCATCTGTTCGTTCTCATTCGTTTATAATATTACTAAGTATCTTGTTTCTCTCCTTCGACCTTTTTCTACCAGTTCTTATTCTATTCTTGATAGGTTTTCTTTTGTCAATAAATTACTTGACAATTACGTTTATTTATGGCCAGTTTTGATGTTACTTCACTCTTTACCAACATTCCCTTAGATAAAACCATCGATATCTTTGTTAAAAAGGTTTTTTCTGGTTCAACTCATTTTCACGGTTTTGTTTGGGAATTTCGAAAGTTAATGGAATTGTCGGTTAAAAATTGTCAATTTTTGTTTATAAATGGCGAGTTGTATGGGTGACGGCGTTGCCATGGGCTCTGCCTAAGGGAGCGTTCATTATTTATGTCAGGGATTGGTACCGAAGGGTAACAATTAGTTGAAACAAAAAAAAGGTTTTACTCAACCTTTCAAACACTGAATTTTTCTTCAACCCAACAATCACTAATAATAATAACCCAAATAACCCAACAACACTAGATGATGCATGCCACCATAAACATGTTATATTGTATACATGCATTATATCATATATAATATGTATATACGCCGTTCCCCAGATAGATGTCTAACGTATCCCAGATTGCGCAGTACCTATGGTCCAGCAAGCTCATTGCGAGCTCCATATATATGTACTGAAGAACTCACTGCTCTGGTATTACCTAAACCATAACCGCATGGGTACGAGGCTGTACTACCTCCACTGTGCGTTTGACTTCAATAAGCCCAGCACTTATTTTTGTAATTTTGCACAATATCACAACTGCCTTGGATTTCCTTGCGATAGTAACTTCTAGTTATAACTATAGACATTAAACACTGATTTATTAAATTTTATTTCTTTTGTTTTAAAATTTGTTACCCGATATTTATAATGCAACAAAAAAAATCTTACCCAACTTTTACCGCCAACAATTTGGCTTACCCAACCCATTCTCTTCGGTTAAATAAGTGAATATAGTCGCGCGGATGACTTTGCTATTGTACAAATTAAATGGTTTTCTACTTGGTTGCACACGAGCGCTCGTAAAATAAAAGAAGAAAGTCGCTCACGCGACTATATATCCGCTTAATCGAAATCCAGTTTTAGGACCACTTTTCGCTCACATTTTTCTCGCACATTGTGAATCTCTTGAGTTTAAATCTTTGTTTTATCGACGTTATAATAATGATTGTTTCCTCTATTTCATTCGCCTGGCCATATTTTAAAATTACTCATCAAGTGGAATCACTTCCTTTCTTGGATATCAACAGTTCCGGAAGTTGCTATTCCACTGATGTTTATCGTAAACCCACATTTACTGGTCTTCTTACTTCATTTGATTTATTCATTCCGTTTTGTTATAAAAAGGTCTTATATTTTATCATTATTTAGGCATTGTTTCAATATTTGCTCAACCTATTTAAAATTTTACGAAGAACTCGAAAAACTTAAAAAGATTTTTATTAGAAATATATAGGTAGCTACCCCGAAAATTACTTGACAGTTGTATTGCTTCCTTTCTTGATAAGGTTTTTTGCCCACATTGGAATTAAGTTTATTGCACGTCCTTCCATTCGTCTTTTTCATTTCTTTCCTTTTAAAGACAGAATTCCCTTGCGTCTGAGATCACGTGTTGTTTATCTTTTTTACGTGTCGAAGATACGGAGCTTCGTATGTTGGTAAAACATGCCGGCATTTACATATACGTGTCTCGAAACACTTGGGAATTTCTCCTTTTACTGGTAAGAAGCGAACCCGAATCCTCCTTTCTCACCATCATGACAAAGGCCACCCGGTTTCTTTTGATGACTTTAAAATACTTTCTTCTTGTTCTTTCGAGTATGAATACATGAAAGCTTTTTAATTAGTAAACTTAAAGGACATTGGCAACAAAAATTAAGTTTGTCTAATATGAAATTACTCATAAAATGATAGAGTAACACCTTTTACTACTTTTCCGTATTTTACTACTTTTCCGTATTTTCCGAAATATTTCAGTTTGTTTGATAATGCAGGGTAGAGAATTTTCACTCATTAAAAAATGTCTTATACAGTGTATCTCAGTGATTGCTAAGTTTACAACGTTCATTATCACGAGGAGTTATTATACGCACATTTTCAAGTTTTTCACATTTTCAAATTTGTGGAACAAACTTGAAGATTCAAATTTGTGGAACAAACTTGAAGATGTAACTAATATTTTAATGAGTGAAAATTCTCTACCCTGCACCTGACGTCAGAGACTATACATTTACATATCAAACAAACTGAAATATTTCAAAAACGAAGTAAAATACGGAAAAGTTGTAAAAGGTGTTACTCTATCATTTTATGAGTTTTTTCATATTAGACAAACTTAATTTGTGTTGCCAATGTCCTTTAAACCATCTTTAAATGGCAACATTGGTTCTGCGCCACTTTTCCTTCTATAATTACTTTATTTGTCATCTTTAACACTCTGACACTTTCTTAGCATCAATTGTCTTTCTTATATCGCTTGAAACTTAACACCTCTATTTAGGCAATATGTAAATATTATCTACTGTAAATATTATGAACTGTGTATATATGTATACCTACTTGTATCAAATAATTTAAATCGCTCTGAAGATGTTGCATGTCGCAACGAAACGTTAGCTAATAAAATATTTTTTAAATTTCTGTCATGTTTTGTCTAAAAGTCATTTGCTGGGCTTTAATCTTTACTTTTAAATTACGGTTCCTGCCTGGTCTTTCAATTGCCACAATTTTAACAAACCAATTCTACTTTCAAATTCACTTTGGGTGCAACTGCCATCACAAGATCTTAATCGGCTCATACAAAAAGCGCATAAAATGGGTCAAAATAGGAGCCTGGGGCAAGGCTTAAGGACTTAACGTCAAACCCACCGTCAACAAGTCCCTAATTATAAAACAGATTATTGGAAAATTATCTTATATTCATTCATTATTTAGACAGTTAACAAAATCCCTATACATTAGAAAAATACACTACAGGTATAATAAAACATGTAAATTGTAATGTCTATGATGTTATCAATCAAATGTTCGGCTTGACGATTTTACATGCAAGTAAAAATATTAATATAAATTTACGGTAAATAATCATATAAAATACATCCTAATTTCTAATAAACTGCTATATACATAGATTTACTACTTCGTACTGTACATTATCTTTAGTTAGCTTTTTAAAGAATGAGTCTCCGGGTGATGCATTGCGTGCGCGCTTGTGTTATTGTTTACCTACGGTATATTTTATAAAAAGGCGAGTTTCTTACAAAATAACAAAATGAATATCAAATGACATTGGCAATATAAATCACTATTTCTAATTTTTGACTTTCTGATTAACAAACAGGCTTACGAAGTAAACAAAACTACTCTTGTACAAAACAGCAGCACTAATTTTGACCAAAGATAATCTTGTCATCCGCCATCTTGCTGATTAACTGGGAAGTTGGTGACGTCACACCCGGGGTAAACCTGATGAAACTAATCTTTGGGCAGCCGAGTTTCCGCGGAATGTTTTTTAAAATGGTGTGGTTCAATTGAAAAAGGAAGACATTCACAAAAATCGAGTTTCAAACTTATAAAGACATGAGGATGGCTAGTTAAAGATTTCGCTTTACCCTGGTTGTGACGTCACACGCATATCGAAAATACATTCAAGATGGCGGACAATGATTCAGATTAGCAACTTTGACAGTGTAATTAATACGTTTTACGAGCATTTTTACAACCTCAAACTACTATATTCCGGTTATTGAAGTTGTAACTTAGTAACAAAGTATGTATACTTTGATCGAAAAGGTATACTTATTTTTTGTTGCGAATGTCCTTTAAATCAGGTAATGTCTTCTTACAAGAAAAGGAGAATACGACTAATTTATACCAAGGACTGTTCAGATATTCAGGGATGAAAATATCAAACGAATTTCGTAGTCCAAAAATATGGCCGCCAGCGAGATTGTGAGCGCGCAATGAAAGCATCACTCTAAGACTCTTTAATATGAACATGCAGTAGTTTTGAAATATCACAATTATATCTTAACTTCGTTCCAGGTTCCAGTCCAAAACCTATCCAGTTGGCTGGAAAGTATTTGGTCTTCTAAAGAGCAATATATGGCGCTCTGCAAAGAAAAATATTAAGTATAAATTAGTAAATTTCAAGAGAGGACTTTAATTTGGATACAATGGGTCATGTTATTTTTTTGAATACTGCCACCACAGAAGCCAGTTTTTAGGGACTTTAAGATCTACGACGCGGCGAACTCGACGACGCGTCCCTCAAAACTTTAATAAGCAGTGTGAATTTAAGCATTTCAAAGAAGCCATGACCTCCAAAACGCTCCAGTTCTGCAAAAACGATTGTAGTGTTTGAGCTGAAGTCAACATTAAGGAACAGCTCTCGTCTCTCAGCGAGTTCACGTCGTACTGAAGACGTGAAAATGCTCAGAGTTGCGTTGTAAACAGAACGAGGACTACAAATTATCCATTCTCTTTGTTTCGCATGAATAATTCTTTGTTTTGAAGGCCTAGTCCCTATTCCCAGATATACAGGAACGTCGCCATAGGGGAATGGGGGGCACAGTCAAGGCAGTGGGTAGGAACCCACTTACATTCAGGACCAATTTTCTAGTTCCTAGAAATCCAATGAGAAACTGCTGGAGGTGCGTAATGTAATCCACAGAGCTCACATTACAAATTGGTGAAACATTTCACAAAAGCTAATAAAAATTATATAAAGATGACCAATCACGTGATTTTCATCCCTTTTTCTTTTGATTTAAGGGAGCAAGCTACTGTACCTTAAATTTTATGTTCGCGAACCCATATGTAATTTTGGGTCTATCTTATTATGGTTAAATGTATATGCAACATGCTATATATCATTTTAAAGCTTATAACATGCTCTAAACAAATAGCATTACAGATGCCCTCCCAGGCAAAAACATAAATGTAAAAAACCCTGCAAAGCTGAAACCATCTTTGGATGCTATCTAGTCAAAAAATACATGTAAGCATCAAGAATTGGTCATTTTAACTTGTAAAATATATTACATCCCAGTCAACAAATTAATGGATGCTTTTTACCCTGTGATAAAAATGGAGTGTTCTATACCGAATTTGGTATTAACAAATAAGATCTTATTTGTTGCTATGGCAACAAAATACAGTGTAACGACGTAATCTATTTTACAAGTTAAAATGACCAATTCTTGATGCTTAGTTTTTGACTACAATCGCGTGCATAAATGTTGAGACACTTCAAATATTTTCAGTAAGGAATACGACACGCATTGGAAAGCGGATAGAAAATACAACTTAATTTTATGTTATCCCCTCCCCCCGTTTCAATGTTGCTCATTAATGATTGCCAAGTGCTAAGCGCATCAAATATTTACTCAAAATCAACATTGATCAGGGGGAGGGGGGTTGAAATATCAAGTTCTACTTTCAGCTGAACCGTGAAGGCGTGGCTTCCATTGGTTAAAGTGTCTCAAGACATTTTGCTCCCGATTGTAAATACAGCTGTAGCATCCAAAGATGGTTTTCAGCTTTGCAGGTTTTTTTACATTTATGTTTTTGCCTGGGAGGGCATCTGTAATGCTATTGTTAGAGCATGTTATAAGCATGTTATAAGCTTTAAAATTATATATAGCATGTTGCGTAATTGCATATACACTTAATATTTGTGATGTGTTGTCGCCACACTTTTCCATGCTTCAGGCAATGCCTCTGCCCAGATGCATGATATTGGCACTCATGTACCTGTTGTTTGTACAAACTACTGTACTACAGTAACACTGAAAAACCTTTACCTGGTGAATGAATCATATAATGAACCCAGCCTGGAGACTGTTGAACACCAATATTTCTCCATTCTGTTTCTGTCATTAGACGGTCAGAAGGAAGCTTTCTTGCGATATCGCTTGGCAAGACGACATGCCTGTATTAGATAAACAAAAATTTACTGATTGATAATAAAGTAAATGGTTTGTACCTACAATCATTGACAAAATTACTTGGAACAAATTGAGGAATGTATGTCCTAATAATTGTTATGGGAAATTTAATAAATTACTTTAACAGGATACTCCACTCCCCTATTCAATGTTGCTTTTATAATGATGGAAAACTATTGTGAAACAACTGAGAAAAACCCGGCAACGTTTTGGGCTTTTACAACATTGTTTAGGGGGGATGGGGGCCAGAAAATCTTTTGTGATACCTTTATTCCAACAATTTTGTTAATGATTCTAGGAGTATCATTATTAGTGTGAAGTTGATCGTCCAGATTGTTGTAGTCTTGAGAAAGACTATTGTTGGTGACTGAAATTCACTGAAGAAAATTTGAGGTTTTATAATCCCAAACCACAGGGGGTTCAGGGGTGTTTTTAGCAATAGGAACCTGGTGGCATGTGCCGCCCAACCTTTATTGAAAGTGCCGTTTTAAACATGAAAAGTGGCCTTTTTGAACAAATAGTATATATTTGTGCCCCTGAAAGCTTCTGCTGTCCCAACTTAAACTTGCTTCCTTATGCTGCAGTACATGTACCTCAGGCGACAGAGCTATTTTAGAAAATTATGAAAATAAAATTATTCCATCAAAAAATACTAGCTTTAATTTAGAACAGACTAAAACTTAAAAAGAAAACAACGGTTATTGATTATTTTCAATTATTTGGTAACTGATTGACAAGGATTTTAGTCTTCCGTAGCACCGCACAGCGTTAATCTTTAGTTTGATTGTCCATTTAACACAGTGTAACACGATAGAACGTGTTTTGGTGTGTCATAGTCTTTATATTTTAGATATTACGGCCCGTAATTGCTACCGATAATCATCAATGCGACCACAGGCTTCCGAAGCTTGCGACACATTTATTATTGACTCTTTATTTACGATCTATTTTAATAGACTTGCAACGGGAATTCATTCGATTTCGTTAAATCTCTGTAATTTAGTGTGAAATCTAGCGCAGTTGAGGCATTTACGGCGAGCGGTTGCGGCACTTTTATTATGATGATATTTGAGTACTTTATGTACGATCTATTTTAGAGATGAGCCGATTAATCGGAAACTAATCGGCAAAGCCGATTAATCGGCCAATTTAAAATAATCGGTAATCGGCCGATTATTGCATAATAATCGGCAAAATAATCGGTGCATTAAAGTTCGCGAACGACATGCTGCGAGTCCGTAAATTCATAAGCATGAACACAATAGTCTTTATTTCACACTGAAATTCGACAGTCCAGCTCATCCCAATCATAAAGGTTACGATTTTTAATCCACATACATGTCAATTTTTGTCAGACTGGATGATTTTTCATGTGACATTAAAAATCGTATTTTTCGTGTTACGTTAAAAATCGTTTGCAAGCTCCGTGTTCTCACAGGATCTTCGATTGACGTAGTCACGACGGAGAAAATCTCCACCCAGAAAAAGAGTCGCAGCGCTGGACCTCATCAATAAGATCGTTGGGTCAAGCGACATCACTTCAAAAGGCAGCCGCGACAATATTTTATTTTTGTATCACAATTTGCCAAAATTCAACTTTGAGTATTGATCAGTTTAATGATTTTGTAATGTGGGTGTTAGAATTGTGTTTGCTGTGTTTAATAAACTAATAACATAACAATTGTTGTATTACAACGACTTCTCTTGTTTTTCTTGCAATTCTTCTGTGATAGCGTAGCGCATAGTTGCTAACCGAAATTGATTCGCAAGGATTCCATATGAACATTTTTCTGTTGTTTGAAAGCAAGAATTAATAGCAAATATGGAGAAACATGAATCTTGACGTCATTTGTGGGCAGCGCTATTGATTTTTCGGGGTATTTCCGATCGTTTAAACAACCAAAACTTGCACAATGATCACCACGAGCCATTTCTGTTATATTTCGAAAATGTTGTTCGTCCCTAGCAATCCCATAAAACATTGCCATACTGCGCGGAGACTGGTAACCGGAAACATATCGCTAATCGGCATATACCGATTAATCTGCCGATTATTTCGATTAATCGGCCTCCAAATAATCGGCTTCAGTAATCGGCTATTTTCGTAATCGGCTCATCTCTAATCTATTTTAATGGACTTGCAATGGGAATCATTCGATTTCGTTAAAATGCTAGAATATTGCCATAAATTAAGAAATAAAGTTCACTTTATTTCTTATGAAGTCGTAGTTGTCCTTTCTGTGTAATTTGGTGTGAAATCTGGCGCAATTGAGGCATTGACAGCGAGTTCGGTATCTGGCAACATGGCACGGTGCCCCCCACTTTTTTCCAAATTTTCTTATTTTATTTTAGAATATTTAAAGAATACTTTGAAAAAGTAATTATATACTGTATATGTTATATTTCACTAAAGTAAGTTTGTTGCAACTTGATATAGGTGCGGAACCGTAGGACATCGTTGAAACAATCCAAAAATGTTTGTTGATATAACGTGTATCACAACGATTACCAACAAGCTTGCAGTCGACCCATTGCAGATTTGTCACAATTTCGAGAAAAATGTCACTAAACACTGTTTCGGCCTTTAAATTTTGTTAACTTCCGCTCTCCAAAATGCAGGAAATGCCATTTCAGAGGTCTCAGAAATGCAAAATTTCCCAGGGGATAATACCCCTTACTTACTTAGGTGAAAAATCGTTCCTACGGCACTAGTGCTGTGCAAACTCCGGTTTTTTCACCTCCGGCTCCGGCCAAAAAAACTCTGGCTCCGGCAAAAAAAACTCTGGCTCCGGCAAAAAAAACTCCGGCTCCGGCAGAAAATTTCCAGCTCCGGCATCCGAGGAAAATTCGAAATTTAATGGAAATTTTACGGCAATTTCACATTTCAAAGTGCATATCTTTGTTTTTTATTTTAACACTTCGCAACCTCGTACCCAGGGTCTTTGGGTACGAGGTTGAACATTTCGTACTATACATGATGCACGGTATTGGCGTTGCGGTTGCGCGAGACAAGAAGCAGTCGCTAAGTCAATGTGGTTAAAACTTTTTATAATTGAACTTGATGAAGGCAAGTTTACTGATGTTCCCTGGCAAAATTGGCGCACCATTTTTTTGTAACAATGTTCCCCGCCAGAGAAAAGACTCGCTCAGACGTGATATGACAGTGCCAGCCGTGTCAAGGGCCGGCCATTCGTTCTTGTGGCGATACCAATATCCTCTCAGCTCTTCTAGATTAGTATATGATATGATGTACCGGTATGTTCAGTGTTTTAGACAATGGAAGACCTTTCAATGTCATTAAAATTGTTCACAAAGAATCGTGTCTGACTTTATCTGGCTTCTTTGCCGTGTTTGCATAATAAAACGAAAGCTCCGCGAGAAGAAGACAAATATATGGCGACTGCTGAGAAGAGAAAACGTACCGATCATTCCCCATCAAGCATCTTCTGCTGACGGTGTAAGCGTGGATACATAAAAATTATCTATCTAGTCAATACGAAGCGGTTAAGTGCTGCCGGAGTTTTGCCAGAGCTGAACAAACTCCGGCTCCGGCAAAATAGGCCGGAGCTCCGGCCCTCAGGCACACAGCACTATACGGCACTGCATTATAGGCACTTTAAAATAACATTCAGAGAGCATGTGAGTCTCTACACCTACTGTAACCCAGTATATACAAGGTCAGTATGAAAGAGGTCTAATTACAATTCTGTAATAATGGCAGCTAATTTAAATATTCCTTAATATACATTTGTGAAATTCATGAATAATTAATGAGGCTAAGCCACAATCACAGCGTGGTATTTTGGTCACATGTATAGCTTTGTAAAGCTCAATAAAGATTCAATACTGATTAGACGATCTTTAACAAAGTTATGAATGCTTATTTATTAAGCCTACTAATTAAGCCTAAAGCATCGTTCATTTCACAAGTACGATAAAATACTCGCGTCAGATCTGTATGGGATTTTAATACAATGGGCAGGCTCGTGCTTATTTGTAAATGCATACAGATCTGCCGCTCGTATTTTATCTATTATCTAAAAATCCTCGTATGGCAATTCAAAAGAATCTTTCCTTCCTAAAGAATATTTAAAACGGTAGCCATTACAAAAGAGGTCCATTGGTTCGATCAATTAAGCATATTAGAATCAGATATAATCTATTGTCGTGGCAGCAAATTGAAAACCTGTTAAAATGTGTAATTCCTGACCTGTACTCGTATTTCTCATCATAGTATTTCTCAGAGTAGCTTATCCGAGAAACATTGGACATTTTAGTTCGATCCAAGCAGATATATATCGGTCAAAATCACGGAAATCAATGATCACTGTACTGATGACTGTCGGTCAACCAAACCAAGGCCAGGCACCCAAGCTGAAAGTCTGGAGTAATTCAAGATGGCGGAATTGGCGGGGTTGCCCAACTATACTTGGCAGTTCCTTTCCCCTCATGAAAAGACCCCAAATACACGAGAGCGCCCCTGCCATATATGGTGTGTGTGGCCTTATGTAGAAGGTGTAATACGAACTCTTGATTATGTGACGGAACAAACATGCTCAGACTTTTGATGTTGTGTTGAGGAAATCTTTGGCTCTAGAATTCATACAAAGTCTATGATTTCCACTCCTAGGATGATAATTTACGACGGGGTGCTTTCAACTTACTAGTCCTTAGTAATCCGTTTATGGCTAGCCTAGAGCAAGTCATATGCGCTTAACTAGGAAATACGCGCAACGACTAGAATTATATCAACATTTAGCGGACTTAAACAGACTGTCTTCTTTAAGACTTCACGCCTTTCACGGTAGTGATGGTATATTATTTTTGTCTTTGTTGTAAATATCGTGAACGAACGAACAAATATTTTGCCTTGCTGACGAGTTACCGCTTTTACTGAATAAAAACAACTTAGCAAAAGTTAGTAAGATGGACGTTAAAGAGTTATAATAAAGCGTTTTTAATGTTTACCGAGATAATTTCTATCCTTTATCGGAGTATAATGAATAGCCAGCTATGCAGCTATATGTACAATACCGAATAAACAGTATATCAAGATCATAACACAATTTTAATTTACTTGAACATTTTTGATCCAAACTGAATCAACTCTATGCTATTATTATTATTATTATTATTAATATTATAATTACTATTATTATTTTCAGTTTAATACAGTATGATGTTCTGTATACTGGTCTTTAGGACTCCTGTCAGGTCTTACGACTTAAGATATGTTATTATTACTACTATTATTATTATTATTATTATTATTATTATTATTATTATTATTATTATTATTATTATACAAAATTACTATCGTTATAACAAAAAATGACACCATCTATGTTATAGAACTTACTTAAATTTAAATTGCTCTAGACGAATTAAACGTATTTCGTCATGTTTTCACCAGTTGTTAAAATGTTTTGTGCAGGTTTTGCCACATGCACAAGGACGAAAAACCGAAAGGGACACTAATTAGTATCCCATTTCACGGAAGAGAGACTAAATAGTCTCCCATTAAACTTATGAAGAATATAAGTACCTAGCTAAGATATTTTATTTAATTTTGCAGTTAGAACATAATTTTAACATAGTTCTAACTTTATAGAAGGTAGTTTCATAACAAAATTCCAATCAATTTGGTTAAATATTTGCTACGTTTGCAAATGGGTCACATTTTCAGCAAACAGGCTGTCTACACAGATATCTGATCGAAATTTATACGACTCTGCATTTTCTTTTGATTTTTCTACCGTCGTAGTAAGTTGGCTCGAGAAACATCATGCCAAAATTTCAGTCAATTTAGTGAAATATTTCTCACTTTTCTAAAGCGGGGTCATTTTGCGCTAACATGATGTCTATGGGTAACAGTCGAAAAGATTAACATGCTTGGCATATTTCTGATCGCATTGTTCGACTTTGTATTTTCTTATGATTTTTTCACCATCGCTATACGTTGACAAAAGAAACATCATGCCAAAATTTCAGTCAATTTAGTGAAATATTTCTCACTTTTCTAAAGCGGGGTCATCTTGCGCTAACATGCTGTCTATATATGGGTAACACTCCAATAGAACATGCTAAGCATATTTCTGATCGCATTGTTCGACTTTGTATTTTCTTTTGATTTTTCCACCATCGCTATAAGTTGGTGAAAGAAACATCATGCCAAAATTTCAGCTAATTTAGTGAAATATTTCTCACTTTTCTAAAGCGGGGTCATCTTGCGCTAACATATGCTGTCTATGGGTAACAGTCTAATAGAACATGCTTGGCAGATTTCTGATCGCATTGTTCGACTTTGTATTTTCTTTTGAATTTTTCACCATCGCTATAAGTTGACAAAAGAAACATCATGCCAAAATTTCAGTCAATTTAGTGAAATATTTCTCACTTTTCTAAAGCGGGGTCATCTTGCGCTAACATGCTGTCTATATGGGTAACACTCCAATAGAACATGCTTGGCATATTTCTGATCGCATTGTTCGACTTTGTATTTTCTTATGATTTTTTCACCATCGCTATAAGTTGGTGAAAGAAACATCATGCCAAAATTTCAGTCAATTTGGTGAAATATTTCTTACTTTTGTAAAGTGGGGTGATCTTGGGCTAACATGCTGTCTATGATTAACAGTATAACCGAATATGCTAGGCAGAATTCTGATCGGAATGTTCGACTTCATATTTTCTTTTAATTTTTCTACCATCATTATAACTTGGCAAAATAAGCACAAAACCAAAATTTCAGTCAATTTGGTAAAATATTTCCTACTTTTGTAACGCGCTTCCTTTCATGAACAAACAGCTGTTTGTCTAGACTATATGTGTAACAGTGTATATAATATTCATCCAGTATAAATAAAGGTGGTTATAGTTCAGTTTTGTGCACAGAAATTTAAATTGCTCTAGACGAATTAAACGTATTTCGTCATGTTTCACCAGTTGTTAAAATGTTTTGTGCAGGTTTTGCCACATGCACAAGGACGAAAACCGAAAGGGAGACTAATTAGTCTCCCATTTCACGGAAGGGAGACTAAAAGTCTCCCATTAAACTTATGAAGAATATAAGTACCTAGCTAAGATATTTAATTTAATTTTGCAGTTAGAACATAATTTTAACATAGTTCTAACTTTATAGAAGGTAGTTTCATAACAAAATTCCAATCAATTTGGTTAAATATTTGCTACGTTTGCAAATGGGTCACATTTTCAGCAAACAGGCTGTCTATGTGTAACAGTGTAACGGAATATGCTACGCAGATATCTGATCGATAAATTTATACGACTTTGCGTTTTCTTTTGATTTTTCTACCGTCGTAGTAAGTTGGCTCGAGAAACATCATGCCAAAATTTCAGTCAATTTAGTGAAATATTTCTCACTTTTCTAAAGCGGGGTCATCTTGCGCTAACATGATGTCTATGGGTAACAGTCTAATAGAACATGCTTGGCAGATTTCTGATCGCATTGTTCGACTTTGTATTTTCTTATGATTTTTTCACCATCGCTATAAGTTGACAAAAGAAACATCATGCCAAAATTTCAGTCAATTTAGTGAAATATTTCTCACTTTTCTAAAGCGGGGTCATCTTGCGCTAACATATGCTGTCTATGGGTAACACTCCAATAGAACATGCTTGGCATATTTCTGATCGCATTGTTCGACTTTGTATTTTCTTATGATTTTTTCACCATCGCTATAAGTTGGTGAAAGAAACATCATGCCAAAATTTCAGTCAATTTGGTGAAATATTTCTTACTTAATTTGTAAAGTGGGGTGATCTTGGGCTAACATGCTGTCTATGATTAACAGTACAACCGAATATGCTAGGCAGAATTCTGATCGGAATGTTCGACTTCATATTTTCTTTTAATTTTTCTACCATCATTATAACTTGGCAAAATAAGCACAAAACCAAAATTTCAGTCAATTTGGTAAAATATTTCCTACTTTTGTAACGCGCTTCCTTTCGTTTGTCTAGACTATATGTGTAACAGTGTATATAATATTCATCCAGTATAAATAAAGGTGGTTATAGTTCAGTTTTGTGCACAGAAATTTATATTGATCTAGACGAATTAAACGTATTTCGTCATGTTTCACCAGTTGTTAAAATGTTTTGTGCAGGTTTTGCCACATGCACAAGGACGAAAACCGAAAGGGAGACTAATTAGTCTCCCATTTCACGGAAGGGAGACTAAATAGTCTCCCATTAAACTTATGAAGAATATAAGTACCTAGCTAAGATATTTAATTTAATTTTGCAGTTAGAACATAATTTTAACATAGTTCTAACTTTATAGAAGGTAGTTTCATAACAAAATTCCAATCAATTTGGTTAAATATTTGCTACGTTTGCAAATGGGTCACATTTTCAGCAAACAGGCTGTCTATGTGTAACAGTGTAACGGAATATGCTACGCAGATATCTGATCGATAAATTTATACGACTTTGCGTTTTCTTTTGATTTTTCTACCGTCGTAGTAAGTTGGCTCGAGAAACATCATGCCAAAATTTCAGTCAATTTAGTGAAATATTTCTCACTTTTCTAAAGCGGGGTCATCTTGCGCTAACATGATGTCTATGGGTAACAGTCTAATAGAACATGCTTGGCATATTTCTGATCGCATTGTTCGACTTTGTATTTTCTTATGATTTTTTCACCATCGCTATAAGTTGACAAAAGAAACATCATGCCAAAATTTCAGTCAATTTAGTGAAATATTTCTCACTTTTCTAAAGCGGGGTCATCTTGCGCTAACATGCTGTCTATATGGTTAACACTCCAATAGAACATGCTAGGCATATTTCTGATCGCATTGTTCGACTTTGTATTTTCTTTTGATTTTTTCACCATCGCTATAAATTGACAAAAGAAACATCATGCCAAAATTTCAGCCAATTTAGTGAAATATTTCTCACTTTTCTAAAGGGGGGTCATCTTGCGCTAACATGCTGTCTATGGGTAACAGTCTAATAGAACATGCTTGGCAGATTTCTGATCGCATTGTTCGACTTTGTATTTTCTTGTGATTTTTTCACCATCGCTATAAGTTGACAAAAGAAACATCATGCCAAAATTTCAGTCAATTTGGTGAAATATTTCTTACTTTTGTAAAGTGGGGTGATCTTGGGCTAACATGCTGTCTATGATTAACAGTACAACCGAATATGCTAGGCAGAATTCTGATCGGAATGTTCGACTTCATATTTTCTTTTAATTTTTCTACCATCATTATAACTTGGCAAAATAAGCACAAAACCAAAATTTCAGTCAATTTGGTAAAATATTTCCTACTTTTGTAACGCGCTTCCTTTCGTTTGTCTAGACTATATGTGTAACAGTGTATATAATATTCATCCAGTATAAATAAAGGTGGTTATAGTTCAGTTTTGTGCACAGAAATTTAAATTGCTCTAGACGAATTAAACGTATTTCGTCATGTTTCACCAGTTGTTAAAATGTTTTGTGCAGGTTTTGCCACATGCACAAGGACGAAAACCGAAAGGGAGACTAATTAGTCTCCCATTTCACGGAAGGGAGACTAAATAGTCTCCCATTAAACTTATGAAGAATATAAGTACCTAGCTAAGATATTTAATTTAATTTTGCAGTTAGAACATAATTTTAACATAGTTCTAACTTTATAGAAGGTAGTTTCATAACAAAATTCCAATCAATTTGGTTAAATATTTGCTACGTTTGCAAATGGGTCACATTTTCAGCAAACAGGCTGTCTATGTGTAACAGTGTAACGGAATATGCTACGCAGATATCTGATCGATAAATTTATACGACTTTGCGTTTTCTTTTGATTTTTCTACCGTCGTAGTAAGTTGGCTCGAGAAACATCATGCCAAAATTTCAGTCAATTTAGTGAAATATTTCTCACTTTTCTAAAGCGGGGTCATCTTGCGCTAACATGCTGTCTATGGGTAACAGTCTAATAGAACATGCTTGGCAGATTTCTGATCGCATTGTTCGACTTTGTATTTTCTTATGATTTTTTCACCATCGCTATAAGTTGACAAAAGAAACATCATGCCAAAATTTCAGTCAATTTAGTGAAATATTTCTCACTTTTCTAAAGCGGGGTCATCTTGCGCTAACACATGCTAGGCATATTTCTGATCGCATTGTTCGACTTTGTATTTTCTTTTGATTTTTTCACCATCGCTATAAATTGACAAAAGAAACATCATGCCAAAATTTCAGCCAATTTAGTGAAATATTTCTCACTTTTCTAAAGCGGGGTCATCTTGCGCTAACATGCTGTCTATGGGTAACAGTCTAATAGAACATGCTTGGCAGATTTCTGATCGCATTGTTCGACTTTGTATTTTCTTGTGATTTTTTCACCATCGCTATAAGTTGGTGAAAGAAACATCATGCCAAAATTTCAGTCAATTTGGTGAAATATTTTTTACTTTTGTAAAGTGGGGTGATCTTGGGCTAACATGCTGTCTATATGGGTAACACTCCAATAGAACATGCTTGGCATATTTCTGATCGCATTGTTCGACTTTGTATTTTCTTTTGATTTTTTCACCATCGCTATAAATTGACAAAAGAAACATCATGCCAAAATTTCAGCCAATTTAGTGAAATATTTCTCACTTTTCTAAAGCGGGGTCATCTTGCGCTAACATGATGTCTATGGGTAACTGTCTAATAGAACATGCTTGGCAGATTTCTGATCGCATTGTTCGACTTTGTATTTTCTTATGATTTTTTCACCATCGCTATAAGTTGGTGAAAGAAACATCATGCCAAAATTTCAGTCAATTTGGTTAAATATTTCTTACTTTTGTAAAGTGGGGTGATCTTGGGCTAACATGCTGTCTATGCATGTGTTACAGTGTAGCGCGCAAGTTGCTCATAATATCATATCATAATATTAACCTATGTCAACCTCAGTTATCAGTGGAATTAGCAGATAAAAGGTGGGTAGTTGTCCGCGTGAGAAATATTTCTGTGGTGTGCTGATACACGATACACCTCAAGGACGTTTCAGCAAATATAGCGACATAAGCTGGAATTGGCCTTTATAAACATATTCATTAGATTTAGAATATAACTAAAAATGGTAATGTATAAAATTTGCCTGTGGTATACGAAAATCTTTATCAACGTCTTGTATTGCAGATTGCGACAGGATTTATTGCGTTACAAAATAATTGTGAATGTTGTAAGTATCGCAATTATGTCTATTACCATATTAGGAATATTAATTTACATCTCTGTTTTTTGTTGATATGTACTTATATTAATCGCCCACACTGCAATCTGTTGATGACATTCAGGGCGGAAGAATTGACATAATTTTCGACTCCTCTTTTAATATACATTATACGGTATATTGGTATAAATATATTGATGCTACAAATGAGTACAAACAAGGAATCACTTTGGTAAGTAAACACACATAAATATTTATCTGAGTATTTACATTTGATACATATAAAGTTATAGCTGCCAATACTATTTTTGCGCATATTACAGAATGTACTTAAACCAGTAGAAGTAAATTTTATTTGGCTTATATGATACCTTTATATTTACACATTAATGTTTGTTGCGTCTGCTTAATAAAGCAATGATTCAGAAATCATGCTGGTCACAATGAAAAAAACACGCTTCAAAGCCTTACTTCCACTACTATTGAAGCACTTTCGCGACTTTACATGGAGATTAGGATTAGTAGAATAATGTATCACTTCTCCCTATAAAGATTAATTAAAGTTTACAAATTGATCAAATTGACCGAATGTTGTTTATGCAGTTATGGTCACATATGACGGTTTTTTATCAATAAAGTTGACAGTTGGGAGGATTCGTTTCTTGAGAAACGCTTAGCTTTGTGGTAAAAGTTTTACGTAGTTTTTCATCTGTTGTATTTACGTACAGGATGCTGATTTTGTGACAAGTGCGCAGCAATAATATACCAATGTCATGATACTAAGTTGTTAAATGGATTATGTAGTGATTGGATTTACTGTCTAATCATTTAATTAAAGAGGAAGTTAATCTTACCACACATTCGATGAATTCCCAAATCCACGAAGAAGTGACCAAACAAAATAAATTATGCTTGTTTAATATGGCAAAATGTTATAAACTGCCGAGAATTTAGTGTAACTAAAGCTACTTACGTTTCGAGCAGAACGTCGCTAGTTCATCTAAGTTCTAGCCCTTCTATAGCAGTTTACAAACATTTTCCTTTTGCTATATTCGGAACTCTGCACGCAGCACTACATTTGTCGATCCGATTCTCCTCCTGTTGCGTGCAAATTAACAATGATTATTTGCGAATTCTGGCATTAGATATCCCAATACATAAGCTGCAGATCAAGAAAAATTCGGAACCAAAAGAAGCTGATCCATATCGTACGTGTGACACCAGGGTGCATGCGATAAAAAATGCATATTGATTGAGTTTGATTTTAAAATTTATACGAATAAATCCTTTTAAAACTGTGACATACTGTATAAATAATGGTAGGTCAGTGATCCATGGTTCCTGCAAGAAACTAATCTTTAGATAAATTCTTTATAAATGTCGATAAAATTGCATGTAAACGTTAGTCTTTTCTTTTAAGGTTAATCAGTTATGTTCAAAAAAGATTCGCCGAAACAACAATGAAAGTTCCATGCGCTGAACTTCGGGATGCTTTAAATCTGCAGTTCGATGTGGAGTTGACTGACCGGGAGCTAGGGTTAATTGTTCGAGATGCATTTCCTGGCACGAAAAGAAAAAGATCTAATAATATCAACTATTACAATAATATATCGCTTAATATTTCCAAGGTAGATGAAGAAGTCCAAGTAGTAGAGGACGAATTGGCCGATGACAGATGTGGATCGTCCATTCATAAACAGGACAGACAAATGCAAAATAAAGCCAGTCAAGCAGATTTAACAGGAGGGTTGTACGATATTGAGATGGCTACGTTACCAAACTGTATGAAAATTACCAGAGACCAATTGACTTGTGACGAAGGTCCCCCGACTGTACTTGGTAAAGGGTGTTTCGGTGAAGTTTCTTTGCAAATTTATCAAGGAATGCATGTGGCAGTGAAAACATTTAGTCACAGACAATCTCTTAAAGAAGAGGTTTTAAGAGAGGTCCTCTGTATCATAAATATTAAACCACACAAGTATTTACCCATAGTATACGGAATTTCATTAGAGGAAAAAACCGTATTTAATTATATTTAAATTTTATGGATCATTATCGACAAAACAATCTACAACCTTACACTACTACATTCGGAAACTGAGTCAGCATACTCCCACACACGTAGCCGCAGGTAGTGATTGTTCAAATAGTATTAACTTGAATAAGGAAATCATGCGTGTAGCCGGTCATGTCTGCGAAGGCCTTCAACATATACACTCTTGTGGTTACTTACACGGAGACTTGAAAACTGATAACATTTTGATTATAAGGGAAGGTTCCCGTCTGATTCCAAAAATTATTGATTTCGGAAAGTCTTGTAAAGTCTCGTTCCCAACATATAGTTTAGTTCTAGTAAAGAATGAGGCGGAATACAACGATAAAAAGTTGGTCTACCCCCAAATGGCTAAAGAATTATTTTATGGAAGCCCAAGAACCATAAAAACAGATGTATTTGCTTATGGAGTTTTACTTGATAAAGTTTTAAAAGCTTTAAGAATAAACGAAACAAGTTTCAACGTGTTAATCGAACAGGCCCTTAGCAATACACCTGAAGAAAGACCTGACATGATTACCATTATGAACGTATTTCAGCAGCACTTAATTAACAATTAACATAATAAATGTATATTTATGCTATAAATATTTATATTAGATCTATCAATTTTACGTTATGGTCTTTATAATTTAATAGAACTTACATTGGAATATGCTTTTTAGACTTACTCATGTAGCTAATTAGAGAATTAAATTAATTACCATTTGTATCATTGCATTGTGTTGTTATACTTTATTAATAGAAATTTCACAATGGCACTATCTACAATAACATGACCACCTCATTCATAGCGCATGTCGTTGGTTATTAACATATTTTCCGCTTGCAAATGTAACAATGCGCAAATACGGGGAAATGGTGCTTTAAAATTTACAAAATTAATAGGAAAACAGGGTTAATTAATAGGAAAACTATGTTGTTTACAGTTAGATGACTAACTATTTAGACTATTTAGAAAACTCATGAACAGGAACTTTCAAAAAATCACGCGCCTTCCACGTTGAGGAAATGCTTTAGAATAAAGCTTGTCATGAATAAACCAGCAAAAGAGTGTAATTTCGCACCGGAAATTTATCCCAATTTTATAGATGAAAACAGGAAAATAAACAATACTAAATTTGGGTAGTTTGCTATCGGACATTTAATTAAAAATCTTGGACCTAAAACGCTCCTTGGAGTGATAATAAAATCTCTTAGTTTTAATTGCTTGCAGTCGCAGATAATGCCATGTATAATAACGGTGTATTAAAAATGATCCATAAGTAAAAAACAACTCAATTAAGGGTGACCAGGTTTAACTTATATTACTTTTATATTGAAATTAACCAGCCGATATAGTTATTGTCGTTATCCCTGACCGAAATATTTTTAAGCTTCTAAGTGGCGGTTTCTCGATCGTCAAAGGCGTGGTTTTCTACGCATATAACAGGAAGAATTTATACAAGATTACAACCCACTCGACTATCTGATAAAAAGCCAGTCTTCACAGTTTCAAAATCGTTTTCCAGCAACCATTCGACCGACGAAAAGATCTGACTGCTTCACATCATGCCCGCAGTTATGAAAGATTAATGGTAAAGTAACAGCATTTTCAGTCTAATACAAAGTATGTTTTATTTATACTCTGTTATCTTACAGTTTGCAAGTTATAAATTTGCAAATCCAAATAGTTATACTGCATGACAATCGCAATTTATTTAATCCGCATCCAGGCGGAATTGCAGTAAAGTAAAAATAATAATCCATATAATAATAATCCAGTACCATCATATTCGATCACCAGAAGAACTTACAAGAACTGTTTGAAAACATGCACTACTAATATAATTATAATACATATATATATGTTGGAGCAAAAGATGGGAAAGAGAAATGAGTTCTCCAACATTACGCCATTATTAGATTTTGGTAAATGTGATTATATATTATTATCATGTATTATATTATTATTATGATATATATTATTATCGTGTATAATAATTATATTAGTAGTGTTTTCAAACAGTTCTTGTAAGAACTATATAATATTTACCATTTCACGTTTCACCTTGGTTAAACGTATTTTAAAGCTTTGTTCAAATTTATTACCACGACAAAATCGTTGTTATTAAATATATATATTTAACAAATAGATTCCATTTTGCCTTTGTCTGTTCAGTTATAGATGCACAGATGATGTCAGAGAACAAAAAAGTGGCCCACGAGACGATAGTCGATTGGGTCACTGATGTTTCTTACCACGTTCTGACGTCCTCTGTGCATCTATAACTGAACAGACAACGGCAAAATGGAATCTATTTGTGTGATACAATAAAAATTGAAAACAAATTATTCAAAACGCTTACTAGTTCTGGCGATTTCTGGGACATGAAAAAATAAAAAGCAGTCGGCTGACGTGATCTGGCGTGTCCGTGCACGGTGCATCTGTCCTCTAATAGATCATGGCCAACAACCAATGAGAGTGCGCGTAGTAAACAGGTTATTGTATAAATATATATAATATAGCATTCAACAAACCAAACCGTCTTCCCGTCCAACCACCATTTATTATATATCAATCACAAAGTAGACTTGAAAATCTTTTATTTACGTTTCGGACAACGCCGAGAAGAAAAGAAAGAAAAAAGTAACCGAGTGGAAACGAATTCGAACTGTCACCATGTGCGTTACGTGTTTGTTGTTGCTGATGTATAGTGTATGTGTATGGACGTCTCCCGACGTGAATTTGTCTACGTGTCATCTGGCCGTCCTACCAGCTGTGAAGTCCTGGTGTTTTCAATTCTGCGCTGATTCAGCCCGTAACTAATTGTGAACATCGTGTTATGTATACTGTTGCTTGTGAACTGAATAGTCAATCCGTCAGAACATTTAAAGGAACATTATTTCACTGTTATTAGTGTTGATTGTTGAATAGATTTTTCGTTGTCAGTTATATGATACTTCATATGGTTAATTTTGTTAAACGCGTGTGAGGAAGCCGAAAATTAAGAGTTAGCAAAGTGTAATAAGATCGAGATAACGCGCGCTTCGCTTTTTAACTTTATATATGTATATGTTTTCCTCTTCGACGTTTAAATTGTGTTTTAAAGTTTAATTCAGTGTCTTCGGGAGGATAGTGTAGCGCGTGTGTGTGTAGACTCTTGAATGGCAAACCTACATAATTAACTGTAATTGAATTAGGAAGTGGCGACATGTTCCACCCTGATTATATCTTTAGGTGTTAGCTGTTCTTATCACGAAATGTAAATGACGTAGTTCTTTTTACCGGTGAGGTTGCCACGCAATCGTGTAATAAGATGATGTTTTACTTTTACTCTAATAAATTGTTCTCCGCTCCAACTCTGTTGGCGTATGTTGTTGTATGTTGTTGTTGTCTGTTCATCTGTCTGTGTTGTCGGACTCTGCGTTTAGTGAGTCGTAGCTCGGCACGTTACAAATCTGGTATTTTTTTGATGAAGAGGCAGTATAGTGCCTCGAAACGTAAATAAAAGTTTTTCAAGTCTACTTTGTGATTGGTATATATATATATATATATATATATAAACACAGAATAAAGTTTTTAATAACGTTTTTATCGTGATTTGATATATATATATTATATATAATTATATATATATATTTGATACCATAAGGATAACATATATTTATGACAGTTAAAATTAATTATTACATGATTATAATTCTGTTTTTGTTAACACCAGTTGATAGCATCTATGTATAATGGCAACACCGTCTATATGGGCCAGAGAAGTAACAGAAGTTTCCAAAAGTATATTTGAGAGATGTTCTGACGCATCGTGCGAATGTAAACTTTTCCATTGTCCGTTATGTCCACAACAAAGAATCAAACCATTGAAACGAAGCAAGCTACAAAAGCATTTCGAAGCTATACATTGGAAGCCTAGGGTTTCTTTCGACGGTAAGCTATTAGTGATTCGTACGTACTAAATAACTAAATGCTAATTTCGTAAAGCACGCATATATTATATATATATATAATAATGTACTGTTTAATAAACGAGCAGCAGTGTTTTATCAGATTTAAAACACGAGGGGCGTAGCCCGAGTGTTTTAGATCTGATTGAACGGCTTGAAAAACGACCCATTTGATAAGTTCATTGGCGTAGTAATTTTGGAAATCGATGTTTTCTAAGGGCCTGTTTATATTATCCCGGTACACCGGGACGTCCCGGTATACCAGGATCTCGACTTGTATATAAGGACAGATTTTTTCCATATAAACGCAACATCCCGGCACACCAGGATGAAGTGAATTGAAATTTAAAACGTCGTCTGAACCCGGTAAAATATCCATAGTGACAAAATGAAAAAAACATTCGTTGGGATGCTTTTTATGCGAATAAAATTATTTTTTTGTTTCATTGAGAAATTATCATCAATTATTATCAACATTTTCCTGACGCATTCCGGTCACCCGGGACATCCCGGTGTACCTAGATCATATAAAGCAGGGATGAAAACGTCTCGGGCAATCGGGACATCCCGGTATACCGGATGAATTATTAATGAGATTTTTTAAATATATATATACATATTTAACAATTTTTTCTTTGTAGATTTTGTAATATTAAGATGCTACCTACAATGCAAAACCACAACTGGAAGCGTTCTGGATAACATTTCTCATTACCACTGTAGTACCTGTCATGACATTTACAAGCGGCTTGAAGCGTTTACGAAGCATCTCCGCACACACGTGAAGTGTACAGACATTGATCAGCCAGAGACACTTGAAGACTCTTCCCCAGTGACTCCCTTGGAGCCGGCGAGTGAATTAGACCGTAGTTTAAGCAGTGATTGTGGTAATGAGAAGAACGTACACCAATGTGACGTGTGCTTAAAATGTTTTTCTTCTAAAAAATCCCTGCAAAATCACAACAGGTACATTCACATCGCACCAGATTTTATATGTGCAAGCAGACATCTGAATGGGGTTTGCGTCGACCCACTTAGAGGAATTTACCTGATTAGGCGGTCATTTAGTGGTACTAGCCACCCCGTACATGTACTGCATAACTTTGGCATTGACGGTGGTTTGTTTTGCGAGTTAGACGATTGTAGAGAACTTTCAAAAACAACAAAAAGAAGCGGAAATCCAAGTTTCGTTTGCTGCCATTTGAAAAGTGTCCAGTACGTTACAGAACCACTAAGCCTCAACATATACTGTCGCGTAAATCCCTTGAAGAAATGACGGGGAAAAAGTTAAAGTGGTTAAAGAAAAGCAGGGAAGAAGAATGTCTTCAGGCGCAAGCAGACGCCACGAATGAGAATGTACCACTTATTGTAGAATTCTACGATCCCAAAAACCTAACTTCCACCAGGTATCGACACTTCTCAGTTAATGAAGGGAAAATTCACCACTACTCTCGGTTTAAACGGGTAGTTGTTTCATATGATACTGTTCGTAACAAGTGGTCCTGTGTTTGTTGCCGAAATAAGATAAACTGTGTACATAAGTGCATTGGCAAGTGGTATCTTTATCAAGTGCGGCCTAAGGATCTGTTTATTGGTCATGATGATACTACGGCAAACGAGGATAAAGACGGAGAATTAAGTGAAAGTGAATCTATCCATAACGGACATGATTCTGACGAAACTGCTTCAAATTCTATAGAGGTACACACAGTAAATTTAGGTTTTTATCCTCCAAAAGGTAAGCAGTTGACCAGGATGGTTGAGTACATCCATTCCTCAAAACGAATTCCGTCAAATCTGCCAAGATACTTAACACACGACATCGAAGTTCAATCATTTCCAAACGTTTTAGTTCCAAAAGAAGAAACATGTTGCCATTGTGAAAATGTTGATCTGAGCGAGCCTAAGCGCATTAAAAGAAAAGGAAAGATATTTACCTTAACTAAAATTATATCTGGTGAGTATATATAAGTTCATAAATGTGCAAGTTAAGGGTTCGGACGAATTGAAGCAGTGCTAAATTTTATGCCAAAAGAATAGAAACCAAATATGCCAGACGATTTTTAGAACTCTGAACTGGTTATAAGAAATCACGCAGTTAAATATTTTTAAACATCTATACGCCTTACTGTGCAGATGCATGAAGCTGTCAAATTTCAGTACGGCTAGGAATTCGCCCGGATCCTTGCACAAAATTGATATATAGCCTCATGCACTTATGTGGTTATAACTTGCATTTTGCTACATAAGTATATCGTATTGTGTAAATCAAATGAGTAAAATTAAATGAAAGTATATATAATAAGGTATTATTTGTGTTTCTTACAAACCCTAAAACAGATTTTTCAGGATTCATCTATTTTTAAATTTTATATGAAAGCAACAAGATATATACTCGCCTAGTTTTTTTGTCGAATTATGAAAACGGTGGTGAGTTTTCTTAATTAGATATAGGCTAGACACTCGTCCATAGGCATAGAAACCTACGTTGAAACTACTACAATGCGTAGACGTAGTTCCATAGCCGACAACGTTCCCTGCATTTTCTCCTAATATATTTTGCGCACTGCTTAACGAAATCAATAACATACACGAAAAAACTACTACATCGTGATCAGTCCAAAGCAAGGGGTGCAATTTTATGTAATACAGTGCAAAAATATAATACAGTGCAATTAGATTTTTGAATTATTCCAGATTTGTGTAATTTTGGAAAACGGGCACTCGCGAATTGATGTAATAACCTCAAATATTATCATAGCATGCTTATCTTTCGAATACATATAGTTTTACTTGCCTTTAAAAAGAAACCCGTGCGTGTTTTTCCCAAATTGAGCGCGAAATCATGCCATTACCTGCACTAAAATACTGCTCTTCTGTGTTTTATAAATATATACCTTCATATTTAGATGTTACTATGTGCTACAAATTTTGCCCGCAGTGTGGATTGGCGTATAGGTATCAAGAGTACGAGGACGGACTTCATAATTTTGACGATTATCACTGCTTCAGTTTGAGCTTCATGTTGTTTCTTCGTGCATTTGTTGAGGTAATTGAATTAAATGTATGTTAACATAACAATATTGGTGAATTTTAAAACAACAGAATTTCGGGGAAAAAAACCATGTTTTAACTCCGTGTTTCTACTTACAGATTTTGCTTGCATTTTTGTATAACTATTTAGAAAATATAATAAAACTATAATTGGATCCGGCTTACGCATGATATCAAGAATTATCCAGACGTTGGTCAACGTTATTCTATTCTACCTTCCACAAATAACAGACTCTGGTCTGCATAATTCTTGATATCACGATCTGTTTCATGCAATAATTGTTCAATATCAAGAATTACTGAAAACAAATGTCGCGTGTTCCTAAATTGTTATAGGAGCACACAGCATTGGGCAGAATTGCATCAGCTATTGCCAGCATCGTTGGAGTAAAGATCGACCACACCATTGTGCGAAACGCGTACTACCATTTCGAAGCTCTCACTGACCATTCTTATGATTTTACTTGTGTGCTTTGTGGAAACCATCCTCCACATCTGAACTGGGACCTTTGCAAAAAAGGATGTTTTTCATTGTCACGTAAGTATCCTAGTAGGCACGCACTTACGTCTTCAACTCGGTCCTTCAAGTCTTCTATATAAAATGTGAAATAAAACATAATCCGAAAATTGTCTTGTTTTTAACTTGAATATCAAGTCACAAGATGACAATTTTGGGATTATTTTTTATCTTATACTTTCTTAAATTGTTGGCTGGACAGGAGTTTTTTAAGACTTTCTATACGTGGGTTTTTTGTTTCAGTTAACGATTTAGACATTCCTCCAGAAAGTGAAGAATCCGATCGAGTTAGCTCAACTGAATTCTGGAAAAAAATCGAACAGATGCATTTGGCAAGAGGTGTGCATGGTAAGTTAGTTGACTGAGTCCGCTGGCAGCAGCGCTACATTACATTATCAATGCGTTTCGTGGAATTATTAAAAGTGCCTGTATCACGTTTGGGGATTTCACTTAATATTCGTCCTAGATTGTCCTGAACAAAATCATAAAATATCTTGTCGGACGAAAATTAACTTCACCTTCATGGAGTTTCAAATAAGGCAATGCAAATCAGATTTATTTTGTTCTTTGCCACAAGAATGTTATTCACGTCACTTCCTGTGACTTCGATAGCAAAAAATTCCTTTCTTTTTTGACAAATAAGGCAATGCAAATCAGATTTATTTTGTTTTGCCACAAGAATGTTTATTTCACGTCACGTCGATAGCAAAAAAATTCCATGAAGATGAAGCTTTCGTCAGACAAGATATATTACAATTTTGCTCAGCAAACCCAAATATTACGAATAAGTAAAATCCCCAAACATGTTATAAAGCGGGGATCGTGCGGATGAAGTAAGGCCAGTTTCAAACGACAAAGTTGTATATAGGTCCCTAATGTTTCAAGTGTTCATTACACTATCAATTGATTACAGCCGGTGAAAGTTCTTCGTTTGAAGTAAAGGCAGGATATCAGTTTTGGGCACCGTGGATTGGACCTCAAACTAGGAAGGAAGACTTAGTTTACAACACTGAATACAAAAAGTGTCATAGACTACCTGAGAGTAACACCCAGCTGGAACAGTTGAGTTCGCCTACCTATTCGGAAGAGGATCTTTTAGACATGATGAATTTTGCTCAGGTTAGTTACAAGTATGAACACGTTGTTTTACGTTACTATATGCACGTTGAACACGCTTTGGCTTATTCCCCACCTTAACCCACTAATTTTCCATATTTAATAATATCGTCTGGCGTAAGCAAAGAATTAGTACAAAAATACTTGACTGAAACACGGATTGTTTTGTTGAGTTTTAGGTAGACTTTAAAAGAGAAATGCCAGGAAATACGGGAGGATAGTTTTACAAAAATAGGTTTCAGGGGCGAGGTTTAATTACATGGTTTATAGAGTCCGTGTTCAGTGTAGTTACTTTATTGTTACCATATATGAATGTTTGTGTTGTATAGGTAAATGTTTTGCAGAAACTGTGCAGCCAACTAGGAGCAAAAGATAGTTCCCATTTAACTAAAATTGAGGCTACATCATTCTTGAGGAAAAAATTAAATGTTCCTGCTTATTATAAGAAGATATTTTCAAAGATTTGGGGAGCGTCAGGTAAGTAACTATCAAGTTAACTAAGCAGTACTAGTTCTACGAATGCTTTGCATCCATGTGACGTTCATTCGTCATAAATAATGCATAAGAAGAACAAAAAGTGCAGTGGATTGGAAATTTCTCAAAAACAGTATCTTGTACTACAATTTCGTAGTTTGAACAGTTTAATTAATATGCTACACATTTTTCAACTTAAATTGTAACTATGTTTTAGGCGGATGGGCATCAGGTTCGTGTCCACACAATCGAATTTATGCAATCAAGTTCGTGCTTAGGAACGAAGGACCGCGTGATTATACAGATCTAATTCGGTCGTTTAAGCATCCACCAACCATCAACGTTTCTGACATCCCCCAACGAGTGGCACTGCTACTAAAATCGCATTGAACCAGAGTTTTTTTAATCCGAATGATGGAAAACCGTTCCCTTCAACCACCGAAAATATTCAGCTGGCGAATGATGCTAAGCTGGAAAAATATTTTGAATGGTGGAATTCTTCATTTGAGCCTTGTACCGGTGACACCCATCCAGTGACGGGAACCAGCGAACGTTACAGTTTGTATGATAGGTTTCATGAGAAAAACTCAAGCAAACCCAGATGGTGTACTGAGAAGGCTTGCAACATGTCCACAACTCTACGCCAACTTCAACAGCGAATCGCACGAACAGCTGCATAGTGTATTGAACAAGGACAACTATTTCTTAAACATGGATGCACCCTGGAACGCACGTATTCATGAAACGACTACTCATACAGCTGCGTAACGAGAAGAAGAACGAAGTGGAGATCAGACGCCAGCAACAGGCCTTACAAAGGCATGGTTTAGTAGGGCGAATTTCTCTTGATTCATTAGGAAGAATCACAGTCATTGAGACTATAGGTATTATACTTGGATATATATTCTATTAAGGCAGATCCACTTAAAGCGGTCACGATTTAGGGGTACAGTGGTTTTCAAAGAACGAGGCAACACAATATAATACAATACAATAGAAACAAAAGAACGCAATACAATAGAATACAGTAGACACAATATCTGTTATCAAAGACCCTTATACAAGTAGAAATATCGAGTTTATGTGGAGTTTAGTCCGCTTGAGACGGTGAGACCGTTTTTCTTTACTACAGCATAGCAAAACAACTAAGCTATTTAATAGAACACACAAGAAACAAACCTTGTTTCAACGTTGAAATAATTCACAAAGGAAACGAAGTTTAACAAAAAAGCCGAGCAGAAACTTCCGATTAATCCTATTTTTTGGTGTTGTATAACATTAAGTATACATTATACTAACGTTTATTGAGTTTCTTCTCGGAATAAGTTTCTAATGAAGTTTTAGACAGACATATATTATAAAATAACAAAGATTTTCTTAGCCTTAGGTAGTTTTTACGTTAAACCGTTAAACTAATGGTCTTTACAACATAAAAAAATATATAATTTTTGTTGTTTTTGTTGAAAATATATAATTATATATGTACTTGAACATCAAAACAGATAAGTAGTCCAAGGATAACTTGAACTACTTATACAAATGGTGATTTCATTTGTTTTCCGTTATCTAACAGATCCCCGAATTGAGAAAACGTTTATCTCTCTCACCGGAAGCCGCAACTGAGGAGGAAATGCAGCTGGCCGAAAGCCCTGTAGTCAGCGAAAACAACATAGGAAAGCGAAGATCCTGAAGATACATTGCCAGGTATCCAGGATAATCAGGACAAACCAAGGGTGAGTAACAAACATGCAAGATCCGTCATGATGTAAACGGTAATCACATAAATGCCAAGATAAAGAAACTTTTGTTAAGGACGTTGGCATGGGTTGTAGCATATCACAATTTTATCAAGTACTGTCAAAGCAAGATATCGCCTGGTTGGAAAGTTATTGTAGTACATGTCAGATGAATTCCGGTTGACCGTTCGATTCGTGTTAAGTCCTCATTAAGGCATCTCTATTTTAACAATAAATAAAGCTCAGATTTGTACATCGTATCTTCATATCATAAAAACGTTTACATTTCTGTTACAAGGGGCTGGCAAATCCACCAGGAGAAAAATCGTTGCTACATAAACAGCTTACTGCAATGTTTGGCATCATGCTTTTCCGTGGAAACCCCTGCTGGTAATGATCTGACTTGGTTGTTGTACTACTTGGCACGACCTCACATCCATGTCGATCAACAAATCATGTCGACGAGATTGGAGCACCTCACAGCACAACTTGTTAGTGATAAGGAACCAGACGATCCAGGAGATTTGCTGTACAGCCTCTTTCGTCACGATATTTCGCCAGTCGGACATGGGATTCTGCAAAAGTAAAAAATACTTTACATTACTGTATGTGGCATAGTGCCCAGCTATATTGTAAACATAAAAACTTTTGTCAAACATAACATAATTATGTGACTAATTCATTGTTTTAGTGGATGTGCTGGAGTGGAAAATGTTCAACTGATATGTCGTAATTGTGGAGAACACAACCAATGTCATGAAGTGCCGTTTACAGTTTTGAATCTACCCAGTCGACATCGAGGTCTGCAAACAGTGGAGGAAAGATTGCTACAGTACTTCGAACAAGAGGAAAAAGAAATAAACTATAGTTTTTGGTAAAGTTTAACAGTATGACGTTGTTTATTTGGGCTAACTAATAATCCCATTTTTCTGTAAAAATTTGAAATAACTAATAATCCCATTTTCTGATTAATATTTCTATTACCATACTTTAGTCTCATTACCAAAATTTGATATAAAAGAATTGGTTCATGGTTCGACCAACTCCATCTACTATGATATTTTTTGAAAAGCACTAAAAATTGAATTTAGCTTTTCCAAAATTCCTGGAAGCATCAATAAGGTCGACAACGCACGACAAACCATGAACTATTTCTAAAATGGACTATTATGAAACTTATTTCTCTCGAATATTAAAATGTCAAAAAATAAGTTGTAAAAATTGAAAGAAAATAATCGAAAAATAATTCAGATGTACCAAAAAAATTCCTCTCGTTCAGAACTCTTAGTCCTAACGTTTATTTTAATAAACAGGCGTTTTGATTTCGAATTAATGATGACGTTTGTTCACAAAATACTCAAAAAGGTTTTATATGTGATACATTTTGCTTCCGAAATCCTTCCAAACTTCTATTCATGGCTTTGACAACGTTCATTTCGAAAAAAACTACGCCAATGACCGAAAGAAATGGATCGTTATTGAAGCCACCCAAAAAACTCGTAGTACGTCTTTTATCAGATCTAAAAACACTTGGCTATCGTCTCGTCTTTTCAATCTGATAAAACACTTACTGCTTGTGTTTTAAATATGACATAATTTGATGTTTTGGGACAAACATACAATTTACAAGAAAAATATTTTTATTTACAATAGTTGCTGTGAAAAAAAGGATGTAGTGGAGCTGCGTCGGCCTACTAAACTTCCGGAAAATCTGATAATTAATATCTTACCAGTCCAAAACACCGGGGCAAAAGTACAAGGTCGCATCAAACAACAGGACCATATTCGCGTTCACGACATTTTTGGGCAAGAACAAATATACAAACTGACTGCTTCTATTGTAAGTACATGTATATACAGGTTACGTTTCATAGCAAGATTTTTTGCTATTGAAAAGCCTCATTGGAGGTGTTGTCCATAAAACTTATGTATACGTATATGTAACTATGTTTGTGTGTAGATAGATAGATAAATTTATTTTAGAAGGGTAGCACATTCAGCCAAAGCTGGTATTCAGAGGGGCAACATATGCATGCATATATGTATATGCATGTACTGTATGTATTAACTCAATCGCGATAATTTCGTCCGGGTTAAACTGAAAAAAATATACAGTAAGGATCAAAAAGAATTTCTCACTCAGCGGCTAAGCAGGCTAACACATGAACAAAGCCTTGAAAACAAGCTTTTTTCTGCTTTAATCGTAAATAGATCCATTACGGAGATGATGCCAAAGGGGGTCACTTTAACTGCATCGTTCTGCGAAAGAAGCGATGGTACTTAATCGATGACAATTCAGTCAAACCACAACGGATTGTGTGAAACAGATTGGTATGGTGACATCTACATGTTGTTTTATTGCAAACCAGGTTTGTTGTTTACTGTTTACTAGTAAGTATTTTACTTTTGTCAGGTTTATCGCAAATTTATACCTACAGTATTGTTTGAGCATTTGCAGCAATAAATATAATGTATACAGAGACTAACAGAAAATCACTGAGATAAAAAGCTTACTTTTGAACTGGTACCCAATGTAATTCTAATTTTCATTTCTTAGATTCTTCAGACTTTGAAGAAATCGTAATCGATGACAATACACCAAATGAAGGTAACCTACATTGAAATTTAAAATTAATCATTTGGAATTCCTAAAAACTAAATTTGGTTAGTGCGTGTGCACTTCATGCTGTATAGAGCGCAGAATATGGACTGTGTGCTAGATTATGTAAACTTTGATCAAATTGTCTAATACCAAACACACTATACCATGCAATACTGTCTAATCGTGCAATTGTTCTTACACATGAGATGAGACTTACACACTCAGCTTGAAGACGAGAAATTCTATTATTTTTATAACTTCTTTTAGAGTATTTATAAAATAGAAATACCATCGCATTACTTTCAAAAATATAATTTGCAGATAGTGAAGTATGTGACGAAATTCATCAACCAGCAAATTTATCCGAAAGTGTCAATGAGTCCAATTTGACGAAAAAGGTTAGTTTAATAAGCGCATGCATGATTAGCCTTTTCTTCCCCGCCCCCCAAATTTACATTAAAGATGCGTAAGCAGGCATGTACAGTATGTACTTTCATTTAGGTTGACACTTATTGGAAGATTAAACAAGGACAACATCTACACCATGTTGTTTCCCGCATTAATGGTATACCATTGAGGCAATTTGACATAAAGCTGCTGGACGAGAATCCAACCGAGTATGAAAGAAAGCTACTAAAACGATTTGCAATCCAAAACAAAGAACCATATAACGTAGGATGGCTAAATGACAAGGTATTATATAGCAGCCTTTTCACCAAATGAAACTTTTTAATGATGTTAAGCTTCTTCTGATTTCGAATGAAAACGTTTGGCAAATTTTTTATATGTCTGTTTCATCATTCTACAGTTAATAAACAGCTTTTTTAATCACTTGAAAAAGAAGACAAGTATAAACGTGAGTACATTGATTTGCAATTCCTGCATTCACGGCATATACAGTATTTAGTCTGTACGTATGAAAAAAATATTGCACAAGGCCAAGGGTAAAAATGTATCAAAAATCAAAATCATATCACTTGTAGGGAGAAACACAAATAGAGGTTATGAGCAGCTTTATGTACACTAAACTGTGTAGGTACGGTCTTCATTCCATAACCAAATGGCTAGAAAAGGTACAAATTTTAAAAACTACCTCCTTTATCAATTTTTCATTTCTTTATTGTATAATATATACGTTTTGTACTGCAAACATAGTGCGTGTACTCAGTTTCTAATAAGATTATTCTGAATGTTTTCTAATAAGATTATTCTGAATGCTTCTAATTTTAGAAAACATTCTTTGAAGCAGATATATGTTTCATACCAATTAACTGCGAGAATAAGCATTGGTGTCTTGGAAGTAAGTAACCTAGCTAACACATGTAGATAACAATGTTAGACAGGAATTTTTCAGGAAACAGTATATGACGTTAAACAGAATAATCGTCCTGGAGTAACTTATTACGGCTTGAACTCTGAAGACGTCCTGGGCCTCAAGTTAATGTGTATTACTGAGAGAAATGATTACTGTGTCTCTAGTTTTATATTTCAAATAATTTTGAATTTTCCTTTTTCTCAAAAGATCAGACATAATCTTCTTGCTCTGAAAACAACCTTGTTTTTAGGATGGTGCAAAGAGACTATTTTTTAATATATTAACTTTATTAGTCTTTTCTTTTAATTGTTGCCCTCTAAAACTTTAAACCTAACCCAAATAGATAGTTTGTAGTTAGAACGTTAAGTATTACCCTTTGTACAGCTTTTGGGATCTACCACAATTTAACTGTCAAGCGCCCGTGAATGATCGATACAATTCATGCTGATGTTCAGTATGATTTTTTATAGGTGGTGGACTTTAGGACATATTCCATAGTATTGTATGACCCAATGTCAGGAAAAGATAGAAATTTTCATCCAAAAGCAAGGTAAGACTTATAAACTCAAAATATTAGTAAATAGAGATAGCCAAATGTTATTTTTAATAAAAAGGTTAACCAACATCCTCACAAACAGTATTTAACACTAACCTCCCATTTCTACGCAAGTTTATCTATAATGCCTTGTAAATGAAAACTTTAAATGTTATAAAAAATTTGTAGGCAAATACAAATTCCCCGTGTCTGAGTGTCAGTACTAAATAACTTATGCATGTTTGAAAGTTTTGCATGTAATTTATACTACACAAAGTGTTTCAATTGGCTATACCACCATTCAACCAATAAATTCATCTAATTTGATTTGATTCGAAAAATATTTAATCATATAGTAGGTGCCCTCTGCACTGCCAAATTACAAATTAAACTTAATGTTTAACTGCAAGTACATTTTACACTGTTTACTCTGACTTACAAACTTTCTATTGAGGTCACTAAATCACATGATGCACTATTTTGTATCAACTTGCAGATTACTAATGGCAGTCTTGAGGTTCTCGAGCATGCAAAGTTTGAAGAATTTAACTGTGGGAGAGCCACGGCAACATGATTCAAAATCATGTGGGGTTTTTGTATGCATGGTTAGTAAACTATAATAACTAATAATGAATAAGAATGTTCATTAAGAATAACAATAGATATGGCAGCAATGGGTTAAAATGCTGGAAAATGATTTGAATGGACATGTGATTTAACTTAATGTGGTACAAGTTTCTACTGGTATTGTATAAAGTATAAAAATTAATCACTGTGTTCAACCTTTAGTCTGCTGATTACCTGGTCAGAGGATTGCCAGCAAACTTTACACAGGTAAAATGATAGCAAATTATTATTAAGATTAGTTAAGTTTTTACATGTCCTGTTTCTTGTTGTTTTATCTGTCATATTTCGGTTTCTTTTGTGTGTCTGATCTTATCTTTCATTGTATTTGTAGAATGACATACCACTCTTAAGGAAATACATTGCATTTCAAATTGCAAATCCTCAGGCTTCTCTTCAAATACCCAAAAGGTACCAAACTACTTTCCTAAATTGTTATGATTATAACAAACAATTTAATTAGCAAAATGAAAGGATTGTAAACTGTAAATTTTCTTTGCAAAAAGTTTCAATGCGAAAAACGTTTCAGGCTAAAGATTCAATAGAGGTGGTAAATAAGACACCGCTTATTTTCTAGTAAAAAACCTGCATCTTTATTAATAAAACATTTTTTACAGTGTGCTACAAACACACAATTCTGCAAATTCTTCTATTAATACCAAATCTAATTGACATGTTTAATATTTTTATAGAATACAAAAAAAGCAAAAAGGTGACAATGACCATCAGTCTTATACACATAATCACAGTTCAATTCAAAAGGTTGCAAACCTGATGACTTTACCAAATGAAGTATTGGAAACCATTTTTAAAGAAGTATTGACTGAAGGAGATAAGGAATATTATATTTTAAGTTTAGTGTGCAAACAATTTAAAGAAATAGTCACACAGGAGACATTTAGAAGTGAGGTGCACTATACATGGCTAAAAAGTATTTATGATTGGAGTAGAGCTTCCGTAGAATTTAAAGATAACTATTTTGTTATGTTTGAAACTAGAAGTTGCTTTCAATGTAATAGGATCTACAAAGAAATGGGTGGCTTTATTGGATGTGGAAAGTTGAGAGAATTCAACCAATTTTATTCAGAACTGTCAAACCCAGGCTTTTGTAGTGATGAGTGCTACAATAGATAATTTTTATCCAATCATGATCCTGTATCAGGTACAACAATAATGTACTTTAAACTCACTATTTTGACAACTTAATAAAGCAAGTAGAAATCTGGAGATTTACATGTCAACTATAGTAAGGCTAAACAAAAAGTGTTGTGTTTTCAATCTATTCAACGGCACGGGGGCTAGCAATTGTGTGTATTAGCAAGGTCAGCGAGAGCATACCACGGGCCCTAGGACTGACGTGTGTACGGCCCCCTTCCTAATTTTGATTTATGTGAAATATACAGTATGAGTAATTGGCTTGCAAATAGACTTGTGTACAGTAGTTATAATACATACGTGTAATTGTATTGACACTACAATTATAGCCAGGAGTCCAAAGGGGGAGCGCAGTAGATTGGAGTATGAAAAATGTTGTTATAGCGTCTTGCCTGTAGGGGGGGGGGGGGGGGGGGGGGGGGGGGGGGGGGGGGGGGGGGGGGGGGGGGGGGGGGTAGGCGGGGTAATTACCCCGGGGCCCGGACCAAGAAGGGGCCCGCAAAAAATTCGGTCCATGAAGATATCATATATCATATTATTAATTAACAAAAACTTGCTGCTGGGGCCCAGGCAATGGTAAGTTGATCATCATTGCTGGGAAACATTCTGGTCCTGGCTAAGGCCAGTATTCGTAATAATAATATAGTATTTTGTCAAAACTAACGGAGTTACAGGCCCCAGTCCCAGCATTGCAAAATGTTCGGAGTCATAAAATTTATATTTTGTAGCTGTTCATTTCTACAGGCCAAAACATACAGTCGATACAGACCCTGCTGCTTTCAGATTTCTGATAAGCTTACTTTTAGTTGGACTTAACGTTGAATCATATTAACACAACTCACTTGAGCTTGTAACAAGCTGCTTGTTAAGCTTCTCAAATGTTCAACTGATTTCAAGATTGCCGCATTCACGCGTCGATACAGACAAACAACTAAAACAAGGGAGCCATAAACAATTCCATCACTAGGTTGTTCTTTGAATTTAAGATACGTTTTAAGTTTTTGAGATTCAACTATACAAAATTAAAAAATCAACTAGGGAAAACCGGCTGTGTAGTCAGTGGTCAACGTAATTTATTTACTTACACGTAATTAATTCGTCTGCGCTTCCGGTCCCGACGTTTGCGTTTGGTTTGTTCACTTCAAGATAACGCTATTGAAACTAAAAATTTCGGAGGGGGCCCGCGCGCTTATGACCCGGGGCCCGTTCTGGCTCTCGACGGCCCTGAGTACTACATTGTGTTCACTGGAATATTCATGTATGATCTGATGCAAGTGGATCTGCTAATGATGCTAATGATGCAAGAGAGGTAATTAATGATCTGGTACTGTATCGAAAATGTTCAAGAAAAATAATTGTTTTCGGATAATAGCTTCAGCGTTGTAGAAATTACAAGTTTTATCTGTTTATGTTCTTAAAAAATAGAGTTTGGAGGAAGCGACGGTCGAAGAAGAATCTCCGAAAGAAAAATACAAAAGCGGATTTAAACGTATAAATGCGACAGATCGCCGCATGTCCGATAGTTGCGTTAACTCTTGTTGGATTAAATGTCATGGTGTGCCTGTGGCTGTATGTGACTCGATCAACAGCGCTCCGTCGAGATGACGTCAGTACCGATGTTTGTCCGCTTTTACCCATAATTCTTGCGGCCATAACAAAAGAAATAGCTCATTTGCAATCATTTGTGAGTCAAATTTGGTTTGTTTGTCCGCTTTTTGAGCTATTAATAGCAGCCAGACTCTACGCTATTATGTCTCATGGTATAAAAAAAACGATACCTTTAGAAATTAACCTATTGTTATCATTAAGCACAAGATTTTATGCTCCTGGGAATTTAAAATAGTTTCTAATTGTATGAAGGAGCATAACTGCATAACAAATTGTCAAAGTACTAATTAGTCATATCATCAGTTCGAATAAAAATGGTTCAACTGACCACAGAGCAACGCGAGCTTTTACTGTTTTACATTATACCGAGACTCAACATTGAGTATCATCACAATGCACACAGCATTCACTAGTCACCAATCCTTTCTCAGTCTTGACATTTCAAAATGGTTCACCACCCATCCGGCGCGCCGAAGGCTCTGGGAACAAGATTTCCACCCATCATGGTATATGCTGTTTGGATATGTTTCTTTCGATCAAGCTCGAGATTTATTTGTATTGATCAGGCCTCATCATCTCCGAACCCCTGAGTATCTTCGAGATTGCCTTAAGTTTGTTTTCGTTTCACTAGCCAATTGCGCGTTTTCGTTTTCTTTTGTGGTGTTTTAATATCGTCTTCGTTCTGCTCAAGTATAGCGTACTGGAAACCGGTATAGCAAGAAATTTCCTCTTAGCTTGAAGTGCCGCCATTTTGCTTTCAATTTCCCGCCAAACATGTTGGTCAAGCACTTTATGACAGTTTGGCCGGTCATCCAACCTTTCCGTCCAACAAAGTTCGATAATGTTGTACAGCAAAGTTGTTAGAGTAAACTAAAACTACATTTAACTCCACTAGCTTCTATAATCTTCACTAGCCAACTATAACTTAAGTATCCTACAATAAGAAAATAAACTAAATATAGAAGCTTCGTGAATATATCTCACAAGACTGACTGTTCCAGTACTGAAAAACCTTTTGAAAATTTTACTTAATGCTGGCGGCAGTGCGCGCACCCAACACCGCCCAGTGTGAGCACATCCATGTACGCTTGTTTATCTGCCCATGTAACGTTTTTCCTAGGCTGCATTCCACCGTGGAATGCAGCCTAGGTCCTGCTGGTCTACAGTATAATAATAATTAGACTCTTGTTCATGTCATGTGTGTGTGTCTGTCTGTGGACACGTCCACACGTCCTCCAAGTAGTAGATACATTCCAGGCATTAGTGAAGGTGTTCATCTTTGTAACACCATAACCCTGGCCCTCCATGGATCAGAATGTACTTTTGGCACCCATGTCTGACACTGATAGGTACTTTATTGGGACAGGCACCAGCTTCAGAACTAAGTGAAAGCCCTGATTGCCATTATTACTGTCATGTACATGTATATGGAACTATACATAATAGAGGTTTAACCATATAGAGTAATAAAGGTTTTAATACTCTGCCTTTTCTGAAATGGAGTAAAGTATATAAAAAAGTGGTGAAAAATGTCTTTTAATTATCCATAAACTTATATGTTATTTAAGACTTATTTGTACATGCATGTACAGTAGTTGCTGTAAATTTATGGTGTTAATCTAAATTATTTCATTGTTGGATTCTAAAGTAAATCATCACATAATTACAGATTCCTGTATGTTGTTTTTGACCATGTTAAAAAGTGAGAAATAATATGTGCGGGAGTCCAGGCGTCACCAGCATTCCCCCATGCTTCCTGTTACAGTGATTAAAATATTATTTTTATCCTAATATACAAATCCTTTCCCAACCAAATAATTCAACCAAAGACAGGTGTACTATAAACCTTTTCATGAATACAGTATATATCATCACCTTTAATTTGTTAGGTCCTTCTTGATTTCAAGGGTTCCCTGGTAGAAATCATGAACACGATCCTAATAAGATACTAGTAGGATTCCAAATCAGGACTCTTGTACAAGATCCTACAGGAACCTGTGGGATCATAATCAGGATCCTGTAGGATATTGTACAGGATCCTGTCGGATCGTAATTGTAGGATCCTAAGCAGGATCCTGTTGGTTCTTATATGATCCTGATAAAGGATCCTAATAGGATCCTATAGGAAACTGCTTAGGATCCTATACAAGATCCTGTAGGATCCTGCTTAGGATCCTACAGGATACTGTAGCATCCTATTACGATCCTACACAATCCTGCTTTGGATCTTGTACTTTGGATCCTAACAGTATATTAATAAGTATATGTTTTTAAGTATGCGTAAGTAATAAGTATGAGTAAGTCGCTGATATTAAATTTGCGTACAACTTTCCCTTACCTTTATTCATGGCAAATTTGTAAAGAATCAGCAATAGATGAAAGCGTAGATGAAATACCAGCTCAAAACAGACGTATCACGACGAAAGACGCGTTTGCGCGTTGTGCTTCCAGATGTCAGAAGTTACTGTTTTGTTTTCGTTCTCGTTTCACGGCCAAAGATCTTTCTTAATTTGCTTCTTTTCTTCTATAAAATACTGAAGAATCTAAGAATGCACAAAATTGAACAAGACGTTTTTACAGTTCCAACACAATAGATCTTCATCTTCGCACAGCGAAGAATTTTGAATTTTGAAAATGAATCACGAGACTATGCGGTTCTGTTGGATCCAGTCCTCTGTCGCGATATTTCTATTAGTTTTGTTCATGCAAACATCACCTCGAAACCATGGGAAATTTTTAGGATGTTGATTGCAATCCTCATCAAAATCCTACTCGAAATGTTAGGATCCTGACACAAAACTTGCAGGAAACTGGTGGATAAAAGTCCAGATTCGTAAAGAATATATATGGGAACAGTTCAGAGATGCACAAGGCATATATCGCGTTATTTACATATGCTTCTAGTCGGGGATTACATCTGGAAACTGTTCCTGATTTGTCAGCCGAAAGCTTCATAAAAATCACTCATCCGTTTTAAAGTATCAACCGTTATGCATTGCCCTCTTGTGTTTATGTTTACATTCATTTCACCAAACTTCAAACATAATTATAGTATTTAGCTTTAAAATGTTCACTATATCTGATTCGGACCCAGATTTAACTGTGTTGCGCTATGGACCCAGAAGATAATCTAAACGTTTACGGATCACCAGTTTGCCAACAACCACCGGCACCGCAAGAAGAAACAGTTGTCGGCGCGGCACTTCAAGAAGAAACAGTTGTTGGCGCGGCACTTCAAGAAGAAACAGTTGTCGGCGCGGCACCTCAAGAAGAAACAGTTGTCGGCTCAGTCGAATCCCAGTCGAGATGTTCATGCGGATCTAAAAAAGCAGCGTGTAAAAACAGGACCCAAGAAGAACAGGCAACCAGCGGAGATGCAACTGCTGGAAGAAATGCTTTTGAACGGCATCAAATCGCTGTTGGCTAAGCAAAGCAACAGATTACGGTAAATACACGTTTATTTCAAGTAAACATCCAATGGTTTACATTCTACCGTATGTCTATTTTATAGTTGTATTTTCTAATTTGCGGATATAAATGATAGACACGTTATCACTTATCATTTCAAGCACCCATTGAGTGCACCTGGATTATATAACCTTTCCATCCTTATAACTGCCGTATAACTTGATTTTGGCTCTGATGATGTCGTTCTTCGTTATTATTTAATAAATATTCAGCAAATTCACTGTGGGTCATGGTGGAAAACCCAAGTCGATATCTTTTGGTAATTCACATGTCATATACGTGATCTCTTAGCTTAATTTGTTTAATTCCTTCATTCCTTTTAGGCCAACCGCGCTTTGGACGCGCGCCAGGTAATACACACATGTTCAGGGGAAATTTTAACGGCGTACAGTCCAACGATGTTGCTAATATGGCAATAACTACATATTCAATTATTCAATTTGCAGTAAAAACTAAAAATATAATAATTCATATAGACGATGACTTGAATATTTACGGATGACTTCGCATTCCCACTTTGTTAAAGAAAGTCGCCATTTTAGGGTTGCCCTAAAATGGCATCCAAGCGCGCAATGCATAACGGTTGATACTCATTCTTTAAAGCAAGACGTGGAATTCCTTCGTTGATTGTCAGTGACAATGGCAAAACGTTCAAGGATTCGAAGCTAAAGGCATACTGCATTCGCGAAGGAATTAACTGGAAGTTCAACGTAGCAGCCTCGCCTTAGTCATGGGGAGGTTTCTTCGAGAGACTTCTCAGATCAGTAAAGCGGTGTCTCAAGAAAAGCCTACGAACGGCAAGAGTCAATTACGAAGAATTGTCTACAATCCTCATTGAGATAGAAGGAATTCTCAACTCCAGACCATTGGGATATGTGGCTAATGAAGTGGGTGAAGCCTTATCTCCGTCGCATTTGGTCATTGGACGAAGAATTCTCAGTTCGACTGACGCAACGTCTGGAAGTCAGGAGCCAGATACAAAAGAGTCTCTCACCCACAGATCCAGATACCTTCAGCAGAAATTGAGTAATTTTTGGGATCGTTGGAGAAAGGAGTACCTCACTGAGCTTCGAGAACATCATACCGTGAGCAACCGAACAAATTCTACCCGAGAATTGAGGCTGGGCGATATCGTAACTGTCGAAGAAAGAAAGATGCCTGTCAGCTTTGGCGTTTTGGAAAGATCGAAAAGATTCTACAGGGTAGGGATGGTCGAGTAAGGAGTGCAGTGGTTCGTGTAAAAAAGGGGGAAAAGGAACAACAGAGATCAGAGTAAACTTGTGGGGGCATCGTGTGTAAACGTGTGGGGACATCGTGTGTAAACTTGTGGGGAAATGGTGTGTAAACTTGTGGGGACATCGTGTGTAAAATTGTGGGGACCTCGTGTGTAAACTTGTGGGGACATCGTGTGTAAACTTGTGGGGAAATCGTGTGTAAACTTGTGGGAACATCGTGTGTAAACTTGCGCGAACATCGTGTGTAAACTTGTGGGGACATCGTGTGTAAACTTGTGGGTCATCGTGTGTAAACTTGTGGGGACATCGTGTGTAAACTTGTGGGGACATGGTGTGTAAACTTGTGGGGACATCGTGTGTAAACTTGTGGGGACATCGTGTGTAAACTTGTGGGGACATCGTGTGTAAAGTTGTGGGGACATCGTGTGTAAACTTAGGGACATCGTGTGTAAACTTGTGGGGACATCGTGTGTAAACTTGTGGGACACCGTGCGTAAACTTGTGGTGACATCGTGTGTAAACTTAGGGACATCGTGTGTAAACTTGTAGGACATCGTGTGTAAACTTCTGGGGACATAGTGTGTAAAGTTGTGGGGACATCGTGTGTAAACGTAGGGACATCGTGTTTAAACCTGTGGGAACATCGTGTGTAAACTTGTGGGGACATCGTGTGTAAATTTGTGGGGACATCGTGTGTAAATTTGTGGGGACATCGTGTGTTAACTTGTGGGGACATCGTGTGTAAACTTGTGGGACATCGTGTGTAAACTTAGGGACATCGTGTGTAAACTTGTAGGGACATCGTGTGTAAACTTGTAGGACATCGTGTGTTAACTTGTGGGGACATCGTGTGTAAACTTGTGGGACATCGTGTGTAAACTTAGGGACATCGTGTGTAAACTTAGGGACATCGTGTGTAAACTTGTAGGACATCGTGTGTAAACTTACGGACATCGTGTGTAAACTTGTAGGACATCGTGTGTAAACTTGTGGGGACATCGTGTGTAAACTTGTAGGACATCGTGTGTAAACTTGTGGGGACATCGTGTGTAAACTTGTAGGACATCGTGTGTAAACTTGAGGGGACATCGTGTGTAAACTTACGGATATCGTGTGTAAACTTGTGGGGACATCGTGTGTAAACTTACGGACATCGTGTGTAAACTTGTGGGGACATCGTGTGTAAACTTGTAGGACATCGTGTGTAAATTTCTGGGGACATCGTGTGTAAACTTGTGGGGACATCGTGTGTAAACTTAGGGATATCCTGTGTAAGCTTGTGGGGACATCGTGTGTAAATTTGTGGGGACATCGTGTGTAAAGTTGTGGGGACATCGTATGTAAACTTGTGGGGACATCGTGTGTAAACTTGTGGGGACATCGTGTGTAAACTTGTGGGGACATCGTGTGTAAACTTGTGGGGACATCGTTTGTAAACTTGTGGGACATCGTGTGTAAACTTATGGGGACATCGTGTGTAAACTTAGGGACATCGTGTGTAAAGTTGTGGGGACATCGTGTGTAAACTTAGGGACATCGTGTTTAAACTTGTGGGGACATCGTGTGTAAACTTGTGGGGACATCGTGTGTAAACTTAGGGACATTGTGTGTAAACTTGTAGGACATCCTGTGTAAACTTGTAGGACATCGTGTGTAAACTTGTGGGGACATCGTGTGTAAACTTACGGACATCGTGTGTAAACTTGTAGGACATCGTGTGTAAACTTGTGGGGACATCGTGTGTAAACTTGTAGGACATCGTGTGTAAACTTGTGGGGACATCGTGTGTAAACTTACGGACATCGTGTGTAAACTTGTGGGGACATCGTGTGTAAACTTGTAGGACATCGTGTGTAAACTTGTGGGGACATCGTGTGTAAACTTGTGGGACATCGTGTGTAAACTTAGGGACATCGTGTGTAAACTTGTAGGACATCGTGTGTAAACTTGTGGGGACATCGTGTGTAAATTTGTGGGGACATCGTGTGTAAACTTGTGGGGACATCGTGTGTAAACTTAGGGATATCCTGTGTAAGCTTGTGGGGACATAGTGTGTAAATTTGTGGGGACATCGTGTGTAAAGTTGTGGGGACATCGTGTGTAAGCTTAGGGACATCGTATGTAAACTTGTGGGGACATCGTGTGTAAACTTGTGCGGACATCGTGTGTAAACTTGTGGGGACATCGTGTGTAAACTTGTGGGGACATCGTGTGTAAACTTGTGGGACATCGTGTGTAAACTTGTGGGGACATCGTGTGTAAAATTAGGGACATCGTGTGTAAACTTGTAGGACATCGTGTGTAAACTTGTGCGGACATCGTGTGTAAACTTAGGGATATCCTGTGTAAACTTGTGGGGACATCGTGTGTAAATTTGTGGCTACATCGTGTGTAAACTTGTGGGGACATCGTGTGTAAAATTAGGGACATCGTGTGTAAACTTGTAGGACATCGTGTGTAAACTTGTGGGGACATCGTGTGTAAACTTGTAGGACATCGTGTGTAAACTTGTGGGGACATCGTGTGTAAACTTACGGACATCGTGTGTAAACTTGTAGGACATCGTGTGTAAACTTGTGGGGACATCGTGTGTAAACTTGTAGCACATCGTGTGTAAACTTGTGGGGACATCGTGTGTAAACTTGTAGGACATCGTGTGTAAACTTGTGGGGACAACGTGTGTAAACTTACGGACATCGTGTGTAAACTTGTGGGGACATCGTGTGTAAACTTGTGGGGACATCGTGTGTAAACTTGTGGGACATCGTGTGTAAACTTGTGGGACATCGTGTGCAAACTTAGGGACATCGTGTGTAAACTTGTAGGACATCGTGTGTAAGCTTGTGGGGACATCGTGTGTAAATTTGTGGTGACATCGTGTGTAAAGTTGTGGGGACATCGTGTGTAAGCTTAGGGACATCGTATGTAAACTTGTGGGGACATCGTGTGTAAACTTGTGGGGACATCGTGTGTAAACTTGTGGGTACATCGTGTGTAAACTTGTGGGGACATCGTGTGTAAAATTAGGGACATCGTGTCTAAACTAGTAGGACATCGTGTGTAAACTTGTGGGGACATCGTGTGTAAATTTGTGGGGACATCGTGTGTAAACTTGTGGGGACATCGTGTGTAAACTTAGGGATATCCTGTGTAAGCTTGTGGGGACATCGTGTGTAAATTTGTGGGGACATCGTGTGTAAAGTTGTGGGGACATCGTGTGTAAGCTTAGGGACATCGTATGTAAACTTGTGGGGACATCGTGTGTAAACTTGTGGGGACATCGTGTGTAAACTTGTGGGGACATCGTGTGTAAACTTGTGGGGACATCGTGTGTAAACTTGTGGGACATCGTGTGTAAACTTGTGGGGACATCGTGTGTAAAATTAGGGACATCGTGTGTAAACTTGTAGCACATCGTGTGTAAACTTGTGGGGACATCGTGTGTAAACTTAGGGATATCCTGTGTAAACTTGTGGGGACATCGTATGTAAATTTGTGGCTACATCGTGTGTAAACTTGTGGGGACATCGTGTGTAAAATTAGGGACATCGTATGTAAACTTGTAGGACATCGTGTGTAAACTTGTGGGGACATCGTGTGTAAACTTGTAGGACATCGTGTGTAAACTTGTGGGGACATTGTGTGTAAACTTACGGACATCGTGTGTAAACTTGTAGGACATCGTGTGTAAACTTGTGCGGACATTGTGTGTAAACTTGTAGGACATCGTGTGTAAACTTGTGGGGACATCGTGTGTAAACTTGTAGGACATCGTGTGTAAACTTGTGGGGACATCGTGAGTAAACTTACGGACATCGTGTGTAAACTTGTGGGGACATCGTGTGTAAACTTGTGGGGACATCGTGTGTAAACTTGTGGGACATCGTGTGTAAACTTGTGGGACATCGTGTGTAAACTTAGGGACATCGTGTGTAAACTTGTAGGACATCGTGTGTAAGCTTGTGGGGACATCGTGTGTAAATTTGTGGGGACATCGTGTGTAAAGTTGTGGGGACATCGTGTGTAAGCTTAGGGACATCGTATGTAAACTTGTGGGGACATCGTGTGTAAACTTGAAGGGGACATCGTGTGTAAACTTGTGGGGACATAGTGTGTAAACTTGGGGACATCGTGTGTAAACTTGTGGGACATCGTGTGTAAACTTGTGGGGACATCGTGTGTAAAATTAGGGACATCGTGTGTAAACTTGTAGGACATCGTGTGTAAACTTGTGGGGACATCGTGTGTAAACTTAGGGATATCCTGTGTAAACTTGTGGGGACATCGTGTGTAAATTTGTGGGGACATCGTGTGTAAACTTGTGGGGACATCGTGTGTAAAATTAGGGACATCGTGTGTAAACTTGTAGGACATGGTGTGTAAACTTGTGGGGACATCGTGTGTAAACTTTTAGGACATCGTGTGTAAACTTGTGGAGACATCGTGTGTAAACATGTAGGACATCGTGTGTAAACTTGTAGGGACATCGTGTGTAAACTTACGGACATCGTGTGTAAACTTGTGGGGACATCGTGTGTAAACTTGTAGGACATCGTGTGTAAACTTGTGGGGACATCGTGTGTAAACTTGTGGGACATCGTGTGTAAACTTAGGGACATCGTGTGTAAACTTGTAGGACATCGTGTGTAAACTTGTGGGGACATCGTGTGTAAACCTGTGGGGACATCGTGTGTAAACTTGTGGGGACATCGTGTGTAAACTTGTAGGACATCGTGTGTAAACTTGTGGGGACATCGTGTGTAAACTTACGGACATCGTGTGTAAACTTGTAGGACATCGTGTGTAAACTTGTGGGGACATTGTGTGTAAACTTGTAGGACATCGTGTGTAAACTTGTGGGGACATCGTGTGTAAACTTGTAGGACATCGTGTGTAAACTTGTGGGGACATCGTGTGTAAACTTACGGACATCGTGTGTAAACTTGTGGGGACATCGTGGGTAAACTTGTGGGGACATCGTGTGTAAACTTGTGGGACATCGTGTGTAAACTTGTGGGACATCGTGTGTAAACTTAGGGACATCGTGTGTAAACTTGTAGGACATCGTGTGTAAGCTTGTGGGGACATCGTGTGTAAATTTGTGGGGACATCGTGTGTAAAGTTGTGGGGACATCGTGTGTAAGCTTAGGGACATCGTATGTAAACTTGTGGGGACATCGTGTGTAAACTTGTGGGGACATCGTGTGTAAACTTGTGGGGACATCGTGTGTAAACTTGGGGACATCGTGTGTAAACTTGTGGGACATCGTGTGTAAACTTGTGGGGACATCGTGTGTAAAATTAGGGACATCGTGTGTAAACTTGTAGGACATCGTGTGTAAACTTGTGGGGACATCGTGTGTAAACTTAGGGATATCCTGTGTAAACTTGTGGGGACATCGTGTGTAAATTTGTGGGGACATCGTGTGTAAACTTGTGGGGACATCGTGTGTAAAATTAGGAACATCGTGTGTAAACTTGTTGGACATCGTGTGTAAACTTGTGGGGACATCGTGTGTAAACTTTTAGGACATCGTGTGTAAACTTGTGGGGACATCGTGTGTAAACTTGTAGGACATCGTGTGTAAACTTGTAGGGACATCGTGTGTAAACTTGCAGGACTTCGTGTGTAAACTTGTGGGGACATCGTGTGTAAACTTACGGACATCGTGTGTAAACTTGTGGGGACATCGTGTGTAAACTTAGGGACATCGTGTGTAAACTTGTAGGACATCGTGTGTAAACTTGTGGGGACATCGTGTGTAAATTTTTGGGGACATCGTGTGTAAACTTGTGGGGACATCGTGTGTAAACTTAGGGATATCCTGTGTAAGCTTGTGGGGACATCGTGTGTAAATTTGTGGGGACATCGTGTGTAAAGTTGTGGGGACATCGTGTGTAAGCTTAGGGACATCGTATGTAAACTTGTGGGGACATCGTGTGTAAACTTGTGGGGACATCGTGTGTAAACTTGTTGGGACATCGTGTGTAAACTTGTGGGGACATCGAAACTTGTGGGGACATCGTGTGTAAAATTAGGAGGACATCGTGTGTAAACTTGTGGGGACATCGTGTGTAAACTTAGGGATATCCTGTGTAAACTTGTGGGGGACATCGTGTGTAAATTTGTGGGGACATCGTGTGTAAACTTGTGGGGACATCGTGTGTAAACTTGTGGGGACATCGTGTGTAAAATTAGGGACATCGTGTGTAAACTTGTAGGACATCGTGTGTAAACTTGTGGGGACATCGTGTGTAAAGTTCTGGGGACATCGTGTGTAAACTTAGGGCCATCGTGTTTAAACCTGTGGGGACATCGTGTGTAAACTTGTGGGGACATCGTGTGTAAGTTTGTGGGGACATCGAGTTGTAAACTTGTGGGGACATCGTGTGTAAACTTGTGTTGACATCGTGTGTAAACTTGTGGGGAAATCGTGTGTAAACTTAGGGACATTGTGTGTAAACGTAGGGACATCGTGTGTAAACTTGTAGGACATCGTGTGTAAACTTGTGGGGACATCGTGTGTAAACTTGTGGTGACATCGTGTGTAAACTTAGGGACATCGTGTGTAAACTTGTAGGACATCGTGTGTAAACTTCTGGGGACATCGTGTGTAAACTTAGGGACATCGTGTGTAAACTTAGGGACATCGTGTGTAAACTTGTAGGACATCAAGTGTAAACTTGTAGTGTGTAAATTTGTTGGGACATCGTGTGTAAAGTTGTGGGGACATCGTGTGTAAACTTAGGGACATCGTATGTAAACTTGTGGGGACATCGTGTGTAAACTTGTGGGGACATCGTGTGTAAACTTGTTGGGACATCGTGTGTAAACTTGTGGGGACATCGAAACTTGTGGGGACATCGTGTGTAAAATTAGGAGGACATCGTGTGTAAACTTGTGGGGACATCGTGTGTAAACTTAGGGATATCCTGTGTAAACTTGTGGGGACATCGTGTGTAAATTTGTGGGGACATCGTGTGTAAACTTGTGGGGACATCGTGTGTAAACTTGTGGGGACATCGTGTGTAAAATTAGGGACATCGTGTGTAAACTTGTAGGACATCGTGTGTAAACTTGTGGGGACATCGTGTGTAAAGTTCTGGGGACATCGTGTGTAAACTTAGGGCCATCGTGTTTAAACCTGTGGGGACATCGTGTGTAAACTTGTGGGGACATCGTGTGTAAGTTTGTGGGGACATCGAGTGTAAACTTGTGGGGACATCGTGTGTAAACTTGTGTTGACATCGTGTGTAAACTTGTGGGGAAATCGTGTGTAAACTTAGGGACATTGTGTGTAAACGTAGGGACATCGTGTGTAAACTTGTAGGACATCGTGTGTAAACTTGTGGGGACATCGTGTGTAAACTTGTGGTGACATCGTGTGTAAACTTAGGGACATCGTGTGTAAACTTGTAGGACATCGTGTTGTAAACTTCTGGGGACATCGTGTGTAAACTTAGGGACATCGTGTGTAAACTTAGGGACATCGTGTGTAAACTTGTAGGACATCAAGTGTAAACTTGTAGTGTGTAAATTTGTTGGGACCATCGTGTGTAAAGTTGTGGGGACATCGTGTGTAAACTTAGGGACATCGTATGTAAACTTGTGGGGACATCGTGTGTAAACTTGTGGGGACATCGTGTGTAAACTTGTGGGGACATCGTGTGTAAACTTACGGACATCGTGTGTAAACTTGTAGGACATCGTGTGTAAACTTGTGGGGACATCGTGTGTAAACTTGTAGAACATCGTGTGTAAACTTGTGGGGACATCGTGTGTAAACTTGTAGGACATCGTGTGTAAACTTGTGGGGACATCGCGTGTAAACTTGTAGGACATCGTGTGTAAACTTGTGGGGACATCGTGTGTAAACTTACGGACATCGTGTGTAAACTTGTGGCGACATCGTGTGTAAACTTGTAGGACATCGTGTGTAAATTTGTGGGGACATCGTGTGTAAACTTGTGGGGACATCGTGTGTAAACTTAGGGATATCCTGTGTAAGCTTGTGGGGACATCGTGTGTAAATTTGTGGGGACATCGTGTGTAAAGTTGTGGGGACATCGTGTGTAAGCTTAGGGACATCGTATGTAAACTTGTGGGGACATCGTGTGTAAACTTGTGGGGACATCGTGTGTCAACTTGTGGGGACATCGTGTGTAAACTTGTGGGACATCGTGTGTAAACTTGTGGGGACATCGTGTGTAAACTTGTGGGGACATCGTGTGTAAACTTGTTGGGACATCGTGTGTAAACTTGTGGGGACATCGAAACTTGTGGGGACATCGTGTGTAAAATTAGGAGGACATCGTGTGTAAACTTGTGTTGACATCGTGTGTAAACTTAGGGATATCCTGTGTAAACTTGTGGGGACATCGTGTGTAAATTTGTGGGGACATCGTGTGTAAAGTTGTGGGGACATCGTGTGTAAGCTTAGGGACATCGTATGTAAACTTGTGGGGACATCGTGTGTAAACTTGTGGGGACATCGTGTGTCAACTTGTGGGGACATCGTGTGTAAACTTGTGGGACATCGTGTGTAAACTTGTGGGGACATCGTGTGTAAACTTGTGGGGACATCGTGTGTAAACTTGTTGGGACATCGTGTGTAAACTTGTGGGGACATCGAAACTTGTGGGGACATCGTGTGTTAAAATTAGGAGGACATCGTGTGTAAACTTGTGTTGACATCGTCTGTAAACTTAGGGATATCCTGTGTAAACTTGTGGGGACATCGTGTGTAAATTTGTGGGGACATCGTGTGTAAACTTGTGGGGACATCGTGTGTAAACTTGTGGGGACATCGTGTGTAAAATTAGGGACATCGTGTGTAAACTTGTAGGACATCGTGTGTAAACTTGTGGGGACATCGTGTGTAAAGTTCTGGGGACATCGTGTGTAAACTTAGGGCCATCGTGTTTAAACCTGTGGGGACATCGTGTGTAAACTTGTGGGGACATCGTGTGTAAGTTTGTGGGGACATCGAGTGTAAACTTGTGGGGACATCGTGTGTAAACTTGTGTTGACATCGTGTGTAAACTTGTGGGGAAATCGTGTGTAAACTTAGGGACATTGTGTGTAAACGTAGGGACATCGTGTGTAAACTTGTAGGACATCGTGTGTAAACTTGTGGGGACATCGTGTGTAAACTTGTGGTGACATCGTGTGTAAACTTAGGGACATCGTGTGTAAACTTGTAGGACATCGTGTGTAAACTTCTGGGGACATCGTGTGTAAACTTAGGGACATCGTGTGTAAACTTAGGGACATCGTGTGTAAACTTGTAGGACATCAAGTGTAAACTTGTAGTGTGTAAATTTGTTGGGACATCGTGTGTAAAGTTGTGGGGACATCGTGAGTAAACTTAGGGACATCGTATGTAAACTTGTGGGGACATCGTGTGTAAACTTGTGGGGACATCGTGTGTAAACTTGTGGGGGACATCGTGTGTAAACTTACGGACATCGTGTGTAAACTTGTAGGACATCGTGTGTAAACTTGTGGGGACATCGTGTGTAAACTTGTAGAACATCGTGTGTAAACTTGTGGGGACATCGTGTGTAAACTTGTAGGGACATCGTGTTGTAAACTTGTGGGGACATCGTGTGTAAAACTTACGGACATCGTGTGTAAACTTGTGGCGACATCGTGTGTAAACTTGTAGGACATCGTGTGTAAATTTGTGGGGGACATCGTGTGTAAACTTGTGGGGACATCGTGTGTAAACTTAGGGATATCCTGTGTAAGCTTGTGGGGACATCGTGTGTAAATTTGTGGGGACATCGTGTGTAAAGTTGTGGGGACATCGTGTGTAATCTTAGGGACATCGTATGTAAACTTGTGGGGACATCGTGTGTAAACTTGTGGGGACATCGTGGGTAAACTTGTGGGGACATCGTGTTGTAAACTTGTGGGACATCGTGTGTAAACTTGTGGGGACATCGTGTGTAAACTTAGGGACATCGTGTGTAAAGTTGTGGGGACATCGTGTTGTAAACTTAGGGACATCGTGTTTTTTCTTGTGGGGACATCGTGTGTAAACTTGTGGGGACATCGTGTGTAAACTTGTGGGGACATCGTGTGTAAACTTAGGGACATTGTGTGTAAACTTGTAGGACATCCTGTGTAAACTTGTAGGACATCGTGTGTAAACTTGTGGGGACATCGTGTGTAAACTTACGGACATCGTGTGTAAACTTGTGGGGACATAGTGTGTAAACTTGTAGGACATCGTGTGTAAATTTGTGGGGACATCGTGTGTAAACTTGTGGGGACATCGTGTGTAAACTTAGGGATATCCTGTGTAAGCTTGTGGGGACATCGTGTGTAAATTTGTGGGGACATCGTGTGTAAAGTTGTGGGGACATCGTGTGTAAGCTTAGGGACATCGTATGTAAACTTGTGGGGACATCGTGTGTAAACTTGTGGGGACATCGTGTGTAAACTTGTGGGGACATCGTGTGTAAACTTGTGGGACATCGTGTGTAAACTTGTGGGGACATCGTGTGTAAACTTAGGGACATCGTGTGTAAAGTTGTGGGGACATCGTGTGTAAACTTAGGGACATCGTGTTTAAACTTGTGGGGACATCGTGTGTAAACTTGTGGGGACATCGTGTGTAAACTTAGGGACATTGTGTGTAAACTTGTAGGACATCTGTGTAAACTTGTAGGACATCGTGTGTAAACTTGTGGGGACATCGTGTGTAAACTTACGGACATCGTGTGTAAACTTACGGACATCGTGTGTAAACTTGTGGGGACATCGTGTGTAAACTTGTAGGACATCGTGTGTAAACTTGTGGGGACATCGTGTGTAAACTTGTGGGACATCGTGTGTAAACTTAGGGACATCGTGTGTAAACTTGTAGGACATCGTGTGTAAACTTGTGGGGACATCGTGTGTAAATTTGTGGGGACATCGTGTGTAAACTTGTGGGGACATCGTGTGTAAACTTAGGGATATCCTGTGTAAGCTTGTGGGGACATCGTGTGTAAATTTGTGGGGACATCGTGTGTAAAGTTGTGGGGACATCGTGTGTAAGCTTAGGGACATCGTATGTAAACTTGTGGGGACATCGTGTGTAAACTTGTGGGGACATCGTGTGTAAACTTGTGGGGACATCGTGTGTAAACTTGTGGGGACATCGTGTGTAAACTTGTGGGACATCGTGTGTAAACTTGTGGGGACATCGTGTGTAAAATTAGGGATATCGTGTGTAAGCTTAGGGACATCGTATGTAAACTTGTGGGGACATCGTGTGTAAACTTGTGGGGACATCGTGTGTAAACTTGTGGGGACATCGTGTGTAAACTTGTGGGGACATCGTGTGGTAAACTTGTGGGACATCGTGTGTAAACTTGTGGGGACATCGTGTGTAAACTTAGGACATCGTGTTTAAACCTGTGGGGACATCCTGTGTAAACTTGTGGGGACATCGTGTGTAAATTTGTGGGGACATCGTGTGTAAATTTGTGGGGACATCGTGTGTTAACTTGTGGGGACATGGTGTGTAAACTTGTGGGACATCGTGTGTAAACTTAGGGACATCGTGTGCAAACTTAGGGACATCGTGTGTAAACTTGTAGGGACATCGTGTGTAAACTTGTGGGGACATCGTGTGTAAACTTAGTGACATTGTGTGTAAACGTGTGGGGGACATCCTGTGGTAAACTTGTGGGGACATCGTGTGTAAACTTGTAGCGACATCGTGTGTAAAACTTAGGGACATCGTGTGTAAACGTAGGGACATCGTGTGTAAACTTGTAGGACATCGTGTGTAAACTTGTGGGGACATCGTGTGTAAACTTGTGGGACATCGTGTGTAAACTTGTGGTGACATCGTGTGTAAACTTGTGGGGACATCGTGTGTAAACTTGTGGGACATCGTGTGTAAACTTGTGGGGACATCGTGTTGTAAACTTGTGGGGACATCGTGTGTAAACTTGTCGGGACATCGTGTGTAAACTTGTGGGGACATCGTGTGTAAACTTGTGGGACATCGTGTGTAAACTTGTGGGCACATCGTGTGTACAATTAGGGACATCGTGTGTAAACTTGTAGGACATCGTGTGTAAACTTGTGGGGACATCGTGTGTAAAGTTGTGGGGACATCGTGTGTAAACTAGTGGGGACATCGTGTGTAAAGTTGTGGGGACATTGTGTGGTGTATAACTTAGGGACATGGTGTGTAAATTTGTGGGGACATCGTGAGTAAAGTTGTGGGGACATCGTGTGTAAACTTGTGGGGACATCGTGTGTAAATTTGTGTGGGGACATCGTGTGTAAACTTGTGGGGACATCGTGTGTAAACTTGTGGGGACATCGTGTGTAAACTTAGGGACATCGTGTGTAAAACTTGTGGGGGACATTCGTGTGTAAACTTGTGGGGACATCGTGTGTAAACTTGTGGGGACATCGTGTGTAAACTTAGGGACATCGTGTGTAAACTTGTGGGGACATCGTGTGTAAACTTGTGGGACATCGTGTGTAAACTTGTGCGGACATCGTGTGTAAACTTAGGGACATCGTGTGTAAACTTGTGGGGACATCATGTGTAAACTTAGGGACATCGTGTGTAAACTTGTGGGGACATCGTGTGTAAACTTGTGGGACATCGTGTGTAAACTTGTGGGGACATCGTGTGTAAACTTAGGGACATCGTGTGTAAACTTGTGGGGACATCGTGTGTAAACTTGTGGGAACATCGTGTGTAAACTTGTGGCGACATCGTGTGTAAACTTAGGGACATCGTTGTGTAAATTTGTGGGGACATCCTGTGTAAATTTGTGGGGACATCGTGTTTTAAACTTGTGGGGACATCGTGTGTAAACTTGTGGGGACATCGTGTGTAAAGTTGTAGGACATCGTGTGTAAACTTGTGGGGACATCGTGTGTAAACTTGTAGAAACATCGTGTACATCGTGTGGGGACTTCGTGTTTAAACTTGTGGGGACATCGTGTGTATACTTAGGGGACATCGTGTGTAAACTTGTGGGGGACATCGTGTGGTAAACTTGTGGGACATCGTGTGTAAACTTGTGGGGACCATCGTGTTTGTAAAACTTAGGGACATCGTGTGTAAACTTGTGGGGACATCGTGTGTAAACTTGTGGGACATCGTGTGTAAACTTGTGCGGACATCGTGTGTAAACTTAGGGACATCGTGTGTAAACTTGTGGGGACATCGTGTGTATACTTAGGGACATCGTGTGTAAACTTGTGGGGACATCGTGTGTAAACTTGTAGGACATCGTGTGTAAACTTGTGGGAACATCGTGTGTAAACTTAGGGATATCCTGTGTAAGCTTGTGGGGACATCGTGTGTAAATTTGTGGGGACATCGTGTGTAAAGTTGTGGGGACATCGTGTGTAAGCTTAGGGACATCGTATGTAAACTTGTGGGGACATCGTGTGTAAACTTGTCGGGACATCGTGTGTAAACTTGTGGGGACATCGTGTGTAAACTTGTGGGGACATCGTGTGTAAACTTGTGGGACATCGTGTGTAAACTTGTGGGGACATCGTGTGTACAATTAGGGACATCGTGTGTAAACTTGTAGGACATCGTGTGTAAACTTGTTGGGACATCGTGTGTAAAGTTGTGGGGACATCGTGTGTAAACTTAGGGACATCGTGTTAAAACCTGTGGGACATCGTACGTGTGTAAACTTGTGGGGACATCGTGTGTAAACTTAGGGATATCCTGTGTAAACTTGTGGGGACATCGTGTGTAAATTTGTGGGGACATCGTGTTGTAAACTTGTGGGGACATTGTGTGTAAACTTAGGGATATCCTGTGTAAGCTTGTGGGGACATCGTGTGTAAATTTGTGGGGACATCGTGTGTAAAGTTGTGGGGACATCGTATGTAAACTTGTGGGGACATCGTGTTGTAAACTTGTGGGGACATCGTGTGTAAACTTGTGGGGGACATCGTGTGTAAACTTGTGGGGACATCGTGTGTAAAGTTGTGGGGACATTGTGTGTAAACTTAGGGACATCGTGTTTAAACCTGTGGGGACATCGTGTGTTAAACTTGTAGGACATCGTGTGTTAACTTGTGGGGACAAACGTGTGTACAATTTAGGGACATCGTGTGTAAACTTGTAGGACATCGTGTGTAAACTTGTGGGGACATCGTGTGTAAAGTTGTGGGAACATCGTGTGTAAACTTAGGGACATCGTGTTAAAACCTGTGGGACATCGTGTGTAAACTTGTGGGGGACATCGTGTGTAAACTTAGGGACATCCTGTGTAAACTTGTGGGGACATCGTGTGTAAATTTGTGGGGACATCGTGTGTAAACTTGTAGCACATCGTGTGTAAACTTCTGTGGACATAGTGTGTAAAGTTGTGGGAACATCGTGTGTAAACGTAGGGACATCGTGTTTAAACCTGTGGGGACATCGTGTGTAAACTTCTGGGGACATAGTGTGTAAAGTTGTGGGAACATCGTGTGTAAACTTAGGGACATCGTGTGTAAACTTGTGGGGACATCGTGTGTAAACTTGTCGGGACATCGTGTGTAAACTTGTGGGGACATCGTGTGTAAACTTGTGGGGACATCGTGTGTAAACTTGTGGGACATCGTGTGTAAACTTGTGGGGGACATCGTGTGTACAATTAGGGACATCGTGTGTAAACTAGTAGGACATCGTGTGTAAACTTGTGGGGACATCGTGTGTAAAGGTTGTGGGGACATCGTGTGTAAACTTAGGGACATCGTGTTAAAACCTGTGGGACATCGTGTTTAAACCTGTGGGGACATCGTGTGTAAACTTGTAGGACATCGTGTGTAAACTTGTGGGGACATCGTGTGTAAACTTGTGGGACATCGTGTGTAAACTTGTGGTGACATCGTGTGTAAACTTAGGGACATCGTGTGTAAACTTGTAGGACATCGTGTGTAAACTTCTGGGGACATAGTGTGTAAAGTTGTGGGGACATCGTGTGTAAACGTAGGGACATCGTGTTTAAACCTGTGGGGACATCGTGTGTAAACTTACGGACATCGTGTGTAAACTTGTGGGGACATCGTGTGTAAACTTGTGGGGACATCGTGTGTTAAACTTGTGGGGACATCGTGTGTAAACTTGTGGGGACATCGTGTGTAAACTTGTGGGGACATCGTGTGTAAACTTGTGGGGACATCGTGTGTAAACTTGTGGGACATCGTGTGTAAACTTGTGGGGACATCGTGTGTAAAATTAGGGACATCGTGTGTAAACTTGTAGGACATCGTGTGTAAACTTGTGGGTACATCGTGTGTAAACTTACGGACATCGTGTGTAAACTTACGGACATCGTGTGTAAACTTGTAGGACATCGGGTGTAAACTTGTTGGGTGTAAACTTAGGGACATCGTGTGTGTAAACTTGTGGGGACATCGTGTGTAAAACTTGTGGGGACATCGTTGTGTAAACTTGTGGGGACATCGTGTGTAAACTTGTAGGACATCGTGTGTAAACTTGTGGGGACATCGTGTGTAAACTTGTGGGACATCGTGTGTGTAAACTTAGGGACATCGTGTGTGTAAACTTGTGGGGACATCGTGTGTAAACTTGAGGGACATCGTGTGTGTAAACATGTAGGACATCGTGTGTAAATTTGTGGGGACATCGTGTGTAAACTTGTGGGGACATCGTGTTTGTAAACTTAGGGATATCCTGTGTAAGCTTGTGGGAACATCGTGTGTAAATTTGTGGGGACATCGTGTGTAAAGTTGTGGGAACATCGTGTGTAAACTTAGGGATATCGTATGTAAACTTGTGGGGACATCGTTTGTAAACATGTGGGGACATCGTGTGTAAACTTGTGGGGACATCGTGTGTAAACTTGTGGGGACATCGTGTGTAAACTTGTGGGACATCGTGTGTAAACTTGTGGGGACATCGTGTGTAAACTTGTGGGGACATCGTGTGTAAACTTGTAGGACATCGTGTGTAAACTTGTGGGGACATCGTGTGTAAATTTGTGGGGACATCGTGTGTAAAGTTGTGGGGACATCGTGTGTAAATTTAGGGATATCCTTTGTAAATTTGTGGGGACATCGTGTGTAAACTTGTGGGAACAACGTGTGTAAACTTGTGGGGACATCGTGTGTAAACTTGTGGGGACATCGTGTGTAAACTTGTGGGACATCGTGTGTAAACTTAGGGACATCGTGTGTAAACTTGTGGGGACATCGTGTGTAAACTTGTGGGGACATCGTGTGTAAACTTAGGGACATCGTGTGTAAATTTAGGGACATCGTGCATGTAGACTTGTGGGGACATCATGTGTAAACTTAGGTACATCGTGTGTAAACTTGTGGGGACATCGTGTGTAAACTTGCGGATATCCTGTGTAAACTTGTGGGGACATCGTGTTTAAACTTGTGGGGATATCGTGTGTAAACTTGTGGCGACATCGTGTGTAAACTTAGGGACATCGTGTGTAAACTTAGGGACATCGTGTGTAAACTTGTAGGAAATCGTGTGTAAACTTGTGGGGACATCGTTGTGTAAACTTAGGGACAACGTGTGTAAACTTGTGGGGACATCGTGTGTAAACTTAGGGACATCGTGTGTAAACTTAGGGACATCGTGTGTATACCTGTACATCGTGTGTAAACTTGTGGGGACATCATGTGTAAACTTGTGGGGACATTGTGTGTAAACTTGTGGGGACATCGTGTGTAAACTTAGGGACATCGTGTGTAAACTTAGGGACATCGTGCATGTAGACTTGTGGGGACATCATGTGTAAACTTGTAGGACATCGTGTGTAAACTTGTGGGGACATCGTGTGTAAACTTACGGATATCCTGTGTAAACTTGTGGGGACATCGTGTGTAAATTTGTGGGGACATCGTGTTTAAAGTTGTGGGGACATCGTGTGTAAACTTAGGGATATCCTTTGTAAATTTGTGGGGACATCGTGTGTAAACTTGTGGGAACAACGTGTGTAAACTTGTGGGGACATCGTGTGTAAACTTGTGGGACATCGTGTGTAAACTTAGGGACATCGTGTGAAAACTTGTGGGGACATCGTGTGTAAACTTGTGGGGACATCGTGTGTAAACTTAGGGACATCGTGTGTAAATTTAGGGACATCGTGCATGTAGACTTGTGGGGACATCATGTGTAAACTTAGGTACATCGTGTGTAAACTTGTGGGGACATCGTGTGTAAACTTGCGGATATCCTGTGTAAACTTGTGGGGACATCGTGTTTAAACTTGTGGGGACATCGTGTGTAAACTTGTGGGGACATCGTGTGTAAACGTAGGGACATCGTGTGTAAACTTAGGGACATCGTGTGTAAACTTGTAGGACATCGTGTGTAAACTTGTGGGGACATCGTGTGTAAACTTAGGGACAACGTGTGTAAACTTGTGGGGACATCGTGTGTAAACTTAGGGACATCGTGTGTAAACTTAGGGACATCGTGCATGTAGACTTGTGGGGACATCATGTGTAAACTTAGGTTACATCGCGTGTAAACTTGTAGGACATCGTGTGTAAACTTGTGGGGACATCGTGTGTAAACTTACGGATATCCTGTGTAAACTTGTGGGGACATCGTGTGTAAATTTGTGGGGACATCGTGTGTAAAGTTGTGGGGACATCGTGTGTAAACTTAGGGATATCCTTTGTAAATTTGTGGGGACATCGTGTGTAAACTTGTGGGGACAACGTGTGTAAACTTGTGGGGACATCGTGTGTAACTAACTTGTGGGGACATCGTGTGTAAACTTCTGGGACATCGTGTGTAAACTTAGGGACATCGTGTGTAAACTTGTGGGGACATCGTGTGTAAAATTAGGGACATCGTGTGTAAACTTGTAGGACATCGTGTTTAAACTTGTGGGGACATCGTGTGTAAACTTAGGGATATCCTGTGTAAACTTGTGGGGACATCGTGTGTAAATTTGTGGGGACATCGTGTGTAAACTTGTGGGGAGATCGTGTGTAAACTTTGGGACATCGTGTGTAAATTTAGGGACATCGTGCATGTAGACTTGTGGGGACATGTGTAAACTTAGGTACATCGTGTGTAAACTTGTAGGACATCGTGTGTAAACTTGTGGGGACATCGTGTGTAAACTTGCGGATATCCTGTGTAAACTTGTGGGGACATCGTGTGTAAACTTGTGGGGACATCGTGTGTGAACTTGTGGGGACATCGTGTGTAAACTTGTGGGACATCGTGTGTAAACTTAGGGACATCGTGTGTAAACTTGTGGGGACATCGTGTGTAAACTTGTGGGGACATCGTGTGTAAACATAGGGACATCGTGTGTAAATTTAGGGACATCGTGCATGTAGACTTGTGGGGACATCATGTGTAAACTTAGGTACATCGTGTGCAAACTTGTAGGACATCGTGTGTAAACTTGTGGGGACATCGTGTGTAAACTTGCGGATATCCTGTGTAAACTTGTGGGGACATCGTGTGTAAATTTGTGGGGACATCGTGTGTAAAGTTGTGGGGACATCGTGTGTAAACTTAGGGACATCGTATTTAAACTTGTGGGGACATCGTGTGTTAACTTGTGGGGACATCGTGTGTAAACTTAGGGACATCGTGTGTAAACTTAGGGACATCGTGTGTAAACTTGTAGGACATCGTGTGTAAACTTGTGGGGACATCGTGTGTAAACTTAGGGACAACGTGTGTAAACTTGTGGAGACATCGTGTGTAAACTTGTGGGGACATCGTGTGTAAATTTGTGGGACATCGTGTGTAAACTTAGGGACATTGTGTGTAAACTTGTAGGACATCGTGTGTAAACTTGTGGGGACATCGTGTGTAAACTTGTGGGGACATGGTGTGTAAACTTAGGGACATCGTGTGTAAACTTAGGGACATCGTGCATGTAGACTTGTGGGGACATCATGTGTAAACTAGGTACATCGTGTGTAAAATTGTAGGACATCGTGTGTAAACTTGTGGGGACATCGTGTGTAAACTTACGGATATCCTGTGTAAACTTGTGGGGACATCGTGTGTAAATTTGTGGGCATCGTGTGTAAAGTTTGGGGACATCGTGTGTAAACTTGTGGGGACATCGTGTGTAAATTTGTGGGGACATCGTGTGTAAACTTGTGGGGGACATCGTGTGTAAAGTTGTGGGGACATTGTGTGGTGTATAACTTAGGGACATCGTGTTTAAATTTGTGGGGACATCGTGTGTAAACTTGTGGGGACATCGTGTGTAAATTTGTGGGGACATCGTGTGTAAACTTGTGGGTACATCGTGTGTAAACTTGTGGGGACATCGTGTGTAAACTTGTGGGGACATCGTGTGTAAACTTGTGGGGACATCGTGTGTAAACTTAGCGACATCGTGTGTAAACTTGTGGGGACATCGTGTGTAAATTTGTGGGGACATCGTGTGTAAAGTTGTGGGGACATCGTGTGTAAACTTAGGGACAACGTGTGTAAACTTGTGGGGACATCGTGTGTAAACTTGTGGGGACATCGTGTGTAAATTTGTGGGGACATCGTGTGTAAACTTGTGGGACATCGTGTGTAAACTTGTGGGGACATCGTGTGTAAACTTGTGGGGACATCGTGTGTAAACTTAGGGACATCGTGTGTAAACTTGTAGGGACATCGTGTGTAAATTTGTGGGGACATCATGTGTAAACTTGTGTGGAAATCGTGTGTAAACTTAGGGACATCGTGTGTAAACTTGTGGGGACATCGTGTGTAAACTTGTGGGGACATCGTGTGTAAATTTGTGGGGACATCGTGTGTAAACTTGTGGGGACATCGTGTGTAAAGTTGTGGGGACATTGTGTGGTGTATTACTTTGGGACATCGTGTGTAAATTTGTGGGGACATCGTGAGTAAAGTTGTGGGACATCGTGTGTAAACTTGTGGGGACATCGTGTGTAAATTTGTGGGGACATCGTGTGTAAACTTGTGGGGACATCGTGTGTAAACTTGTGGGGACATCGTGTGTAAACTTGTGGGACATCGTGTGGGACATCATGTGTAAACTTGTGGGACATCGTGTGTAAACTTGTGGGGACATCGTGTATAAACTTAGGGACATCGTGTGTAAACTTGTAGGACATCGTGTGTAAACTTGTTGGGACATCGTGTGTAAACTTGTGGGGACATCGTGTGTAAACTTAGGGACATCGTGTGTAAACTTGTAGGACATCGTGTGTAAATTTAGGGATATCCTGTGTAAACTTGTGGGGACATCGTGTGTAAATTTGTGGGGACATCGTGTGTAAACTTGTGGGGACATTGTGTGTAAACTTAGGGATATCCTGTGTAAGCTTGTGGGGACATCGTGTGTAAATTTGTGGGGACATCGTGTGTAAAGTTGTGGGGACATCGTATGTAAACTTGTGGGGACATCGTGTGTAAACTTGTGGGGACATCGTGTGTAAACTTGTGGGGACATCGTGTGTAAACTTGTGGGGACATCGTGTGTAAAGTTGTGGGGACATTGTGTGTAAACTTAGGGACATCGTGTTTAAACCTGTGGGGACATCGTGTGTAAACTTGTAGGACATCGTGTGTAAACTTGTGGGGACAACGTGTGTACAATTAGGGACATCGTGTGTAAACTTGTAGGGACATCGTGTGTAAACTTGTGGGGACATCGTGTGTAAAGTTGTGGGAACATCGTGTGTAAACTTAGGGACATCGTGTTTAAAACCTGTGGGACATCGTGTGTAAACTTGTGGGGACATCGTGTGTAAACTTAGGGACATCCTGTGTAAACTTGTGGGGGACATCGTGTGTAAATTTGTGGGGACATCGTGTGTAAACTTGTAGCACATCGTGTGTAAACTTCTGGGGACATAGTGTGTAAAGTTGTGGGAACATCGTGTGTAAACGTAGGGACATCGTGTTTAAACCTGTGGGGACATCGTGTGTAAACTTCTGGGGACATAGTGTGTAAAGTTGTGCGAACATCGTGAGTAAACTTAGGGACATCGTGTGTAAACTTGTGGGGACATCGTATGTAAACTTGTGGGGACATCGTGTGTAAACTTGTGGGACATCGTGTGTAAACTTGTGGGGACATCGTGTGTACAATTAGGGACATCGTGTGTAAACTAGTAGGACATCGTGTGTAAACTTGTGGGGACATCGTGTGTAAAGTTGTGGGGACATCGTGTGTAAACTTAGGGACATCGTGTTAAAACCTGTGGGACATCGTGTTTAAACCTGTGGGGACATCGTGTGTAAACTTGTAGGACATCGTGTGTAAACTTGTGGGGACATCGTGTGTAAACTTGTGGGACATCGTGTGTAAACTTGTGGTGACATTGTGTGTAAACTTAGGGACATCGTGTGTAAACTTGTAGGACATCGTGTGTAAACTTCTGGGGACATAGTGTGTAAAGTTGTGGGGACATCGTGTGTAAACGTAGGGACATCGTGTTTAAACCTGTGGGGACATCGTGTGTAAACTTACGGACATCGTGTGTAAACTTGTGGGGACATCGTGTGTAAACTTGTGGGGACATCGTGTGTAAACTTGTGGGGACATCGTGTGTAAACTTGTGGGGACATCGTGTGTAAACTTGTGGGGACATCGTGTGTAAACTTGTGGGGACATCGTGTGTAAACTTGTGGGACATCGTGTGTAAACTTGTGGGGACATCGTGTGTAAAATTAGGGACATCGTGTGTAAACTTGTAGGACATCGTGTGTAAACTTGTGGGTACATCGTGTGTAAACTTACGGACATCGTGTGTAAACTTACGGACATCGTGTGTAAACTTGTAGGACATCGGGTGTAAACTTGTTGGGTGTAAACTTAGGGACATCGTGTGTAAACTTGTAGGACATCGTGTGTAAACTTGTGGGGACATCGTGTGTAAATTTGTGGGGACATCGTGTGTAAATTTGTGGGGACATCGTGTGTAAACGTGTAGGACATCATGTGTAAACTTGTGGGACATCGTGTGTAAACTTACGGACATCGTGTGTAAACTTGTGGGGACATCGTGTGTAAACTTGTAGGACATCGTGTGTAAACTTGTGGGGACATCGTGTGTAAACTTGTGGGACATCGTGTGTAAACTTAGGGACATCGTGTGTAAACTTGTAGGACATCGTGTGTAAACTTGTGGGGACATCGTGTGTAAACATGTAGGACATCGTGTGTAAATTTGTGGGGACATCGTGTGTAAAGTTGTGGGGACATCGTGTGTAAACTTAGGGATATCCTGTGTAAGCTTGTGGGAACATCGTGTGTAAATTTGTGGGGACATCGTGTGTAAAGTTGTGGGAACATCGTGTGTAAACTTAGGGATATCGTATGTAAACTTGTGGGTCATCGTGTGTAAACATGTGGGGAAATCGTGTGTAAACTTGTGGGGACATCGTGTGTAAACTTGTGGGGACATCGTGTGTAAACTTGTGGGACATCGTGTGTAAACTTGTGGGGACATCGTGTGTAAACTTGTGGGGACATCGTGTGTAAACTTGTAGGACATCGTGTGTAAACTTGTGGGGACATCGTGTGTAAATTTGTGGGGACATCGTGTGTAAAGTTGTGGGGACATCGTGTGTTAACTTAGGGATATCCTTTGTAAATTTGTGGGGACATCGTGTGTAAACTTGTGGGAACAAACGTGTGTAAACTTGTGGGGACATCGTGTGTAAACTTGTGGGGGACATCGTGTGTAAACTTGTGGGACATCGTGTGTAAACTTAGGGACATCGTGTGTAAACTTGTGGGGACATCGTGTGTAAACTTGTGGGGACATCGTGTGTAAACTTAGGGACATCGTGTGTAAATTTAGGGACATCGTGCATGTAGACTTGTGGGGACATCATGTGTGTAAACTTAGGTACATCGTGTGTAAACTTGTGGGGACATCGTGTGTAAACTTGCGGATATCCTGTGTAAACTTGTGGGGACATCGTGTTTAAACTTGTGGGGATATCGTGTGTAAATTTGTGGCGACATCGTGTGTAAACTTAGGGACATCGTGTGTAAACTTAGGGACATCGTGTGTAAACTTGTAGGAAATCGTGTGTAAACTTGTGGGGACATCGTGTGTAAACTTAGGGACAACGTGTGTAAACTTGTGGGGACATCGTGTGTAAACTTAGGGACATCGTGTGTAAACTTAGGGACATCGTGTGTATACTGTACATCGTGTGTAAACTTGTGGGGACATCATGTGTAAACTTGTGGGGACATTGTGTGTAAACTTGTGGGGACATCGTGTGTAAACTTAGGGACATCGTGTGTAAACTTAGGGACATCGTGCATGTAGACTTGTGGGGACATCATGTGTAAACTTGTAGGACATCGTGTGTAAACTTGTGGGGACATCGTGTGTAAACTTACGGATATCCTGTGTAAACTTGTGGGGACATCGTGTGTAAATTTGTGGGGACATCGTGTGTAAAGTTGTGGGGACATCGTGTGTAAACTTAGGGATATCCTTTGTAAATTTGTGGGGACATCGTGTGTAAACTTGTGGGAACAACGTGTGTAAACTTCTGGGGACATCGTGTGTAAACTTGTGGGACATCGTGTGTAAACTTAGGGACATCGTGTGTAAACTTGTGGGGACATCGTGTGTAAACTTGTGGGGACATCGTGTGTAAACTTAGGGACATCGTGTGTAAATTTAGGGACATCGTGCATGTAGACTTGTGGGGACATCATGTGTAAACTTAGGTACATCGTGTGTAAACTTGTGGGGACATCGTGTGTAAACTTGCGGATATCCTGTGTAAACTTGTAGGGACATCGTGTTAAACTTGTGGGGACATCGTGTGTAAACTTGTGGGGACATCGTGTGTAAACGTAGGGACATCGTGTGTAAACTTAGGGACATCGTGTGTAAACTTGTAGGACATCGTGTGTAAACTTGTGGGGACATCGTGTGTAAACTTAGGGACAACGTGTGTAAACTTGTGGGGACATCGTGTGTAAACTTAGGGACATCGTGTGTAAACTTAGGGACATCGTGCATGTAGACTTGTGGGGACATCATGTGTAAACTTAGGTTACATCGCGTGTAAACTTGTAGGACATCGTGTGTAAACTTGTGGGGACATCGTGTGTAAACTTACGGATATCCTGTGTAAACTTGTGGGGACATCGTGTGTAAATTTGTGGGGACATCGTGTGTAAAGTTGTGGGGATATCGTGTGTAAACTTAGGGATATCCTTTGTAAATTTGTGGGGACATCGTGTGTAAACTTGTGGGGACAACGTGTGTAAACTTGTGGGGACATCGTGTGTAATTAACTTGTGGGGACATCGTGTGTAAACTTCTGGGACATCGTGTGTAAACTTAGGGACATCGTGTGTAAACTTGTGGGGACATCGTGTGTAAAATTAGGGACATCGTGTGTAAACTTGTAGGACATCGTGTTTAAACTTGTGGGGACATCGTGTGTAAACTTAGGGATATCCTGTGTAAACTTGTGGGGACATCGTGTGTAAATTTGTGGGGACATCGTGTGTAAACTTGTGGGGAGATCGTGTGTAAACTTAGGGACATCGTGTGTAAATGTAGGGACATCGTGCATGTAGACTTGTGGGGACATGTGTAAACTTAGGTACATCGTGTGTAAACTTGTAGGACATCGTGTGTAAACTTGTGGGGACATCGTGTGTAAACTTGCGGATATCCTGTGTAAACTTGTGGGGACATCGTGTGTAAACTTGTGGGGACATCGTGTGTAAACTTGTGGGGACATCGTGTGTAAACTTGTGGGACATCGTGTGTAAACTTAGGGACATCGTGTGTAAACTTGTGGGGACATCGTGTGTAAACTTGTGGGGACATCGTGTGTAAACATAGGGACATCGTGTGTAAATTTAGGGACATTGTGCATGTAGACTTGTGGGGACATCATGTGTAAACTTAGGTACATCGTGTGCAAACTTGTAGGACATCGTGTGTAAACTTGTGGGGACATCGTGTGTAAACTTGCGGATATCCTGTGTAAACTTGTGGGGACATCGTGTGTAAATTTGTGGGGACATCGTGTGTAAAGTTGTGGGGACATCGTGTGTAAACTTAGGGACATCGTATTTAAACTTGTGGGGACATCGTGTGTAAACTTGTGGGGACATCGTGTGTAAACTTAGGGACATCGTGTGTAAACTTAGGGACATCGTGTGTAAACTTGTAGGACATCGTGTGTAAACTTGTGGGGACATCGTGTGTAAACTTAGGGACAACGTGTGTAAACTTGTAGAGACATCGTGTGTAAACTTGTGGGGACATCGTGTGTAAATTTGTGGGACATCGTGTGTAAACTTAGGGACATTGTGTGTAAACTTGTAGGACATCGTGTGTAAACTTGTGGGGACATCGTGTGTAAACTTGGGGACATGGTGTGTAAACTTAGGGACATCGTGTGTAAACTTAGGGACATCGTGCATGTAGACTTGTGGGGACATCATGTGTAAACTAGGTACATCGTGTGTAAAATTGTAGGAACATCGTGTGTAAACTTGTGGGGACATCGTGTGTAAACTTACGGATATCCTGTGTAAACTTGTGGGGACATCGTGTGTAAATTTGTGGGCATCGTGTGTAAAGTTGTGGGGACATCGTGTGTAAACTTGTGGGGACATCGTGTGTAAATTTGTGGGGACATCGTGTGTAAACTTGTGGGGGACATCGTGTGTAAAGTTGTGGGGACATTGTGTGGTGTATAACTTAGGGACATCGTGTTTAAATTTGTGGGGACATCGTGTGTAAACTTGTGGGGACATCGTGTGTAAATTTGTGGGGACATCGTGTGTAAACTTGTGGGTACATCGTGTGTAAACTTGTGGGGACATCGTGTGTAAACTTGTGGGGACATCGTGTGTAAACTTGTGGGGACATCGTGTGTAAACTTTTAGCGACATCGTGTGTAAACTTGTGGGGACATCGTGTGTAAATTTGTGGGGACATCGTGTGTAAAGTTGTGGGGACATCGTGTGTAAACTTAGGGACAACGTGTGTAAACTTGTGGGGACATCGTGTGTAAACTTGTGGGGACATCGTGTGTAAATTTGTGGGGACATCGTGTGTAAACTTGTGGGGACATCGTGTGTAAACTTGTGGGGACATCGTGTGTAAACTTGTGGGGACATCGTGTGTAAACTTAGGGACATCGTGTGTAAACTTGTAGGGACATCGTGTGTAAATTTGTGGGGACATCATGTGTAAACTTGTGTGGAAATCGTGTGTAAACTTAGGGACATCGTGTGTAAACTTGTGGGGACATCGTGTGTAAACTTGTGGGGACATCGTGTGTAAATTTGTGGGGACATCGTGTGTAAACTTGTGGGACATCGTGTGTAAACTTGTGGGGACATTGTGTGTGTAAACTTGTGGGACATCGTGTGTAAACTTGTGGGGACATCGTGAGTAAAGTTGTGGGGACATCGTGTGTAAACTTGTGGGGACATCGTGTGTAAAACTTGTGGGGACATCGTGTGTAAACTTGTGGGGACAACTTGTGTAAACTTGTGGGGACATCGTGTGTAAACTTGTGGGACATCGTGTGTAAATTTGTGGGGACATCGTGTGTAAAGTTGTGGGGACATCGTGTGTAAACTTGTGGGGACATCGTGTGTAAACTTGTGGGGACATCGTGTGTAAACTTGTGGGACATCGTGTGTAAACTTGTGGGGACATCGTGTGTAAACTTGTGGGACATCGTGTGTAAACTTGTGGGGACATCGTGTGTAAACTTGTGGGACATCGTGTGTAAACTTGTGGGGACATCGTGTGTAAACTTGTGGGACATCGTGTGTAAACTTGTGGGACATCGTGTGTAAACTTGTAGGGACATCGTGTGTAAACTTGTGGGGACATCGTGTGTAAACTTGTTGGGACATCGTGTTGTAAACTTGTGGGGACATCGTGTGTAAACTTAGGGACATCGTGTGTAAACTTGTAGGACATCGTGTGTAAATTTAGGGATATCCTGTGTAAACTTGTGGGGACATCGTGTGTAAATTTGTGGGGACATCGTGTTTAAACTTGTGGGGACATCGTGTGTAAACTTGTGGGGACATCGTGTGTAAACTTGTGGGGACATCGTATGTAAACTTAGGGATATCCTGTGTAAACTTGTGGGGACATCGTGTGTAAACTTAGGGACATCGTGTGTAAACTTGTAGGACATCGTGTGTAAACTTGTTGGGACATCGTGTGTAAACTTGTGGGGACATCGTGTGTAAAATTAGGAGGACATCGTGTGTAAACTTGTGTTGACATCGTGTGTAAACTTAGGGATATCCTGTGTAAACTTGTGGGGACATCGTGTGTAAATTTGTGGGGACATCGTGTGTAAACTTGTGGGGACATCGTGTGTAAACTTGTATCGTGTGTAAACTTGTGGGGACATCGTGTGTAAAATTAGGGACATCGTGTGTAAACTTGTAGGACATCGTGTGTAAACTTGTGGGGACATCGTGTGTAAAGTTCTGGGGACATCGTGTGTAAACTTAGGGCCATCGTGTTTAAACCTGTGGGGACATCGAGTGTAAACTTGTGGGGACATCGTGTGTAAACTTGTGTTGACATCGTGTGTAAACTTGTGGGGAAATCGTGTGTAAACTTAGGGACATTGTGTGTAAACGTAGGGACATCGTGTGTAAACTTGTGGGACATCGTGTGTAAACTTGTGGGGACATCGTGTGTAAACTTGTGGTGACATCGTGTGTAAACTTAGGGACATCGTGTGTAAACTTGTAGGACATCGTGTGTAAACTTCTGGGACATCGTGTGTAAACTTCTGGGGACATCGTGTGTAAACTTAGGGACATCGTGTGTAAACTTAGGGACATCGTGTGTAAACTTGTAGGACATCAAGTGTAAACTTGTAGTGTGTAAATTTGTTGGGACATCGTGTGTAAAGTTGTGGGGACATCGTGTGTAAACTTAGGGACATCGTATGTAAACTTGTGGGGACATCGTGTGTAAACTTGTGGGGACATCGTGTGTAAACTTGTGGGGACATCGTGTGTAAACTTACGGACATCGTGTGTAAACTTGTAGGACATCGTGTGTAAACTTGTGGGGACATCGTGTGTAAACTTGTAGAACATCGTGTGTAAACTTGTGGGGACATCGTGTGTAAACTTGTAGGACATCGTGTGTAAACTTGTGGGGACATCGCGTGTAAACTTGTAGGACATCGTGTGTAAACTTGTGGGGACATCGTGTGTAAACTTAGGGACATCGTGTTTAAACTTGTGGGGACATCGTGTGTAAACTTGTGGGGACATCGTGGGTAAACTTGTGGGGACATCGTGTGTAAACTTGTGGGACATCGTGTGTAAACTTGTGGGGACATCGTGTGTAAACTTAGGGACATCGTGTGTAAAGTTGTGGGGACATCGTGTGTAAACTTAGGGACATCGTGTTTAAACTTGTGGGGACATCGTGTGTAAACTTGTGGGGACATCGTGTGTAAACTTGTGGGGACATCGTGTGTAAACTTAGGGACATTGTGTGTAAACTTGTAGGACATCCTGTGTAAACTTGTAGGACATCGTGTGTAAACTTGTGGGGACATCGTGTGTAAACTTACGGACATCGTGTGTAAACTTGTGGGGACATAGTGTGTAAACTTGTAGGACATCGTGTGTAAATTTGTGGGGACATCGTGTGTAAACTTGTGGGGACATCGTGTGTAAACTTAGGGATATCCTGTGTAAGCTTGTGGGGACATCGTGTGTAAATTTGTGGGGACATCGTGTGTAAAGTTGTGGGGACATCGTGTGTAAGCTTAGGGACATCGTATGTAAACTTGTGAGGACATCGTGTGTAAACTTGTGGGGACATCGTGTGTAAACTTGTGGGGACATCGTGTGTAAACTTGTGGGACATCGTGTGTAAACTTGTGGGGACATCGTGTGTAAACTTAGGGACATCGTGTGTAAAGTTGTGGGGACATCGTGTGTAAACTTAGGGACATCGTGTTTAAACTTGTGGGGACATCGTGTGTAAACTTGTGGGGACATCGTGTGTAAACTTAGGGACATTGTGTGTAAACTTGTAGGACATCCTGTGTAAACTTGTAGGACATCGTGTGTAAACTTGTGGGGACATCGTGTGTAAACTTACGGACATCGTGTGTAAAATTACGGACATCGTGTGTAAACTTGTGGGGACATCGTGTGTAAACTTGTAGGACATCGTGTGTAAACTTGTGGGGACATCGTGTGTAAACTTGTGGGACATCGTGTGTAAACTTAGGGACATCGTGTGTAAACTTGTAGGACATCGTGTGTAAACTTGTGGGGACATCGTGTGTAAATTTGTGGGGACATCGTGTGTAAACTTGTGGGGACATCGTGTGTAAACTTAGGGATATCCTGTGTGAGCTTGTGGGGACATCGTGTGTAAATTTGTGGGGACATCGTGTGTAAAGTTGTGGGGACATCGTGTGTAAGCTTAGGGACATCGTATGTAAACTTGTGGGGACATCGTGTGTAAACTTGTGGGGACATCGTGTGTAAACTTGTGGGGACATCGTGTGTAAACTTGTGGGGACATCGTGTGTAAACTTGTGGGACATCGTGTGTAAACTTGTGGGGACATCGTGTGTAAAATTAGGGACATCGTGTGTAAACTTGTAGGACATCGTGTGTAAACTTGTGGGGACATCGTGTGTAAACTTAGGGACATCGTGTTTAAACCTGTGGGGACATCCTGTGTAAACTTGTGGGGACATCGTGTGTAAATTTGTGGGGACATCGTGTGTAAATTTGTGGGGACATCGTGTGTTAACTTGTGGGGACATGGTGTGTAAACTTGTGGGACATCGTGTGTAAACTTAGGGACATCGTGTGCAAACTTAGGGACATCGTGTGTAAACTTGTAGGGACATCGTGTGTAAACTTGTGGGGACATCGTGTGTAAACTTAGTGACATTGTGTGTAAACGTGTGGGGACATCCTGTGTAAACTTGTGGGGACATCGTGTGTAAACTTGTAGCGACATCGTGTGTAAACTTAGGGACATCGTGTGTAAACGTAGGGACATCGTGTGTGTAAACTTGTAGGACATCGTGTGTAAACTTGTGGGGACATCGTGTGTAAACTTGTGGGACATCGTGTGTAAACTTGTGGTGACATCGTGTGTAAACTTAGGGACATCGTGTGTAAACTTGTAGGACATCGTGTGTAAACTTCTGGGGAAATCGTGTGTAAACTTAGGGACATCGTGTGTAAACTTGTGGGGACATCGTGTGTAAACTTGTGGGGACATCGTGTGTGTAAACTTGTCGGGACATCGTGTGTAAACTTGTGGGGACATCGTGTGTAAACTTGTGGGACATCGTGTGTAAACTTGTGGGGACATCGTGTGTACAATTAGGGACATCGTGTGTAAACTTGTAGGACATCGTGTGTAAACTTGTGGGGACATCGTGTGTAAAGTTGTGGGGACATCGTGTGTAAACTAGTGGAGAGATCGTGTGTAAAGTTGTGGGGACATTGTGTGGTGTATAACTTAGGGACATGGTGTGTAAATTTGTGGGGACATCGTGAGTAAAGTTGTGGGGACATCGTGTGTAAACTTGTGGGGACATCGTGTGTAAATTTGTGGGGACATCGTGTGTAAACTTGTGGGGACATCGTGTGTAAACTTGTGGGGACATCGTGTGTATACTTAGGGACATCGTGTGTAAACTTGTGGGGACATCGTGTGTAAACTTGTGGGACATCGTGTGTAAACTTGTGGGGACATCGTGTGTAAACTTAGGGACATCGTGTGTAAACTTGTGGGGACATCGTGTGTAAACTTGTGGGAACATCGTGTGTAAACTTGTGGGGACATCGTGTGTAAACTTAGGGACATCGTGTGTAAACTTGTGGGGACATCGTGTGTAAACTTAGGGACATCGTGTGTAAACTTGTGGGGACATCGTGTGTAAACTTAGGGACATCGTTAAAACTTGTGGGGACATCGTATGTAAACTTAGGGGACATCGTTTGTAAACTTGTGGGGACATCGTGTGTAAACTTGTGGGAACATCGTGTGTAAACTTGTGGCGACATCGTGTGTAAACTTAGGGACATCGTGTGTAAATTTGTGGGGACATCCTGTGTAAATTTGTGGGGACATCGTGTTTAAACTTGTGGGGACATCGTGTGTAAACTTGTGGGGACATCGTGTGTAAAGTTGTAGGACATCGTGTGTAAACTTGTGGGGACATCGTGTGTAAACTTGTAGAACATCGTGTACATCGTGTGGGGACTTCGTGTTTAAACTTGTGGGGACATGGTGTGTAAACTTGTGGGACATCGTGTGTAAACTTAGGGACATCGTGTGCAAACTTAGGGACATCGTGTGTAAACTTGTAGGGACATCGTGTGTAAACTTGTGGGGACATCGTGTGTAAACTTAGTGACATTGTGTGTAAACGTGTGGGGACATCCTGTGTAAACTTGTGGGGACATCGTGTGTAAACTTGTAGCGACATCGTGTGTAAACTTAGGGACATCGTGTGTAAACGTAGGGACATCGTGTGTAAACTTGTAGGACATCGTGTGTAAACTTGTGGGGACATCGTGTGTAAACTTGTGGGACATCGTGTGTAAACTTGTGGTGACATCGTGTGTAAACTTAGGGACATCGTGTGTAAACTTGTAGGACATCGTGTGTAAACTTCTGGGGAAATCGTGTGTAAACTTAGGGACATCGTGTGTAAACTTGTGGGGACATCGTGTGTAAATTTGTGGGGACATCGTGTGTAAACTTGTCGGGACATCGTGTGTAAACTTGTGGGGACATCGTGTGTAAACTTGTGGGACATCGTGTGTAAACTTGTGGGGACATCGTGTGTACAATTAGGGACATCGTGTGTAAACTTGTAGGACATCGTGTGTAAACTTGTGGGGACATCGTGTGTAAAGTTGTGGGGACATCGTGTGTAAACTAGTGGAGAGATCGTGTGTAAAGTTGTGGGGACATTGTGTGGTGTATAACTTAGGGACATGGTGTGTAAATTTGTGGGGACATCGTGAGTAAAGTTGTGGGGACATCGTGTGTAAACTTGTGGGGACATCGTGTGTAAATTTGTGGGGACATCGTGTGTAAACTTGTGGGGACATCGTGTGTAAACTTGTGGGGACATCGTGTGTAAACTTAGGGACATCGTGTGTAAACTTGTGGGGACATCGTGTGTAAACTTGTGGGACATCGTGTGTAAACTTGTGGGGACATCGTGTGTAAACTTAGGGACATCGTGTGTAAACTTGTGGGGACATCGTGTGTAAACTTGTGGGAACATCGTGTGTAAACTTGTGGGGACATCGTGTGTGTAAACTTGTGGGGGGACATCTTGTAGTTAAACTTAGGGACATCGTGTGTAAACTTGTGGGGACATCGTGTGTATACTTAGGGACATCGTGTGTAAACTTGTGGGGACATCGTGTGTAAACTTGTGGGACATCGTGTGTAAACTTGTGGGGACTTCGTGTGTAAACTTAGGGACATCGTGTGTAAACTTGTGGGGACATCGTGTGTAAACTTGTGGGAACATCGTGTGTAAACTTGTGGCGACATCGTGTGTAAACTTAGGGACATCGTGTGTAAATTTGTGGGGATATCCTGTGTAAATTTGTGGGGACATCGTGTTTAAACTTGTGGGGACATCGTGTGTAAACTTGTGGGGACATCGTGTGTAAAGTTGTAGGACATCGTGTGTAAACTTGTGGGGACATCGTGTGTAAACTTGTAGAACATCGTGTACATCGTGTGGGGACTTCGTGTTTAAACTTGTGGGGACATCGTGTGTATACTTAGGGACATCGTGTGTAAACTTGTGGGGACATCGTGTGTAAACTTGTGGGACATCGTGTGTAAACTTGTGGGGACATCGTGTGTAAACTTAGGGACATCGTGTGTAAACTTGTGGGGACATCGTGTGTAAACCTGTGGGGACATCCTGTGTAAACTTGTGGGGACATCGTGTGTAAATTTGTGGGGACATCGTGTGTAAATTTGTGGGGACATCGTGTGTTAACTTGTGGGGACATGGTGTGTAAACTTGTGGGACATCGTGTGTAAACTTAGGGACATCGTGTGCAAACTTAGGGACATCGTGTGTAAACTTGTAGGGACATCGTGTGTAAACTTGTGGGGACATCGTGTGTAAACTTAGTGACATTGTGTGTAAACGTGTGGGGACATCCTGTGTAAACTTGTGGGGACATCGTGTGTAAACTTGTAGCGACATCGTGTGTAAACTTAGGGACATCGTGTGTAAACCTAGGGACATCGTGTGTAAACTTGTAGGACATCGTGTGTAAACTTGTGGGGACATCGTTTGTAAACTTGTGGGACATCGTGTGTAAACTTGTGGTGACATCGTGTGTAAACTTAGGGACATCGTGTGTAAACTTGTAGGACATCGTGTGTAAACTTCTGGGGAAATCGTGTGTAAACTTAGGGACATCGTGTGTAAACTTGTGGGGACATCGTGTGTAAACTTGTGGGGACATCGTGTGTAAACTTGTCGGGACATCGTGTGTAAACTTGTGGGGACATCGTGTGTAAACTTGTGGGACATCGTGTGTAAACTTGTGGGGACATCGTGTGTACAATTAGGGACATCGTGTGTAAACTTGTAGGACATCGTGTGTAAACTTGTGGGGACATCGTGTGTAAAGTTGTGGGGACATCGTGTGTAAACTAGTGGGGACATCGTGTGTAAAGTTGTGGGGACATTGTGTGGTGTATAACTTAGGGACATGGTGTGTAAATTTGTGGGGACATCGTGAGTAAAGTTGTGGGGACATCGTGTGTAAACTTGTGGGGACATCGTGTGTAAATTTGTGGGGACATCGTGTGTAAACTTGTGGGGACATCGTGTGTAAACTTGTGGGGACATCGTGTGTATACTTAGGGACATCGTGTGTAAACTTGTGGGGACATCGTGTGTAAACTTGTGGGACATCGTGTGTAAACTTGTGGGGACATCGTGTGTAAACTTAGGGACATCGTGTGTAAACTTGTGGGGACATCGTGTGTAAACTTGTGGGAACATCGTGTGTAAACTTGTGGGGACATCGTGTGTAAACTTAGGGACATCGTGTGTAAACTTGTGGGGACATCGTGTGTATACTTAGGGACATCGTGTGTAAACTTGTGGGGACATCGTGTGTAAACTTGTGGGACATCGTGTGTAAACTTGTGGGGACTTCGTGTGTAAACTTAGGGACATCGTGTGTAAACTTGTGGGGACATCGTGTGTAAACTTGTGGGAACATCGTGTGTAAACTTGTGGCGACATCGTGTGTAAACTTAGGGACATCGTGTGTAAATTTGTGGGGACATCCTGTGTAAATTTGTGGGGACATCGTGTTTAAACTTGTGGGGACATCGTGTGTAAACTTGTGGGGACATCGTGTGTAAACTTGTAGGACATCGTGTGTAAACTTGTGGGGACATCGTGTGTAAACTTGTAGAACATCGTGTACATCGTGTGGGGACTTCGTGTTTAAACTTGTGGGGACATCGTGTGTATACTTAGGGACATCGTGTGTAAACTTGTGGGGACATCGTGTGTAAACTTGTGGGACATCGTGTGTAAACTTGTGGGGACATCGTGTGTAAACTTAGGGACATCGTGTGTAAACTTGTGGGGACATCGTGTGTAAACTTGTGGGAACATCGTGTGTAAACTTGTGGGGACATCGTGTGTAAACTTAGGGACATCGTGTGTAAACTTGTGGGGACATCGTGTGTATACTTAGGGACATCGTGTGTAAACTTGTGGGGACATCGTGTGTAAACTTGTAGGACATCGTGTGTAAACTTGTAGGACATCGTGTGTAAACTTGTGGGAACATCGTGTGTAAACTTAGGGATATCCTGTGTAAGCTTGTGGGGACATCGTGTGTAAATTTGTGGGGACATCGTGTGTAAAGTTGTGGGGACATCGTGTGTAAGCTTAGGGACATCGTGTGTAAACTTGTGGGACATCGTGTGTAAACTTGTGGGGACATCGTGTGTACAATTAGGGACATCGTGTGTAAACTTGTAGGACATCGTGTGTAAACTTGTGGGGACATCGTGTGTAAAGTTGTGGGGACATCGTGTGTAAACTTAGGGACATCGTGTTAAAACCTGTGGGACATCGTACGTGTGTAAACTTGTGGGGACATCGTGTGTAAACTTAGGGATATCCTGTGTAAACTTGTGGGGACATCGTGTGTAAATTTGTGGGGACATCGTGTGTAAACTTGTGGGGACATTGTGTGTAAACTTAGGGATATCCTGTGTAAGCTTGTGGGGACATCGTGTGTAAATTTGTGGGGACATCGTGTGTAAAGTTGTGGGGACATCGTATGTAAACTTGTGGGGACATCGTGTGTAAACTTGTGGGGACATCGTGTGTAAACTTGTGGGGACATCGTGTGTAAACTTGTGGGGACATCGTGTGTAAAGTTGTGGGGACATTGTGTGTAAACTTAGGGACATCGTGTTTAAACCTGTGGGGACATCGTGTGTAAACTTGTAGGACATCGTGTGTAAACTTGTGGGGACAACGTGTGTACAATTAGGGACATCGTGTGTAAACTTGTAGGACATCGTGTGTAAACTTGTGGGGACATCGTGTGTAAAGTTGTGGGAACATCGTGTGTAAACTTAGGGACATCGTGTTAAAACCTGTGGGACATCGTGTGTAAACTTGTGGGGACATCGTGTGTAAACTTAGGGACATCCTGTGTAAACTTGTGGGGACATCGTGTGTAAATTTGTGGGGACATCGTGTGTAAACTTGTAGCACATCGTGTGTAAACTTCTGGGGACATAGTGTGTAAAGTTGTGGGAACATCGTGTGTAAACGTAGGGACATCGTGTTTTAAACCTGTGGGGACATCGTGTGTAAACTTCTGGGGACATAGTGTGTAAAGTTGTGGGAACATCGTGTGTAAACTTAGGGACATCGTGTGTAAACTTGTGGGGACATCGTGTGTAAACTTGTCGGGACATCGTGTGTAAACTTGTGGGGACATCGTGTGTAAACTTGTGGGGACATCGTGTGTAAACTTGTGGGACATCGTGTGTAAACTTGTGGGGACATCGTGTGTACAATTAGGGACATCGTGTGTAAAACTAGTATGACATCGTGTGTAAACTTGTGGGGACATCGTGTGTAAAGGGGACATCGTGTGTAAAGTTGTGGGGACATCGTGTGTAAACTTAGGGACATCGTGTTAAAACCTGTGGGACATCGTGTTTAAACCTGTGGGGACATCGTGTGTAAACTTGTAGGACATCGTGTGTAAACTTGTGGGGACATCGTGTGTAAACTTGTGGGACATCGTGTGTAAACTTGTGGTGACATCGTGTGTAAACTTAGGGACATCGTGTGTAAACTTGTAGGACATCGTGTGTAAACTTCTGGGGACATAGTGTGTAAAGTTGTGGGGACATCGTGTGTAAACGTAGGGACATCGTGTTTAAACCTGTGGGGACATCGTGTGTAAACTTACGGACATCGTGTGTAAACTTGTGGGGACATCGTGTGTAAACTTGTGGGGACATCGTGTGTAAACTTGTGGGGACATCGTGTGTAAACTTGTGGGGACATCGTGTGTAAACTTGTGGGGACATCGTGTGTAAACTTGTGGGGACATCGTGTGTAAACTTGTGGGACATCGTGTGTAAACTTGTGGGGACATCGTGTGTAAAATTAGGGACATCGTGTGTAAACTTGTAGGACATCGTGTGTAAACTTGTGGGTACATCGTGTGTAAACTTACGGACATCGTGTGTAAACTTACGGACATCGTGTGTAAACTTGTAGGACATCGGGTGTAAACTTGTTGGGTGTAAACTTAGGGACATCGTGTGTAAACTTGTAGGACATCGTGTGTAAACTTGTGGGGACATCGTGTGTAAATTTGTGGGGACATCGTGTGTAAATTTGTGGGGACATCGTGTGTAAACTTGTAGGACATCATGTGTAAACTTGTAGGACATCGTGTGTAAACTTGTGGGGACATCGTGTGTAAACATGTAGGACATCGTGTGTAAATTTGTGGGGACATCGTGTGTAAACTTGTGGGGACATCGTGTGTAAACTTAGGGATATCCTGTGTAAGCTTGTGGGAACATCGTGTGTAAATTTGTGGGGACATCGTGTGTAAAGTTGTGGGAACATCGTGTGTAAACTTAGGGATATCGTATGTAAACTTGTGGGGACATCGTGTGTAAATTTGTGGGGACATCGTGTGTAAACTTGTGGGGACATTGTGTGTAAACTTAGGGATATCCTGTGTAAGCTTGTGGGGACATCGTGTGTAAATTTGTGGGGACATCGTGTGTAAAGTTGTGGGGACATCGTATGTAAACTTGTGGGGACATCGTGTGTAAACTTGTGGGGACATCGTGTGTAAACTTGTGGGGACATCGTGTGTAAACTTGTGGGGACATCGTGTGTAAAGTTGTGGGGACATTGTGTGTAAACTTAGGGACATCGTGTTTAAACCTGTGGGGACATCGTGTGTAAACTTGTAGGACATCGTGTGTAAACTTGTGGGGACAACGTGTGTACAATTAGGGACATCGTGTGTAAACATGTAGGACATCGTGTGTAAACTTGTGGGGACATCGTGTGTAAAGTTGTGGGAACATCGTGTGTAAACTTAGGGACATCGTGTTAAAACCTGTGGGACATCGTGTGTAAACTTGTGGGGACATCGTGTGTAAACTTAGGGACATCCTGTGTAAACTTGTGGGGACATCGTGTGTAAATTTGTGGGGACATCGTGTGTAAACTTGTAGCACATCGTGTGTAAACTTCTGGGGACATAGTGTGTAAAGTTGTGGGAACATCGTGTGTAAACGTAGGGACATCGTGTTTAAACCTGTGGGGACATCGTGTGTAAACTTCTGGGGACATAGTGTGTAAAGTTGTGGGAACATCGTGTGTAAACTTAGGGACATCGTGTGTAAACTTGTGGGGACATCGTGTGTAAACTTGTCGGGACATCGTGTGTAAACTTGTGGGGACATCGTGTGTAAACTTGTGGGGACATCGTGTGTAAACTTGTGGGACATCGTGTGTAAACTTGTGGGGACATCGTGTGTACAATTAGGGACATCGTGTGTAAACTAGTAGGACATCGTGTGTAAACTTGTGGGGACATCGTGTGTAAAGTTGTGGGGACATCGTGTGTAAACTTAGGGACATCGTGTTAAAACCTGTGGGACATCGTGTTTAAACCTATGGGGACATCGTGTGTAAACTTGTAGGACATCGTGTGTAAACTTGTGGGGACATCGTGTGTAAACTTGTGGGACATCGTGTGTAAACTTGTGGTGACATCGTGTGTAAACTTAGGGACATCGTGTGTAAACTTGTAGGACATCGTGTGTAAACTTCTGGGGACATAGTGTGTAAAGTTGTGGGGACATCGTGTGTAAACGTAGGGACATCGTGTTTAAACCTGTGGGGACATCGTGTGTAAACTTACGGACATCGTGTGTAAACTTGTGGGGACATCGTGTGTAAATTTGTGGGGACATCGTGTGTAAATTTGTGGGGACATCGTGTGTAAACTTGTAGGACATCGTGTGTAAACTTGTGGGGACATCGTGTGTAAATTTGTGGGGACATCGTGTGTAAATTTGTGGGGACATCGTGTGTAAACTTGTAGGACATCATGTGTAAACTTGTAGGACATCGTGTGTAAACTTGTGGGGACATCGTGTGTAAACATGTAGGACATCGTGTGTAAATTTGTGGGGACATCGTGTGTAAAGTTGTGGGGACATCGTGTGTAAACTTAGGGATATCCTTTGTAAACTTGTAGGACATCGTGTGTAAACTTGCGGATATCCTGTGTAAACTTGTGGGGACATCGTGTGTAAACTTGTGGGGACATCGTGTGTAAACTTGTGGGGACATCGTGTGTAAACTTGTGGGACATCGTGTGTAAACTTAGGGACATCGTGTGTAAACTTGTGGGGACATCGTGTGTAAACTTGTGGGGACATCGTGTGTAAACTTAGGGACATCGTGTGTAAATTTAGGGACATCGTGGATGTAGACTTGTGGGGACATCATGTGTAAACTTAGGTACATCGTGTGCAAACTTGTAGGACATCGTGTGTAAACTTGTGGGGACATCGTGTGTAAACTTGCGGATATCCTGTGTAAACTTGTGGGGACATCGTGTGTAAATTTGTGGGGACATCGTGTGTAAAGTTGTGGGGACATCGTGTGTAAACTTAGGGACATCGTATTTAAACTTGTGGGGACATCGTGTGTAAACTTGTGGGGACATCGTGTGTAAATTTGTGGGACATCGTGTGTAAACTTAGGGACATTGTGTGTAAATGTGTGGGGCATCGTGTGTAAACTTAGGGACATCGTGCATGTAGACTTGTGGGGACATCATGTGTAAACTTAGGTACATCGTGTGTAAACTTGTAGGACATCGTGTGTAAACTTGTGGGGACATCATGTGTAAACTTGTGGGGACATCGTGTGTAAACTTGTGGGGACATCGTGTGTAAACTTAGGGACATCGTGTGTAAACTTAGGGACATCGTGCATGTAGACTTGTGGGGACATCATGTGTAAACTTAGGTTACGTCGCGTGTAAACTTGTAGGACATCGTGTGTAAACTTGTGGGGACATCGTGTGTAAACTTACGGATATCCTGTGTAAACTTGTGGGCACATCGTGTGTAAACTTGTGGGGACATCGTGTGTAAACTTGTGGGGACATCGTGTGTAAATTTGTGGGGACATCGTGTGTAAACTTGTGGGGACATCGTGTGTAAACTTAGGGACATTGTGTGTAAACTTGTGGGGACATCGTGTGTAAACTTAGGGACATCGTGTGTAAACTTAGGGACATCGTGTGTAAACTTGTAGGACATCGTGTGTAAACTTGTGGGGACATCGTGTGTAAACTTGTGGGGACATGGTGTGTAAACTTAGGGACATCGTGTGTAAACTTAGGGACATCGTGCATGTAGACTTGTGGGGACATCATGTGTAAACTAGGTACATCGTGTGTAAAATTGTAGGACATCGTGTGTAAACTTGTGGGGACATCGTGTGTAAACTTACGGATATCCTGTGTAAACTTGTGGGGACATCGTGTGTAAATTTGTGGGCGTCGTGTGTAAAGTTGTGGGGACATCGTGTGTAAACTTAGGGACATCGTGTGTAAACTTGTGGGGACATCGTGTGTAAATTTGTGGGGCATCATGTGTAAACTTGTGTGGAAATCGTGTGTAAACTTGTACATCGTGTGTAAACTTGTGGGGACATCATGTGTAAACTTGTGGGGACATTGTGTGTAAAGTTGTGGGAACATCGTGTGTAAACTTAGGGACATCGTGTGTAAACATGTGGGGACATCGTGTGTAAACTTGTGGGGACATCGTGTGTAAACTTGTGGGGACATCGTGTGTAAATTTGTGGGGACATCGTGTGTAAACTTGTGGGGACATCGTGTGTAAAGTTGTGGGGACATTGTGTGGTGTATAACTTAGGGACATCGTGTGTAAATTTGTGGGGACATCGTGTGTAAATTTGTGGGGACATCGTGTGTAAATTTGTGGGGACATCGTGTGTAAACTTGTGGGTACATTGTGTGTAAACTTGTGGGGACATCGTGTGTAAACTTGTGGGGACATCGTGTGTAAACTTGTGGGGACATCGTGTGTAAACTTAGCGACATCGTGTGTAAACTTGTGGGGACATCGTGTGTAAATTTGTGGGGACATCGTGTGTAAAGTTGTGGGGACATCGTGTGTAAACTTAGGGACAACGTGTGTAAACTTGTGGGGACATCGTGTGTAAACTTGTGGGGCATCATGTGTAAACTTGTGTGGAAATCGTGTGTAAACTTGTACATCGTGTGTAAACTTGTGGGGACATCATGTGTAAACTTGTGGGGACATTGTGTGTAAAGTTGTGGGAACATCGTGTGTAAACTTAGGGACATCGTGTGTAAACTTGTGGGGACATCGTGTGTAAACTTGTGGGGACATCGTGTGTAAACTTGTGGGGACATCGTGTGTAAATTTGTGGGGACATCGTGTGTAAACTTGTGGGGATATCCTGTGTAAACTTGTGGGGACATCGTGTGTAAATTTGTGGGCGTCGTGTGTAAAGTTGTGGGGACATCGTGTGTAAACTTAGGGACATCGTGTGTAAACTTGTGGGGACATCGTGTGTAAATTTGTGGGGCATCATGTGTAAACTTGTGTGGAAATCGTGTGTAAACTTGTACATCGTGTGTAAACTTGTGGGGACATCATGTGTAAACTTGTGGGGACATTGTGTGTAAAGTTGTGGGAACATCGTGTGTAAACTTAGGGACATCGTGTGTAAACTTGTGGGGACATCGTGTTTAAACTTGTGGGGACATCGTGTGTAAACTTGTGGGGACATCGTGTGTAAACTTGTGGGACATCGTGTGTAAACTTAGGGACATCGTGTGTCAAGTTGTGGGGACATCGTGTGTAAAGTTGTGGGGACATTGTGTGGTGTATAACTTAGGGACATCGTGTGTAAATTTGTGGGGACATCGTGAGTAAAGTTGTGGGGACATCGTGTGTAAACTTGTGTGTACATCGTGTGTAAATTTGTGGGAACATCGTGTGTAAACTTGTGGGGACATCGTGTGTATACTTAGGGACATCGTGTGTAAACTTGTGGGGACATCGTGTGTAAACTTGTGGGACATCGTGTGTAAACTTGTGGGGACATCGTGTGTAAACTTAGGGACATCTTGTGTAAACTTGTAGGACATGGTGTGTAAACTTGTGGGACATCGTGTGTAAACTTGTGGGGACATCGTGTGTAAACTTAGGGACATCGTGTGTAAACTTGTAGGACATCGTGTGTGTAAACTTGTGGGGACATCGTGTGTAAACTTGTCGTGACATCGTGTGTAAACTTAGGGACATCGTGTGTAAACTTGTAGGACATCGTGTGTAAACTTCTGGGGAAATCGTGTGTAAACTAAGGGACATCGTGTGTAAACTTGTGGGGACATCGTGTGTAAACTTGTGGGGACATCGTGTGTAAACTTGTGTGGAAATCGTGTGTAAACTTGTACATCGTGTGTAAACTTGTGGGAACATCATGTGTAAACTTGTGGGCGTCGTGTGTAAAGTTGTGGGGACATCGTGTGTAAACTTAGGGACATCGTGTGTAAACTTGTGGGGACATCGTGTGTAAATTTGTGGGGCATCATGTGTAAACTTGTGTGGAAATCGTGTGTAAACTTGTGGGGACATCGTGTGTGTAAACTTGTGGGGACATCGTGTGTAAATTTGTGGGGACATCGTGTGTAAACTTGTGGGGATATCCTGTGTAAACTTGTGGGGACATCGTGTGTAAATTTGTGGGCGTCGTGTGTAAAGTTGTGGGGACATCGTGTGTAAACTTAGGGACATCGTGTGTAAACTTGTGGGGACATCGTGTGTAAATTTGTGGGGCATCATGTGTAAACTTGTGTGGAAATCGTGTGTAAACTTGTACATCGTGTGTAAACTTGTGGGGACATCATGTGTAAACTTGTGGGGACATTGTGTGTAAAGTTGTGGGAACATCGTGTGTAAACTTAGGGACATCGTGTGTAAACTTGTGGGGACATCGTGTGTAAATTTGTGGGGACATCGTGTGTAAACTTGTGGGGATATCCTGTGTAAACTTGTGGGGACATCGTGTGTAAATTTGTGGGCGTCGTGTGTAAAGTTGTGGGGACATCGTGTGTAAACTTAGGGACATCGTGTGTAAACTTGTGGGGACATCGTGTGTAAATTTGTGGGGCATCATGTGTAAACTTGTGTGGAAATCGTGTGTAAACTTGTACATCGTGTGTAAACTTGTGGGGACATCATGTGTAAACTTGTGGGGACATTGTGTGTAAAGTTGTGGGAACATCGTGTGTAAACTTAGGGACATCGTGTGTAAACTTGTGGGGACATCGTGTGTAAACTTGTGGGGACATCGTGTGTAAACTTGTGGGGACATCGTGTGTAAATTTGTGGGGACATCGTGTGTAAACTTGTGGGGACATCGTGTGTAAAGTTGTGGGGACATTGTGTGGTGTATAACTTAGGGACATCGTGTGTAAATTTGTGGGGACATCGTGTGTTAATTTGTGGGGACATCGTGTGTAAATTTGTGGGGACATCGTGTGTAAACTTGTGGGAACATTGTGTGTAAACTTGTGGGGACATCGTGTGTAAACTTGTGGGGACATCGTGTGTAAAACTTGTGGGGACATCGTCTGTAAACTTAGCGACATCGTGTGTAAACTTGTGGGGACATCGTGTGTAAATTTGTGGGGACATCGTGTGTAAAGTTGTGGGGACATCGTGTGTAAACTTAGGGACAACGTGTGTAAACTTAGGGACAACGTGTGTAAACTTGTTGGGACATCGTGTGTAAATTTGTGGGGACATCGTGTGTAAACTTGTGGGGACATCGTGTGTAAACTTGTGGGGACATCGTGTGTAAACTTGTGGGGACATCGTGTGCAACTTAGGGACATCGTGTGTAAACTTGTAGGGACATCGTGTGTAAATTTGTGGGGACATCATGTATAAACTTGTGCGGACATCGTGTGTAAACTTGTGGGGACATCGTGTGTAAACTTGTGGGGACATCGTGTGTAAACTTAGCGACATCGTGTGTAAACTTGTGGGGACATCGTGTGTAAATTTGTGGGGACATCGTGTGTAAAGTTGTGGGGACATCGTGTGTAAACTTAGGGACAACGTGTGTAAACTTGTGGGGACATCGTATGTAAACTTGTGGGGACATCGTGTGTAAATTTGTGGGGACATCGTGTGTAAACTTGTGGGGACATCGTGTGTAAACTTGTGGGGGACATCGTGTGTAAACTTGTGGGGACATCGTGTGTAAACTTAGGGACATCGTGTGTAAACTTGTAGGGACATCGTGTGTAAATTTGTGGGGACATCATGTGTAAACTTGTGTGGAAATCGTGTGTAAACTTAGGGACATCGTGTGTAAACATGTGGGGACATCGTGTTGTAAACTTGTGGGGACATCGTGTGTAAATTTGTGGGGACATCGTGTGTAAACTTGTGGGGACATCGTGTGTAAAGTTGTGGGGACATTGTGTGGTGTATAACTTTGGGACATCGTGTGTAAATTTGTGGGGACATCGTGAGTAAAGTTGTGGGACATCGTGTGTAAACTTGTGGGGACATCGTGTGTAAATTTGTGGGGACATCGTGTGTAAACTTGTGGGGACATCGTGTGTAAACTTGTGGGGACATCGTGTGTAAACTTGTGGGACATCGTGTGTAAACTTGTGGGGACATCGTGTGTAAACTTAGGGACATCGTGTGTAAACTTGTAGGACATCATGTGTAAACTTGTGGGACATCGTGTGTAAACTTGTGGGGACATCGTGTGTAAACTTAGGGACATCGTGTGTAAACTTGTAGGACATCGTGTGTAAACTTGTTGGGACATCGTGTGTAAACTTGTGGGGACATCCTGTGTAAACTTAGGGACATCGTGTGTAAACTTGCAGGACATCGTGTGTAAATTTAGGGATATCCTGTGTAAACTTGTGGGGACATCGTGTGTAAATTTGTGGGGACATCGTGTTTAAACTTGTGGGGACATCGTGTGTAAACTTGTGGGGACATCGTGTGTAAACTTGTGGGGACATCGTGTGTAAACTTGTGGGAACATCGTGTGTAAACTTGTAGGACATCGTGTGTAAACTTGTGGGGACATCGTGTGTAAACTTACGGATATCCTGTGTAAACTTGTGGGGACATCGTGTGTAAATTTGTGGGGACATCGTGTGTAAACTTGTGGGGACATCGTGTGTAAACTTGTAGGACATCGTGTGTAAACTTGTGGGGACATCGTGTGTAAATTTGTGGGGACATCGTGTGTAAAGTTGTGGGACATCGTGTGTAAACTTAGGGATATCCTTTGTAAATTTGTGGGGACATCGTGTGTAAACTTGTGGGAACAACGTGTGTAAACTTGTGGGGACATCGTGTGTAAACTTGTGGGGACATCGTGTGTAAACTTGTGGGACATCGTGTGTAAACTTAGGGACATCGTGTGTAAACTTGTGGGGACATCGTGTGTAAACTTGTGGGGACATCGTGTGTAAACTTAGGGACATCGTGTGTAAATTTAGGGACATCGTGCATGTAGACTTGTGGGGACATCATGTGTAAACTTAGGTACATCGTGTGTAAACTTGTAGGACATCGTGTGTAAACTTGTGGGGACATCGTGTGTAAACTTGCGGATATCCTGTGTAAAAGTAGTATAGAAAGTGGGGCTACCAGCACACTTTTTCCATTTTTCATGTCTCAACTTTTTTCTCTGGGTAACTAGGCACTTTTTCCGTTTTTGTATTCCACATATAACTTTCGAGCAAATATGTGGAATCCAAAAATGGAAAAAGTGCTTAGTTCTCCAGAGAAGTTGAGACATTCAAATGGAAAAAGTTTGCTGTTAGCCCCACTTTCGAGACTACTAATAGGCGATGTGTCGCATGGTTTGAAGCCTATGAGACACGTGTCAGCTAGTAGGCTACAGAGTGAGGTGTCTAAACGTGGGGCTGCTGCTGGTGAGGATGTCGCTAGTAATAAGACTATGTCAAGTGATATTACACGTGATCCTGATATGAACTTTATTTCAGATCATGAGTCGAGTGGGGCTCGTGGTTCGAAAAGGTCTAAGGACTTAGCTATATTAAATAATAAAACGACTCGTGTGAAAATGTCTGAGAGTAAACGTAACTCTATTATGGATGGTAATGTTACTCGTAGTGGTACACTATCGAGCGGTGGTGCACGTGGTCCTGCTATAGGTTCTGGTGAATTAGTTATGCCTAATATTAAGATGAGTTTTCTAGAGAGGATGTCTGGCTATCTAGCTGACGCTAAAGCATTGGGGTATAAGTGGATGGACCTTATTAGAAAGGTATGTTAATAGAGTCACCAGAGTTAGGGAGGTCAGAAAGATTCGAGAGGCTAGACGTGATCTTAGACGATATGTTAAGAGGTCACGACTAAGTCGGGAGGCCTTAGACAAAGAGTATGAGAGAGTCATTAGTCTTATTGCTGAGATGAAACCTCCTACTGTAGTACAAAGGAGAGTTGCTCTCAAAGGGTACACCAAGTCGTATAGTGTTGAGGTGGTCTACAAAAAGGATCCACTAAAACAACTAGTCAAGACTAGAGGAGTAGTAGGCTCGGCTTTACAGAAAGAGTTAGAGAGACTGAAAGGTTTAAAGTTTTCTGAGACATTGAAAGTGACTCTAGAGAAACAAATTGGTGATGGAGAGTCTATGTTTAAGACAGCCTTCTTCAATAGTGTGGTCAAAACAGTGACTAATAGTGTTGATATTAGTGGGACTACGAAGCAAGCTAGTGAGGAGATAGTGAATCGTATAGCTGTGTGGTTGTCAGAAGGGTCTGGGTGGGTTGTAGATAGTATTAATGATCACTATATTAATGTGGTAGTGTATAATCCTCTTAAAGGATCGAGTTATATTGAGCTACCGGAAGAGTTGAGGAACGCGTCGAAAGGTTTGATTAATATAAAGAATGAAGATGACAAGTGTTTCATGTGGTGTCACGTGTTGCACAAGTGTCCTGTAGGAAAGAATCCGCAGAGAGTGTCGAAGCACAAGAAGAACGTAGGTTCTGTCAATTATGAGGGAGTGAGTTTTCCAGTGGATACGAAACAGTACAACAAGATAGAGAGGCAGAATAATATTAGCATCAGCGTGTTTGGGTATGAGAACAAGCAGACATTTCCTATCTACGTTTCTGAGGAGAGGTTCGAGGATTATATGGACCTGCTGCTAATAACGAATGGTGTTAAACGACATTACGTGTACATCAAAGACTTTGATAGGTTTATGTGTGGTCAGTCTAAACACAAGTGCCGCAAGAGTTTCTGTAGGTACTGTCTTCAATGCTTTACTACCAGTGAGATTCTTGAGAAGCATAAGGAGGTTTGTATGGTGGTAAATGGTAAGCAAGCGATCAAGATGCCAGCTGAAGAAGACAGTACTCTTGAGTACGTAAATTATCACAAACAATTAGAGGTACCATTCGTGATATACGCAGACTTCGAGGCTATCACAGAGAAGGTCGACAACGTGACACCACTTACAGGATCGTACACTAGTGAGTACCAAAGACACACGGACTGTGGGTATGGGTACAAAGTAGTATGCTGTTACGATGATAAATATAGTAAACCAGTAGAGATGTTTCGAGGTAAGAACGCAGTTAGGAAGTTCATGAAAAAGATGCTAGAGGAGGTTAAATACTGCAAGAAAGTCAGAAAGGAGCATTTTAATAAGGACATGGTGATGACCATAGCTGACAAGGTTAACTTCAAGGAAGCGACTAAATGTCATATTTGTGACAGAGAATACAAAAGGGAACAAGTGAGAGTTAGAGATCATTGTCATGTCACTGGTAAGTATAGAGGTTCGGCACATCAGTTATGTAATAGGAACTATAGACTGACTGATAAGATACCTGTCATATTCCATAATCTAAGAGGGTACGATAGTCACTTCATAATGCAAGAGATAGGCAAGCTAGGTCAGAAAATCAACGTCATACCAAATAATATGGAGAAATATATGGCATTCATGTTAGGTAAACATCTAGTGTTTCTAGATAGTTTCCAATTCATGAGCTCTAGTCTAGCCAAACCTGGTGAACAACCTACCAAAGGAATGTCTCAAGTATACGTCTGAACTATTTCAAGGTGAGGAGCTAGAGTTGATGTCGCGAAAAGGTGTGTACCTGTATGACTATATGGATAGTCTCGATAAGTTTAACGAACTTGAGTTGCCATCAAAGGAGAGTTTCTACAGCATCCTAAACGACGAGCATGTGTCAGACACAGACTACGAGCACGCTCAAGAAGTGTGGAAGACAATGGGTGTGGAGAATATGGGTGAGTACCACGACCTATACCTAAAGTCTGACGTGTTACTACTGGCTGACGTGTTCGAGAACTTTAGAAGAACGTGTAAACAGTACTACCAGTTAGATCCTTGTCATTACTTCACATCACCTGGACTATCGTGGGACGCTGCTCTAAAGATGACAGGAGTGGAACTAAAGTTAATGACTAACATTGATATGTTTCAGTTCATCGAGAAAGGAATGCGGGGTGGTGTCTCCTGCATAACACATAGGCACGGAGAAGCTAATAACAAATACATGAAGGGGTATGATAGTAGTAAACCATCGAAACACATCGTATACCTAGATGCGAATAACCTTTACGGTTGGGCTATGTGTCAGTATCTACCAACTGGTGGATTTGAGTGGGTCGAGGGTTTTGACATCAACAATCTAGATAAATATAACAACGACTCAGACAAGGGGTTGATACTTGAGGTTGATTTAGAGTATCCAGAGGAGTTACACAATCTTCACAACGACTATCCTTTAGCCCCTGAGAGGATGAAAGTAAGTAGTGATATGTTGTCAAACTATTGTAAGACAATCCAAAACAAGTTCAAGATATCTGTAGGAGAGGTTGCAAAGCTTGTACCTAACCTAAACGATAAGACTAAGTACGTCGTTCATTATAGAAACCTACAGTTATACAAAAGTTTGGGAATGAAGGTTAAGAAGATACATAGAGTACTTCAGTTCGATCAGTCACCATGGCTCAAGCAATATATCGACTTTAATACAGACAAGAGGACCCAAGCGAAGAACGACTTTGAGAAGGATTTCTTCAAGCTCATGAATAATAGTGTATTCGGAAAGACTATGGAGAATCTACGAAAGCGTGTGAACGTGGAGTTAGTAACAGACAAGGAAAAACTGAAGAAACTAACGTCAAAACCAACCTTTGTGAGCAGTAAGATATTTGACAATAACTTGGTAGCAGTTCACAAGATCAAAGAGACACTAACTCTAAATAGACCAGCATACGTAGGTATGTGTATTCTAGACTTGTCAAAGACATTGATGTACGACTTCCACTACAATAACATCAAAAAGGAGTATGGCAACAAAGCCAAACTACTGTTCACAGACACGGATAGCCTAATGTATGAGATTGAGACGGAGGATGTACGCTAACAAAGAAATGTTCGATTTTAGTGGATATGATAAGTCATCTCCTTACTTCGACCCAACTAACAAGAAGGTTATTGGTAAAATGAAGGATGAGACATTAGGAGTTCCCATCGTTGAGTTCGTTGGTTTAAGGTCGAAAATGTATAGCTACATAAAAGAGGATGGAAAAGGTGGGAAGACTGCTAAAGGTATCAAGAAGAGTACCATTAGAAATAATATAAGACACGACAACTATAAAAGTGTCCAGACAAATGGTGAGCAAATGTCTCACATAATTAAAACTATTCGCAGCAAGAGCCACCAACTAGGAAGCTACGAAATAAATAAGATATCCTTAAGTTGCTTTGACGACAAGCGACATATACTACCAGACGGTGTATCTAGCTATGCGTATGGACATTACAAAATAGTCCAGAACTAGCTGTTTAAATTTCTAAAATGTTTTTTAGTCTTGATGTGTTTATATTTAGAGGTCACGTGGTATGACTGATCGCACGTCTCACACACCCACTTATGAGTTCTCATCCACTCTTTGGTTTGAGCTCTGGATGCTATCAAAGCTTCTTCTTTGGTTTGGTAAATTTTTGGTCTTGCCATTATATATTTACCATATATTTTATTTATCCACTCGTTGTAGTATGGATCTCCTCTCCCATCCCAACCTAGATCCTTGTATACTACACTATACAGGTTATACTCGAATCGTACCTTAACCTTACCAGGTTTGAGGTCGTTAAGACTACCTCTCAACTCTATACCTCTTCTAGAGCATATTCTTATGACATAGAAAATATATTTCGATATGTTCTTGACAATCAGTTTGTTTCTTTTAAGAGACCATATTGTCTCTATAAAATCACTGACAACTGTTGGTATGTCACTCTCGTTAACTAGTTCAGTCAACATTCTATCTAGCCACTTACTATAACTATGAGTCGATTTCTTGTACATCCAAATGTTAGATACAAAGTTTCTCACGTGTCCGTAGGTAGTCTCTCCACACTTGTTACAACTAAATACACCATCTTCGATTTGGGTTCTGTGGTTATTACACTCGTAACAGTATGTGGTGTCGTGCCACTTTTTTGGTGTTGCGTCCTTACTTCCATTCTTGATCTCGTCCACTGTGTACCCTAATGTAGTACCACTCCACTTTTTTGATGTCTCAATCTCATCCAATGTATACCCAGCATAGAACATTCTCATTGTACGTTCGTCAACCATCTAAGTTAGTATACTATATATATCTTTAGACTATAGTGTAGTAACTTCGTGGTTGTCGGTTAGTATCTCCCACTCACACTTTATTGTTGTGACCTGTTTTAGAGCGTCTGATAGTAGTTGTTCCAACTCTTCTATCTGACGAGTTTGGTAAGAGAGTGTCTCTGTCAAGTTACGCTTTTTATCAAATTCCATAGCCATCTCCTTCAAAGTTTTAGTGCTCATTTCTATAACACTCTATATATTAAGTAACCTAAAGGTAGTCCAACAACTCCAACGAATACCGTTTGGTATTCTTTCATCTCACCTGAAGGTTTGTAATAGTCTGACAACTCAGGCTCTTTACTAAATGTCTTCCCATCATACTGTATAGTCAGTACTTGTCTTAGTTGATCCAGAGCGTGGTTCGTGTCGTTTATGTCTGCATTAGCATCTGACAACTGTTGTCTTAATTCCTGAACTTTATCTCTCTGACGAATCTCGTTCTCGTAGAACTTTTCTTTCGCTCTTGCAAGACTCTCCAATGCTTTGTTGTGTCTCTTTATCTCTGTCTCGTAGCCGGTATGGTTTAGCTTGCTGAATATAAATCCAGCTCCTGCGAATGCTATAGCGTTGAATAAACCACCTGCTATCACACTAGCCATTATGTATTACGTTAGATTATTTTGAGAACGGGTCAATAGGTAAGTATTTCTTGCTCTGCGCCCACTTAACGAGTAGCGTTGAAACGCCTACAGCAGTCGCTAACTTGAGGGTGCCCTTCACTGATTCAGGAGTGCCTAACGGTTCTTTTAGTACTTTCTTTGATGCCATGGATACGGCTACGGCTCCAGCAGTCACAAGGGCTGCGTCGTATAGCTCGTTCATCAGTTCTTTTCTGTCTATTGATGCCATATATTATACGACATGTTTTAATCGAAGCTGTCGAGTTTACGTGGTGGTTTTACAACGACGGTCTTAGGCTCCACTACTTGTTTGTCTTGCCTAATCGTATAGTACAGCGAGCCAGCGGCTATTACCACTCCTATAGTGCCTATGATGTATCCGTAGTTAAAACTATCGTCCTCACTTGTGACTCTCTCTCTCATCTTCCTCTCTTTGGCTGCTTTAGATATAGCAGCCAAGCGTTTGCCTGCCTCTACTCTCTTAGGGTCTTTAACCCTTGTTGTCGACGTTATAATAGGTACGGACTCACTGTCAGTCATCTTATACTATACGTGGTGTCTTGTTACAGATGACCTCACAGTCGTCTCACAGGTCGTCTCGCAGATAGAGTATTCGATGAAAGTATCTTTGATGATTAGACAGTGTGGTTTCACTCTTAAATCTCCTATTGCAGTACTCACACAGAACTCTGGAGTCTCTCATATATGTCTCTATGAAATGTATTATCTCATGTTGGTCTGAGGATAGTAGCGTGTTTGTACCCTTGTGATCTTAGTCTCCTTAATACCCTCATCTGGTTATTCCTAATAACCCCATTACCTTTCGGTGTTTTGAACTCTATAGCAAAACCATTATATCTCTTGTGTAGTTGCGGAACTATCAAATCTGGTTGCCCACCACTGTAACCCTTCTTCCATCCATCTATTCTTTTAGTAGATGTGTCTTGGTACTCTCCCAACCCTGGGATGACTATTGTTGGATGGTACTCTCTAATGTACTTCACAATGTCGTAGTGTAGATCTGTCTCACTCATTATTGACAACTGGTTGCATTGCGTGTACTGACCTGTTTTTCTAATAGACGGTAGAACTTCTGTGAATACCCATTTTTTAAACTTCTTAGCTGACTCCAATTTAGACGAAAATATTAGTCTGTACACACCTGGCTCGTTTATTTGCCAAACCATACTTTTGACCAACACCCCGTTTTGGGACGTTGATGTTTGGACCTTTATTTTCTCGTCGTCTGCCACATGGTCTGTTATAGCCTTACCTGGTCTCTTATATCCTAAGATTTCAGCTGCCTCTTTTCCATAGAACCAAATATTGTCTCCATCTTTTACAGCAGTGACTGACATGTCGTTATTTCTAAATATTTGAGTGATACTCATCACCTATAATATACCACATGTTTTATTTTTGTGTTTAAATAGCAGTCATCTTAAGAAATTAACCACTTAATAGCACGAACGCGTGATCTGACCAAGGTCCCAAAACGGGACCTTGGTCAAAGTGACCCTTCTATCGATCACAAACATACTATCAGTAGGGGGTCACATGTAGTGTCTTAATATTTTACTAATATTTGCACGATATTAGGACATCTTAATTGTAGTCTTCGAAGTAGCAGTTATTTTTAAGAATTGCTGACACCCTGTTTTAGTGGTCAGCTATTCTTAAAAAATAATTGCTTAATACTCCTGGTTCTGATATATAGACTGTACTCGGGTGTATATTTTTAAACCCTGTTGAGGACGATGGGGTTTAAAAAAACAATAATTTTCTTAGCACAAACACGTGATCTGACCAACCCCCCGTTTTGGGGGGTTGGTCAGAACAAACTCCTAATTGGTGGTACTTCTGAGCACCTACTCTTGGAACTTGTCGACTGACACATCACTGGTTCTTGCGTGTAGACCTGTGTTTAGAGAGAGGTCGGAATCGGACCCCGCTTGTGTCTCGTATACTTTATTATACCTTTTCACCATTCCGTTGATTGGTGGACACAAGTCAGTCACATTATCGTCCAACACTTTAACGTCTGAGAGAAACGTTGACTCATTGTAAGGAAGACCTCTAAGATACGATCTTAGTTGTGTCAATATCTTTTTGTAGCTAGTGTGCGCAAATTTACAATGCTCCACTCTACTCGTCAGATTGGATTTAGCCAAGTAGCCTTGGATGATCACATCAGGACCACTAATACAAGCAATGATTAGAGGGTTAGCTGTTATCGATCCAGCTACAATCCCTACGGTCGTTAACCCTATGCTAGTCATGTTTAACGATAGTTTAACTTTCTTCAACCTCTTGTATTTCCATTTGTAACAGGCTTCTAGTTTGTGGTAGTACGCGTACAAGCGTTTGAGCTCTAGCACCTCTTCCTCTGACATATCCTTTGATATGTGATTGAAAACAACAACTGACTTCTTCCTCATATATCTTAGCTCACATCATATTCCTTCATCATATCTCTACCAACTAATATTATGTCTCGGCTCGTCATGTAGCCAGAGACAACCCTCACACCGTAGAACTCTATCAAAGACGGGTACTTATAGGGTGCGAGTGGTATTTTTGGTCGATACACTCCAAAGATCGTTACGTGAGGAGACCCTATCTCTTCGTAATTAGCTGTGAAGTCTGAGTCTGTTGATCTTATGTTGTTCACCTTAACGTAGGAGTTACCCATCCGCCAATGTATTGATATCATATGTCTCTTGGTGATGTCGATGTTATTTGGGATTGTACACGTATACTCATTTGCTGGAGAGCCACCACCATATGATAATTTATCGTTTTCGCCTCCTTTGTATCCTATGTATTTGTCCCACGATCCATCATCGTTTGAGATAATTGCCTCCCAATCTATCGTAGAAACCCTCGTGACTAACCTCACTACCATAAAAACGGATATGTCACAGTATTGCATACGTGGACAGTTAAAATGCACTCCAGCTTCAAACGGAATTGGAGTTAGCTCGGGGGATAGGAAGCTATGACCATTGTTAACACCAATAATAGGACCATACGTTGGGTCGTATTGTACTAACATGTTTGTTTTATCTCTAATGGTTTTCACTTTATTTGTTCCACTGTGGTATTCCACCATACTCACAGCATGGTTTGTGACGTTAAAATCAAATATAACGTTATAGGACTGCGTTCTAAAGTATTGTGATAAGTATACAGACTCCAACACTTTTTTACTGACAGCATCCCAATCATCTTCTGGGTCTGCTATGTTTTTGAGTGCCCTGAACGCCATATCTATGTCTCCAGACATCCTCCCACCGCTAACACTTAACTTAGGGTCACTGTCTAGATGTCTCTTCGCTCTTCTTAATATTTTGTCGCTCTCGTAGTCTCTGTCCTCAAATCCATAACTTAGACTCATTATGTTATAACATATATTTGCTTACTAAATAGCCAGACGCAGCCGAAACCAATAGAACTAGCCCCAACTCTGTAGTGTTGTCACCTGGTGTCGCCTCTAGACGACGTTCTTGATGTGTCACCTTTGGTTTGTCAAGTGTCTCCAGATGCTCTCCACCTTCCTGGTGTGCCACGTTTGATGTCACCAGACGATTCGTCACCTTTGGTTTGTCAAGTGTCTCCAGATGCTCTCCACCTTCCTGGTGTGCCACGTTTGATGTCACCAGACGATTCGTCACCTTTGGTTTGTCAAGTGCCTCCAGGTGCTCTCCACCTTCTTGGTGTACTTTCTTAACCTCAGTCGTTTTCGCGTAGTTTAACCCACTGTTTACCCCAAACTTCATACTCTGTGTAGCAGTCTTCAATAGGTTGTTGTACCCAGCGATTTTGTTCTTTAGGATTACAACGTTACTTGGCATTAACCACGTAGACGGTGACAGCGCAAGGTTTTGGACAACGTTAGTGTCCCTAATCGACTTGTTCATGTTGAGAATCCACGTTGACACGTCGTAGTTTATAACACTATCCTCCACCAACTTTCGGAACTCTTGTTGAGTCTCTAGACTGCCTGCAGAATCACCAACGACTGACACACGTGTTCTCGCTTGTGCACCAAGTGTGGAGTAAACAAAGGCTTCTATGGACTGATTTAGATATTGTCGCCCAATGTTGGTGAAACCATTCGACACCAGAGGAACGTATCGTTTGTAGTCGTTATTAACGTCGTTAATCGTGAAGACTCTCTCCTCACCTGTTGTACCATCAGCAAGGACTCTACCTTGGTAGTAATGTTTTCTAGGAATCTTGTCTGTCTTACCATACAATTCTCCAGCGTCAAACTCTCTACTTATCGATCTCATACTCTCACCACCTTCCATCCTTCTGAGAAGTCTTCTAACAGTAAAGTACAGATGAAACCTCATTACACTAGTGATAACAGGGTGAACTTCTTGCGATGGTGACAAGTGTTGTAACGACACTCCACAACAGAAACTCGCACAATACGTTGCAAACACGACCCTATAGTAGCTCTCATTATCGTCCCACTTTGACTTTGTCTTTGACGTGGTGATTTGTAATATTGGTAACTTTGAGAGAAAGTAGTTCTTTTGATTAACGAAGACTCTAAAGTTATTCACTGGGTAGTTCAACACGTTTTCCGTTGGATAGCCATCCCAAAGTCCCCAGTGGTTCTTGCGACCTTTTGATAGTGGTTGGATAGTTCCACCAGATAGCCATATTTTTGGAAACTTGTCGTCGTGACCTTTTGGAGACTTGTTGTGTAACCAAATCCACATACTCTTGTCGTTTTTGAAGGTATCACTAGTTATGTTAGTACTTATGATGTCGTTGTTTCTAAAATATATGTCAACGCCATTAACCTCACCGTCTTGTGAGACAGTTGGATCGAACTCAAACTTGCTCAAAGTGATGTGAGGGTACTTTTGACTAGATTCAGCTTAGCCACGCGTATGGCGTTAGCTATCTCTTCCTGGTCAGGTATCATTGGTTTGTTTATCGTTAGATACTTAGTATACTCCGGGTTACTCTTAAACCTACTTGAGTCTATCGAAACGTCACCAATATTGGTTTTCGTCACGAAGAATATATGTATATGCATATTGTCGTCAACATCAAGAAAAAACCTATTCTTGTCAGCATAAGGATACTTTCTTTTGAACACATCCATCATAACATACCGTACGTTATATGAGAGTGGTAGTATTGATTAGTGGTTCAACGAAAACTATAGACCTACCAGAGTCAACTATAGCAACTAACTCAGACCTTCACTTACTAGTGAAGAAGGCAACCATCTTTTGGGACTACGTTAACGTAACCACAGTCAACAGTAAGATAACTTATAACAGTAACAACCACGTTTTTAGTCCTGGGTACCACACCTTTAAAACGATTGCCGACGACTTGAAAGAGTTAGGAGACGTCAAGCTAGTGGCTAACAGATATGACTCGACGTGTACGATAACAACTGATCAACAAATAGAACTGTTTAAATTTGGACAACTTTTAGGGTTTGACGAAAACACTACAATAGACACCACAAAAACCAGTCCTAACGTTGTGAACGTTAACAGAGGACTGAAATACATACAAGTAACATCTAATATTGTGGACAGGTCTAATAACATAGTTAATGGTAACAAAAGTGGTTGTATCGCAGTACTGCCAATAACTAGCACACAGACACTTAAGGGCTCTGTACAACATTTTGGTGTTGGGTCGAAAATCCCAATAAACAAAGGAGTCATCAACCAACTAGAGTTCAAGATAACAGATCAGGACGATAACAGTATTAACGTTGGCGAGGTGTTGTTAGATTTACACATCACGTAGTGTATATGGAGCAAGAACTAAGAGATATTTACTACAACCCATCAACTGGTTACCAATCTGCCGAGAGGCTGTACCAAAAGGCACAAGAAGGCGGTCTAAACGTTAGTAGGGTAAAGATAAAGGACTGGTTAAAATCTCAAGACACGTACACCAGGTACAAACCAGTTGTTAAGAAACACAAGTTTAGACAAACATTTGTTGACTATCTGGGTGAGCTGCAGATACAGATGGACTTGGTTGACATGGGCAAGTACAAGCATAAGAACAACGGGTACTACTGGATACTAACAGCCACTGAGATCCTTAGTAGGTATGCTTTCGCAATACCCGTCTATAGGAAAGACACGAAAAACATGACTAAGGCTGTCACAAAGTTACTAGAGAAGGCTAAGGTTAGATTTGGCGAGTACCCAAAGCTGACTCAGTTTGACGACGGTAAGGAATTCTATAACGTTGGTGTGAAGGATCTATTGGATAAACACGATGTTAAGTACTTCAGCACGAACTCTGATAAAAAGGCAGCAGTCGTGGAACGGTTTAACAGAACACTCAAGACGTCTATGTGGAAATACTTCTACAGTAAAGGAACGTACAAGTGGATTGACATTCTAGACCAGCTTGTTGAGAATTACAACAATACCAAACATAGTACTATTTTAATGAAACCTAAAGACGTTAGTAAGAAAAACGAAAACGAAGTATGGACGACATTGTTTGGACACCATTTCGGTGACTACCCACTACCAAAGTTTAAAGTAGGTGAGAATGTCAGGATATCAAAGTACAAGAGCATATTTGCAAAAGGGTATGAGGCTAACTTCACTGAGGAGCTATTCAAAGTGACAAAAGTCATACGCGGTGACCCTACCGTGTACGAGATAGAGGACCATGAAGGGGAACCCATCATTGGTAAGTTCTACGAGGAAGAGTTGTCAGCTGTTGATAAAAAAGACGATGTATATAAAGTTGAGAAGATACTAAAGAGAAAGAAGGTTAAGGATAAAAAGATGGTTTTGGTTAAGTGGCTTGGCTACGATAGTAAACACAATTCATGGATACCAGAGAGTGATATTCAAAACATTGAGTAGTATATAATGGCTGAAGGAGGGTTCGATGAAATCGAAATGCAACATCTTGACGAGTTTAAGGAGTATACGGACAAGGAGTTAGAAAAAGAGTTTGAGATGCTCGACGCTATTTATCCCACAGAATATGATACAACGTCAGAAAATACTGGTGTGCGCGGCTGAATCACCAGGGTGAAACGAGAGATAGAGAGGAGAGTCATAGCACGCAGAGTACAAGACAGAATCAGACATGCGGAGACATCATTCACAGGCAGAAAAGATGGGGAAACAGTGTTAATCACTAGTAAAGGCAGCGACGTCACCACTGAGGCTCCAGCAGTAGTATTTGCTGAACCGGCGACATATGGTGACGTCCACGACGAGAGCTTCAATTTAGCTTTCGAAGAGGCTAGCGAAATCGAAAGAAGACTGAAAGAACTAAAAACATTCAACAAAGATATTGTAGAAAATGGTATAAAAAGAACCAATCTAATAAATAGAAAAATACATGAATTGTATAACAAAATACTAAGAAATGATGATGTGTCAAGGAATATAGTCAATAGGTCATACGTGACAACCTCAGGATCTATTCTTTTCAAACCGATAGACAAAGATGGTAAATATTTGGTACCTAAACTAATACTAAAACCTCTAAGAAATGGTTTGGTCTACAGTACAGACACTAAAAGTAAGAGTGCGATTGAACAGTTTAAGCAGTTGGTCGGTCAAATCCCCGACACAACAACTGACGTTAGAACAGAAAATGTAGACACCCCAACAACTGACGATAGAACAGAAGACACCACAGTTTCAAGTGACTTCCCAGTAATTGGAACAGAAGCGAACTACGATAACGTATTTGGGTTAACAGAAGAAGAGAATCGTGAGTTAATAGGTGTCCTAAACCCAAGTGATACAATCGATCCAGACACTAGACCACAATTTCTAACAGTTCAAGCCGACTATTTTCAGGACGCTATTGACAAGACCACAGACGATATGAATAGAGAGGAATATAATTCCGTAAAGAGGACAGAATTGTATAAGAGATTGACAGGTCTCGAGATAGCTAAGGGTTCGAACCTTAAACCAATTGGAACGTGAGAATGTTAGGGAGCGACAAGAAGAGGACATCACTCGGTTACAAAAAATAAAGGAGTGGTTTAGAGAAAATTGGTTAGGCGCTTCAGCTTTAGGAATAACCATAGCCTCTTTCATCACCACGATTATAATATCCGCTAGAAGCGTAGTCTTCAAAGGTGGTCAAGCACTTGGAAAACTAGGAAAAGCTATAACTAACCTAGCCACAAAGGCTGGCCCTCTACTGGCTGGACTGCTAAACGTGGTGGCAACTGCGCTAAAGTGGGGAGCTGCAGGCATATCTTGGTTAGCGTCTAATGTATGGATCCTAGCGATAGCACTAGCTTGGTTCGTCTACGATCAGTACAAACAGAGGAAATAAAACATGTGTTATAATATATAGTATGAACACTAGTGAAAAAGAGTTGCTTCCTGGATATAGACGTCGTTAAATATCTGCTATCAAAGGCACAAGAACCCGTCACGTTTGTGACACTGAACCCTAACAAAGCCAATCCAGAGGAGGAGTTTATACATTGATATCCCAAAGACAAAGGGTAACACTTGTTTGGTACCCTCCAGTTTCCATCTCCTATTCGACTTCAAAAGTGCGAACGCAAAATCATGGTTTTCTTAATAACCTCTCGAGACTACTCTCTGAAAAACTGGTTATAAAACTAGCAGGTGAGACTGTGTACGACAACTGTGGTGAGAGTGTTATCGGTACGTACAGAGATTTATGGAGACCTAAAACAGAGCGAACGGCTATGATCGAATACGGCCTAGCAAACGAGAACCTTCGAAAGTTAATCTCGAAGGACGACAGCGGCGCGGCCAGTGGAAACGTACAAAAAGTTAGCGATGGTCTGATGTTCTCTATTCATGGCACCAAACAAAAGATTCAACTTGACAAGATTCTAGAAGATCACGGTTTATACGCACCGTATAATATGAACAATAATCTCAGGTACATAATCACACTCCCCAAAGCAACCGATATTATGGTGGCTCAATCTGGATCAGCTGTTACTGGTTATACGTTGGAGAACCTCGAATTGGAGTACGAAACTATCGAGAGTCAAGAGATCGCTGATGTAGTATCGTCTCTATACGCATCCGGTAGATCTCTATCATACGAGCACGTCACGCTAATGAAGACTGTGGAGTGGGATAAAGGAATCACACTTGTGATTCGTCTACCCAAACATAGAGTCAGTCAAACTCACCATAGAAGGTGTGCCGAACATGGTCTACAGTCAAGGAATACCGAAATCAAGACTCTGGGGAGAAGCCAAAAGACTATTTGGACGAAAACTAGACTGTGACCAGCACATGACTGTCCAAAAGTTTTACAAAGACGGTTTCGCTTTGGTTGTTGACCTTAGATCTATCGAAGACAACGCGAAAGTAGCCACTGGAAAAAAGATCGTGAATACTCAGTCAGGAATACTGATGGAAATCATTAAAAAAGTCACAACAGCGAACGTCATGTGTAGAATATTCATACTCTCCGACGGACTCGTAAACCTTATCAACAACGATCTACAGTCAATCCAATACTAAAACATATAGTATTCTATATGAAAACGCCTTTTAACATGCTAATTGTTGGTATGACAGCCTGTGGTAAAACGCACTACCTCTTGGATATGATAGAGAAAGACTACATGAATCACTTCGATTACATCATTCTTATATGTCCAACATTTGAATGGAATAAAACGTACATAGAGTGGAAATACTTGAGAGACCCAAACTTTATCGCTATTCAATGTGAGCAAGACAAGGTCGACGTATTTCTTAAATACGTGACTGGTATTTACAAAGGCACCAATTCATTGATAATACTAGACGATTGCGCTGGTGGGCAGGACGTCAAAAACAGAACAAGCGAACTAGTTAAACTAGCCTTTAGCGCTAGACACTACAACCTATCCACAATAGTCATAACACAACAACTAACCTCAATTAGTAAACCATACCGTGAGAACATCTCAAAGTTAGTAACATTCTACAACCCTAACAGAAACGATATGAAAATTATCGTAGACGATTATCTCAACGGAGTTGATAAAGCGGAAATTGAGAAAATAATAAAACAGTTGAAAGACAATGAGTACGCAAGATTGGAGATACTTCTAAGACACCCGTACTCGTACGAACTAGTTATTCCGCAAAAACAAAACATACCACATAGTATATAGGACATGCCAAAACGTAAGACAAAAAATACTGAGACAATCGACGAACTCATCGAAGACATACAAGAAGCAGAACAGGAAGTGATCGATGAGTCACAAACCAACACACCACAAGCCGACGACACTCCACAAACTGATGTAGACAAGAAACGAGACGAACTAAGAAGACTCTCAGAGGATGGTGGGATAGACAAATCCGTCGCTTATCTCAAAAAGGCTTCAGATAAAGTCATCAACAAGATCTACGAAGAATGGGAGGTAAAAAGAATGGAGAAAGCGAACGTGTTTCTCTGTGATCTTTTAATAAGCAAGTTCGCCCACGCGTTAGGAGGGTTCAACGCTATTGAATCACCTGAAAAGCTAGAAAAAGAGTTCATCACTGACCAGCTACTTAAAAGAGACGTAGAGAAGTTTATATCATACGTATCCCCCTACCTCCCTTGTTTAGGGTTGTTATCGGGTGGACTAACAACTAGTAAACACTTATTCAGTCATATGGCTAGAGGGGAAATCCCCGAGGGGAACCCCTGAACGAAGGATACAGTTCTATCTAATTACAATAATTTACAAAACGACTTAAAGACATGAGTATACACTAACTTAATGAGTGTAGAACGTCAGGAGCCAGTGGAGGAAAAGACAGCGAGACTCAACAAAGAGTTGTTACTTATATACCAGATTAGAGAGATCAAACGACAACTCTTCGCTAAGACTATCTTAGAACGTGAGAAACTAGACGAGAGGTTTAAACATACTGTACTCGGGGAAAGGATGACTAGCCACGACAGAGAGTTGCAGCTTCTACGTACTAATACTCGAAAAACTATTTTGGGAAACGCGTGTGATGGTTTTAGAGTATAATTTATTTTTGTTTCATTTAAACGAATTTTATTTAACGAAATTTATTTCGTATCGTTTTAGTAGTCTCGAAAGTGTGTGGTAACAGCACAGTTTTCAATTTTAGTTGCGAAGCACGAAAAATTGAAAACTGTGCTGGTAGCCCCACTTTCTATACTACTTGTAAACTTGTGGGGACATCGTGTTTAAACTTGTGGGGACATCGTGTGTAAACTTGTGGGGACATCGTGTGTAAACTTAGGGACATCGTGTGTAAACTTAGGGACATCGTGTGTAAACTTGTAGGACATCGTGTGTAAACTTGTGGGGACATCGTGTGTAAACTTAGGGACAACGTGTGTAAACTTGTGGGGACATCGTGTGTAAACTTAGGGACATCGTGTGTAAACTTAGGGACATCGTGTGTATACCTGTACATCGTGTGTAAACTTGTGGGGACATCATGTGTAAACTTGTGGGGACATTGTGTGTAAACTTGTGGGGACATCGTGTGTAAACTTAGGGACATCGTGTGTAAACTTAGGGACATCGTGCATGTAGACTTGTGGGGACATCATGTGTAAACTTAGGTTACATCGCGTGTAAACTTGTAGGACATCGTGTGTAAACTTGTGGGGACATCGTGTGTAAACTTACGGATATCCTGTGTAAACTTGTGGGGACATCGTGTGTAAATTTGTGGGGACATCGTGTGTAAAGTTGTGGGGACATCGTGTGTAAACTTAGGGATATCCTTTGTAAACTTGTAGGACATCGTGTGTAAACTTGCGGATATCCTGTGTAAACTTGTGGGGACATCGTGTGTAAACTTGTGGGGACATCGTGTGTAAACTTGTGGGGACATCGTGTGTAAACTTGTGGGACATCGTGTGTAAACTTAGGGACATCGTGTGTAAACTTGTGGGGACATCGTGTGTAAACTTGTGGGGACATCGTGTGTAAACTTAGGGACATCGTGTGTAAATTTAGGGACATCGTGGATGTAGACTTGTGGGGACATCATGTGTAAACTTAGGTACATCGTGTGCAAACTTGTAGGACATCGTGTGTAAACTTGTGGGGACATCGTGTGTAAACTTGCGGATATCCTGTGTAAACTTGTGGGGACATCGTGTGTAAATTTGTGGGGACATCGTGTGTAAAGTTGTGGGGACATCGTGTGTAAACTTAGGGACATCGTATTTAAACTTGTGGGGACATCGTGTGTAAACTTGTGGGGACATCGTGTGTAAATTTGTGGGACATCGTGTGTAAACTTAGGGACATTGTGTGTAAATGTGTGGGGCATCGTGTGTAAACTTAGGGACATCGTGCATGTAGACTTGTGGGGACATCATGTGTAAACTTAGGTACATCGTGTGTAAACTTGTAGGACATCGTGTGTAAACTTGTGGGGACATCATGTGTAAACTTGTGGGGACATCGTGTGTAAACTTGTGGGGACATCGTGTGTAAACTTAGGGACATCGTGTGTAAACTTAGGGACATCGTGCATGTAGACTTGTGGGGACATCATGTGTAAACTTAGGTTACGTCGCGTGTAAACTTGTAGGACATCGTGTGTAAACTTGTGGGGACATCGTGTGTAAACTTACGGATATCCTGTGTAAACTTGTGGGCACATCGTGTTGTAAACTTGTGGGGACATCGTGTGTAAACTTGTGGGGACATCGTGTGTAAATTTGTGGGGACATCGTGTGTAAACTTGTGGGGACATCGTGTGTAAACTTAGGGACATTGTGTGTAAACTTGTGGGGACATCGTGTGTAAACTTAGGGACATCGTGTGTAAACTTAGGGACATCGTGTGTAAACTTGTAGGACATCGTGTGTAAACTTGTGGGGACATCGTGTGTAAACTTGTGGGGACATGGTGTGTAAACTTAGGGACATCGTGTGTAAACTTAGGGACATCGTGCATGTAGACTTGTGGGGACATCATGTGTAAACTAGGTACATCGTGTGTAAAATTGTAGGACATCGTGTGTAAACTTGTGGGGACATCGTGTGTAAACTTACGGATATCCTGTGTAAACTTGTGGGGACATCGTGTGTAAATTTGTGGGCGTCGTGTGTAAAGTTGTGGGGACATCGTGTGTAAACTTAGGGACATCGTGTGTAAACTTGTGGGGACATCGTGTGTAAATTTGTGGGGCATCATGTGTAAACTTGTGTGGAAATCGTGTGTAAACTTGTACATCGTGTGTAAACTTGTGGGGACATCATGTGTAAACTTGTGGGGACATTGTGTGTAAAGTTGTGGGAACATCGTGTGTAAACTTAGGGACATCGTGTGTAAACTTGTGGGGACATCGTGTGTAAACTTGTGGGGACATCGTGTGTAAACTTGTGGGGACATCGTGTGTAAATTTGTGGGGACATCGTGTGTAAACTTGTGGGGACATCGTGTGTAAAGTTGTGGGGACATTGTGTGGTGTATAACTTAGGGACATCGTGTGTAAATTTGTGGGGACATCGTGTGTAAATTTGTGGGGACATCGTGTGTAAATTTGTGGGGGACATCGTGTGTAAACTTGTGGGTACATTGTGTGTAAACTTGTGGGGACATCGTGTGTAAACTTGTGGGGACATCGTGTGTAAACTTGTGGGGACATCGTGTTTAAACTTAGCGACATCGTGTGTAAACTTGTGGGGACATCGTGTGTAAATTTGTGGGGACATCGTGTGTAAAGTTGTGGGGACATCGTGTGTAAACTTAGGGACAACGTGTGTAAACTTGTGGGGACATCGTGTGTAAACTTGTGGGGCATCATGTGTAAACTTGTGTGGAAATCGTGTGTAAACTTGTACATCGTGTGTAAACTTGTGGGGACATCATGTGTAAACTTGTGGGGACATTGTGTGTAAAGTTGTGGGAACATCGTGTGTAAACTTAGGGACATCGTGTGTAAACTTGTGGGGACATCGTGTGTAAACTTGTGGGGACATCGTGTGTAAACTTGTGGGGACATCGTGTGTAAATTTGTGGGGACATCGTGTGTAAACTTGTGGGGATATCCTGTGTAAACTTGTGGGGACATCGTGTGTAAATTTGTGGGCGTCGTGTGTAAAGTTGTGGGGACATCGTGTGTAAACTTAGGGACATCGTGTGTAAACTTGTGGGGACATCGTGTGTAAATTTGTGGGGCATCATGTGTAAACTTGTGTGGAAATCGTGTGTAAACTTGTACATCGTGTGTAAACTTGTGGGGACATCATGTGTAAACTTGTGGGGACATTGTGTGTAAAGTTGTGGGAACATCGTGTGTAAACTTAGGGACATCGTGTGTAAACTTGTGGGGACATCGTGTTTAAACTTGTGGGGACATCGTGTGTAAACTTGTGGGGACATCGTGTGTAAACTTGTGGGACATCGTGTGTAAACTTAGGGACATCGTGTGTCAAGTTGTGGGGACATCGTGTGTAAAGTTGTGGGGACATTGTGTGGTGTATAACTTAGGGACATCGTGTGTAAATTTGTGGGGACATCGTGAGTAAAGTTGTGGGGACATCGTGTGTAAACTTGTGTGTACATCGTGTGTAAATTTGTGGGAACATCGTGTGTAAACTTGTGGGGACATCGTGTGTATACTTAGGGACATCGTGTGTAAACTTGTGGGGACATCGTGTGTAAACTTGTGGGACATCGTGTGTAAACTTGTGGGGACATCGTGTGTAAACTTAGGGACATCTTGTGTAAACTTGTAGGACATCGTGTGTAAACTTGTGGGACATCGTGTGTAAACTTGTGGGGACATCGTGTGTAAACTTAGGGACATCGTGTGTAAACTTGTAGGACATCGTGTGTAAACTTGTGGGGACATCGTGTGTAAACTTGTCGTGACATCGTGTGTAAACTTAGGGACATCGTGTGTAAACTTGTAGGACATCGTGTGTAAACTTCTGGGGAAATCGTGTGTAAACTTAGGGACATCGTGTGTAAACTTGTGGGGACATCGTGTGTAAACTTGTGGGGACATCGTGTGTAAACTTGTGTGGAAATCGTGTGTAAACTTGTACATCGTGTGTAAACTTGTGGGGACATCATGTGTAAACTTGTGGGCGTCGTGTGTAAAGTTGTGGGGACATCGTGTGTAAACTTAGGGACATCGTGTGTAAACTTGTGGGGACATCGTGTGTAAATTTGTGGGGCATCATGTGTAAACTTGTGTGGAAATCGTGTGTAAACTTGTGGGGACATCGTGTGTAAACTTGTGGGGACATCGTGTGTAAATTTGTGGGGACATCGTGTGTAAACTTGTGGGGATATCCTGTGTAAACTTGTGGGGACATCGTGTGTAAATTTGTGGGCGTCGTGTGTAAAGTTGTGGGGACATCGTGTGTAAACTTAGGGACATCGTGTGTAAACTTGTGGGGACATCGTGTGTAAATTTGTGGGGCATCATGTGTAAACTTGTGTGGAAATCGTGTGTAAACTTGTACATCGTGTGTAAACTTGTGGGGACATCATGTGTAAACTTGTGGGGACATTGTGTGTAAAGTTGTGGGAACATCGTGTGTAAACTTAGGGACATCGTGTGTAAACTTGTGGGGACATCGTGTGTAAACTTGTGGGGACATCGTGTGTAAACTTGTGGGGACATCGTGTGTAAATTTGTGGGGACATCGTGTGTAAACTTGTGGGGACATCGTGTGTAAAGTTGTGGGGACATTGTGTGGTGTATAACTTAGGGACATCGTGTGTAAATTTGTGGGGACATCGTGTGTAAATTTGTGGGGACATCGTGTGTAAATTTGTGGGGACATCGTGTGTAAACTTGTGGGTACATTGTGTGTAAACTTGTGGGGACATCGTGTGTAAACTTGTGGGGACATCGTGTGTAAACTTGTGGGGACATCGTCTGTAAACTTAGCGACATCGTGTGTAAACTTGTGGGGACATCGTGTGTAAATTTGTGGGGACATCGTGTGTAAAGTTGTGGGGACATCGTGTGTAAACTTAGGGACAACGTGTGTAAACTTAGGGACAACGTGTGTAAACTTGTGGGGACATCGTGTGTAAATTTGTGGGGACATCGTGTGTAAACTTGTGGGGACATCGTGTGTAAACTTGTGGGGACATCGTGTGTAAACTTGTGGGGACATCGTGTGTAACTTAGGGACATCGTGTGTAAACTTGTAGGGACATCGTGTGTAAATTTGTGGGGACATCATGTGTAAACTTGTGTGGAAATCGTGTGTAAACTTGTGGGGACATCGTGTGTAAACTTAGGGTCATCGTGTGTAAACTTAGGGATATCCTGTGTAAACTTGTGGGGACATCGTGTGTAAATTTGTGGGGACATCGTGTGTAAAGTTGTGGGGACATCGTGTGTAAACTTACGGACATCGTATTTAAACTTGTGGGTACATCTTGTGTAAACTTGTGGGGACATCGTGTGTAAACTTAGGGACATCGTGTGTAAACTTGTAGTATCGTGTGTAAACTTAGGGACATCGTGTGTAAACTTAGGGACATCGTGTGTATACTTGTACATCGTGTGTAAACTTGTGGGGACATCATGTGTAAACTTGTGGGGACATTGTGTGTAAACTTGTGGGGACATCGTGTGTAAACTTAGGGACATCGTGTGTAAACTTGTGGGGACATCGTGTGTAAACTTGTGGGGACATCGTGTGTAAATTTGTGGGGACATCGTGTGTAAACTTGTGGGGACATCGTGTGTAAACTTGTGTGGAAATCGTGTGTAAACTTGTGAGGACATCGTGTGTAAACTTAGGGACAACGTGTGTAAACTTGTAGGACATCGTGTGTAAACTTGTGGGGACATCGTGTGTAAACTTGTGGGACATCGTGTGTAAACTTAGGGACATCGTGTGTCAAGTTGTGGGGACATCGTGTGTAAAGTTGTGGGGACATTGTGTGGTGTATAACTTAGGGACATCGTGTGTAAATTTGTGGGGACATCGTGAGTAAAGTTGTGGGGACATCGTGTGTAAACTTGTGTGGACATCGTGTGTAAATTTGTGGGAACATCGTGTGTAAACTTGTGGGGACATCGTGTGTATACTTAGGGACATCGTGTGTAAACTTGTGGGGACATCGTGTGTAAACTTGTGGGACATCGTGTGTAAACTTGTGGGGACATCGTGTGTAAACTTAGGGACATCTTGTGTAAACTTGTAGGACATCGTGTGTAAACTTGTGGGACATCGTGTGTAAACTTGTGGGGACATCGTGTGTAAACTTAGGGACATCGTGTGTAAACTTGTAGGACATCGTGTGTAAACTTGTGGGGACATCGTGTGTAAACTTGTCGTGACATCGTGTGTAAACTTAGGGACATCGTGTGTAAACTTGTAGGACATCGTGTGTAAACTTCTGGGGAAATCGTGTGTAAACTTAGGGACATCGTGTGTAAACTTGTGGGGACATCGTGTGTAAACTTGTGGGGACATCGTGTGTAAACTTGTCGGGACATCGTGTGTAAACTTGTGGGGACATCGTGTGTAAACTTGTGGGACATCGTGTGTAAACTTGTGGACACATCGTGTGTACAATTAGGGACATCGTGTGTAAACTTGTAGGACATCGTGTGTAAATTTAGGGATATCCTGTGTAAACTTGTGGGGACATCGTGTGTAAATTTGTGGGGACATCGTGTTTTAACTTGTGGTAACATCGTGTGTAAACTTGTGGGGACATCGTGTGTAAACTTGTGGGGACATCGTGTGTAAACTTGTGGGAACATCGTATGTAAACTTGTGGGGACATCGTGTGTAAACTAGTGGGGAGATCGTGTGTATACTTAGGGACATCGTGTGTAAACTTGTAGGACATCGTGTGTAAACTTGTAGGGACATCGTGTGTAAACTTAAAGATATCCTGTGTAAACTTGTGGGGACATCGTGTGTAAATTTGTGGGGACATCGTGTGTAAAGTTGTGGGGACATCGTGTGTAAACTTGTGGGGACATCGTGTGTAGATTTGTGGGGACATCGTGAGTAAAGTTGTGGGGACATCGTGTGTAAACTTGTGTGGACATCGTGTGTAAATTTGTGGGAACATCGTGTGTAAACTTGTGGGGACATGGTGTGTATACTTAGGGACATCGTGTGTAAACTTGTGGGGACATCGTGTGTGTAAACTTGTGGGACATCGTGTGTGTAAACTTGTGGGGACATCGTGTGTAAACTTAGGGACATCGTGTGTAAACTTGTAGGACATCGTGTGTAAACTTGTGGGACATCGTGTGTAAACTTGTGGGGACATCGTGTGTAAACTTAGGGACATCGTGTGTAAACTTGTAGGACATCGTGTGTAAACTTGTGGGACATCGTGTGTAAACTTGTGGGGACATCGTGTGTAAACGTAGGGACATCGTGTGTAAACTTGTAGGACATCGTGTGTAAATTTAGGGATATCCTGTGTAAACTTGTGGGGACATCGTGTGTAAATTTGTGGGGACATCGTGTTTAAACTTGTGGGGACATCGTGTGTAAACTTGTGGGGACATCGTGTGTAAACTTGTGGGGACATCGTGTGTAAACTTGTGGGAACATCGTGTGTAAACTTGTGGGGACATCGTGTGTAAACTAGTGGGGAGATCGTGTGTATACTTAGGGACATCGTGTGTAAACTTGTAGGACATCGTGTGTAAACTTGTAGGGACATCGTGTGTAAACTTAAAGATATCCTGTGTAAACTTGTGGGGACATCGTGTGTAAATTTGTGGGGACATCGTGTGTAAAGTTGTGGGGACATCGTGTGTAAACTTGTGGGGACATCGTGTGTAGATTTGTGGGGACATCATGTGTAAACTTGTGTGGAAATCGTCTGTAAACTTGTGAGGACATCGTGTGTAAGCTTAGGGACATCGTGTGTAAACTTGTAGGACATCGTGTGTAAACTTGTGGGGACATCGTGTGTAAATTTGTGGGACATCGTGTGTAAACTTAGGGACATCGTGTGTAAAGTTGTGGGGACATCGTGTGTAAAGTTGTGGGGACATCGTGTGTAAACTTGTTGGGACATCGTGTGTAAAGTTGTGGGGACATTGTGTGGTGTATAACTTAGGGACATCGTGTGTAAATTTGTGGGGACATCGTGAGTAAAGTTGTGGGGACATCGTGTGTAAACTTGTGGGAACATCGTGTGTAAACTTAGGGACATCGTGTGTAAACTTGTGGGGACATCGTGTGTAAACTTGTGGGGACATCGTGTGTAAACTTGTGGGGACATCGTGTGTAAACTTGTGGGGATATCGTGTGTAAACTTAGGGACATCGTGTGTAAACTTAGGGACATCGTGTGTAAACTTGTAGGACATCGAGTGTAAACTTGTGGGGACATCGTGTGTAAACTTAGGGACAACGTGTGTAAACTTGTGGGGACATCGTGTGTAAACTTAGGGACATCGTGTGTAAACTTAGGGACATCGTGCATGTAGACTTGTGGGGACATCATGTGTAAACGTAGGTTACATCGCGTGTAAACTTGTAGGACATCGTGTGTAAACTTGTGGGGACATCGTGTGTAAACTTGTGGGGACATGGTGTGTAAACTTAGGGACATCGTGTGTAAACTTAGGGACATCGTGCATGTAGACTTGTGGGGACATCATGTGTAAACTAGGTACATCGTGTGTAAAATTGTAGGACATCGTGTGTAAACTTGTGGGGACATCGTGTGTAAACTTACGGATATCCTGTGTAAACTTGTGGGGACATCGTGTGTAAATTTGTGGGCGTCGTGTGTAAAGTTGTGGGGACATCGTGTGTAAACTTAGGGACATCGTGTGTAAACTTGTGGGGACATCGTGTGTAAACTTGTGGGGCATCATGTGTAAACTTGTGTGGAAATCGTGTGTAAACTTGTACATCGTGTGTAAACTTGTGGGGACATCATGTGTAAACTTGTGGGGACATTGTGTGTAAAGTTGTGGGAACATCGTGTGTAAACTTAGGGACATCGTGTGTAAACTTGTGGGGACATCGTGTGTAAACTTGTGGGGACATCGTGTGTAAACTTGTGGGGACATCGTGTGTAAATTTGTGGGGACATCGTGTGTAAACTTGTGGGGACATCGTGTGTAAAGTTGTGGGGACATTGTGTGGTGTATAACTTAGGGACATCGTGTGTAAATTTGTGGGGACATCGTGTGTAAATTTGTGGGGACATCGTGTGTAAATTTGTGGGGACATCGTGTGTAAACTTGTGGGTACATTGTGTGTAAACTTGTGGGGACATCGTGTGTAAACTTGTGGGGACATCGTGTGTAAACTTGTGGGGACATCGTGTGTAAACTTAGCGACATCGTGTGTAAACTTGTGGGGACATCGTGTGTAAATTTGTGGGGACATCGTGTGTAAAGTTGTGGGGACATCGTGTGTAAACTTAGGGACAACGTGTGTAAACTTGTGGGGACATCGTGTGTAAACTTGTGGGGCATCATGTGTAAACTTGTGTGGAAATCGTGTGTAAACTTGTACATCGTGTGTAAACTTGTGGGGACATCATGTGTAAACTTGTGGGGACATTGTGTGTAAAGTTGTGGGAACATCGTGTGTAAACTTAGGGACATCGTGTGTAAACTTGTGGGGACATCGTGTGTAAACTTGTGGGGACATCGTGTGTAAACTTGTGGGGACATCGTGTGTAAATTTGTGGGGACATCGTGTGTAAACTTGTGGGGATATCCTGTGTAAACTTGTGGGGACATCGTGTGTAAATTTGTGGGCGTCGTGTGTAAAGTTGTGGGGACATCGTGTGTAAACTTAGGGACATCGTGTGTAAACTTGTGGGGACATCGTGTGTAAATTTGTGGGGCATCATGTGTAAACTTGTGTGGAAATCGTGTGTAAACTTGTACATCGTGTGTAAACTTGTGGGGACATCATGTGTAAACTTGTGGGGACATTGTGTGTAAAGTTGTGGGAACATCGTGTGTAAACTTAGGGACATCGTGTGTAAACTTGTGGGGACATCGTGTTTAAACTTGTGGGGACATCGTGTGTAAACTTGTGGGGACATCGTGTGTAAACTTGTGGGACATCGTGTGTAAACTTAGGGACATCGTGTGTCAAGTTGTGGGGACATCGTGTGTAAAGTTGTGGGGACATTGTGTGGTGTATAACTTAGGGACATCGTGTGTAAATTTGTGGGGACATCGTGAGTAAAGTTGTGGGGACATCGTGTGTAAACTTGTGTGTACATCGTGTGTAAATTTGTGGGAACATCGTGTGTAAATTTGTGGGAACATCGTGTGTAAACTTGTGGGGACATCGTGTGTATACTTAGGGACATCGTGTGTAAACTTGTGGGGACATCGTGTGTAAACTTGTGGGACATCGTGTGTAAACTTGTGGGGACATCGTGTGTAAACTTAGGGACATCTTGTGTAAACTTGTAGGACATCGTGTGTAAACTTGTGGGACATCGTGTGTAAACTTGTGGGGACATCGTGTGTAAACTTAGGGACATCGTGTGTAAACTTGTAGGACATCGTGTGTAAACTTGTGGGGACATCGTGTGTAAACTTGTCGTGACATCGTGTGTAAACTTAGGGACATCGTGTGTAAACTTGTTGGACATCGTGTGTAAACTTCTGGGGAAATCGTGTGTAAACTTAGGGACATCGTGTGTAAACTTGTGGGGACATCGTGTGTAAACTTGTGGGGACATCGTGTGTAAACTTGTGTGGAAATCGTGTGTAAACTTGTACATCGTGTGTAAACTTGTGGGGACATCATGTGTAAACTTGTGGGCGTCGTGTGTAAAGTTGTGGGGACATCGTGTGTAAACTTAGGGACATCGTGTGTAAACTTGTGGGGACATCGTGTGTAAATTTGTGGGGCATCATGTGTAAACTTGTGTGGAAATCGTGTGTAAACTTGTGGGGACATCGTGTGTAAACTTGTGGGGACATCGTGTGTAAATTTGTGGGGACATCGTGTGTAAACTTGTGGGGATATCCTGTGTAAACTTGTGGGGACATCGTGTGTAAATTTGTGGGCGTCGTGTGTAAAGTTGTGGGGACATCGTGTGTAAACTTAGGGACATCGTGTGTAAACTTGTGGGGACATCGTGTGTAAATTTGTGGGGCATCATGTGTAAACTTGTGTGGAAATCGTGTGTAAACTTGTACATCGTGTGTAAACTTGTGGGGACATCATGTGTAAACTTGTGGGGACATTGTGTGTAAAGTTGTGGGAACATCGTGTGTAAACTTAGGGACATCGTGTGTAAACTTGTGGGGACATCGTGTGTAAACTTGTGGGGACATCGTGTGTAAACTTGTGGGGACATCGTGTGTAAATTTGTGGGGACATCGTGTGTAAACTTGTGGGGACATCGTGTGTAAAGTTGTGGGGACATTGTGTGGTGTATAACTTAGGGACATCGTGTGTAAATTTGTGGGGACATCGTGTGTTAATTTGTGGGGACATCGTGTGTAAATTTGTGGGGACATCGTGTGTAAACTTGTGGGTACATTGTGTGTAAACTTGTGGGGACATCGTGTGTAAACTTGTGGGGACATCGTGTGTAAACTTGTGGGGACATCGTCTGTAAACTTAGCGACATCGTGTGTAAACTTGTGGGGACATCGTGTGTAAATTTGTGGGGACATCGTGTGTAAAGTTGTGGGGACATCGTGTGTAAACTTAGGGACAACGTGTGTAAACTTAGGGACAACGTGTGTAAACTTGTGGGGACATCGTGTGTAAATTTGTAGGGACATCGTGTGTAAACTTGTGGGGACATCGTGTGTAAACTTGTGGGGACATCGTGTGTAAACTTGTGGGGACATCGTGTGCAACTTAGGGACATCGTGTGTAAACTTGTAGGGACATCGTGTGTAAATTTGTGGGGACATCATGTATAAACTTGTGCGGACATCGTGTGTAAACTTGTGGGGACATCGTGTGTAAACTTGTGGGGACATCGTGTGTAAACTTAGCGACATCGTGTGTAAACTTGTGGGGACATCGTGTGTAAATTTGTGGGGACATCGTGTGTAAAGTTGTGGGGACATCGTGTGTAAACTTAGGGACAACGTGTGTAAACTTGTGGGGACATCGTGTGTAAACTTGTGGGGACATCGTGTGTAAATTTGTGGGGACATCGTGTGTAAACTTGTGGGGACATCGTGTGTAAACTTGTGGGGACATCGTGTGTAAACTTGTGGGGACATCGTGTGTAAACTTAGGGACATCGTGTGTAAACTTGTAGGGACATCGTGTGTAAATTTGTGGGGACATCATGTGTAAACTTGTGTGGAAATCGTGTGTAAACTTAGGGACATCGTGTGTAAACATGTGGGGACATCGTGTGTAAACTTGTGGGGACATCGTGTGTAAATTTGTGGGGACATCGTGTGTAAACTTGTGGGGACATCGTGTGTAAAGTTGTGGGGACATTGTGTGGTGTATAACTTTGGGACATCGTGTGTAAATTTGTGGGGACATCGTGAGTAAAGTTGTGGGACATCGTGTGTAAACTTGTGGGGACATCGTGTGTAAATTTGTGGGGACATCGTGTGTAAACTTGTGGGGACATCGTGTGTAAACTTGTGGGGACATCGTGTGTAAACTTGTGGGACATCGTGTGTAAACTTGTGGGGACATCGTGTGTAAACTTAGGGACATCGTGTGTAAACTTGTAGGACATCATGTGTAAACTTGTGGGACATCGTGTGTAAACTTGTGGGGACATCGTGTGTAAACTTAGGGACATCGTGTGTAAACTTGTAGGACATCGTGTGTAAACTTGTTGGGACATCGTGTGTAAACTTGTGGGGACATCCTGCGTAAACTTAGGGACATCGTGTGTAAACTTGCAGGACATCGTGTGTAAATTTAGGGATATCCTGTGTAAACTTGTGGGGACATCGTGTGTAAATTTGTGGGGACATCGTGTTTAAACTTGTGGGGACATCGTGTGTAAACTTGTGGGGACATCGTGTGTAAACTTGTGGGGACATCGTGTGTAAACTTGTGGGAACATCGTGTGTAAACTTGTAGGACATCGTGTGTAAACTTGTGGGGACATCGTGTGTAAACTTAGGGATATCCTGTGTAAAATTGTGGGGACATCGTGTGTAAATTTGTGGGGACATCGTGTGTAAACTTGTGGGGACATCGTGTGTAAACTTGTAGGACATCGTGTGTAAACTTGTGGGGACATCGTGTGTAAATTTGTGGGGACATCGTGTGTAAAGTTGTGGGACATCGTGTGTAAACTTAGGGATATCCTTTGTAAATTTGTGGGGACATCGTGTGTAAACTTGTGGGAACAACGTGTGTAAACTTGTGGGGACATCGTGTGTAAACTTGTGGGGACATCGTGTGTAAACTTGTGGGACATCGTGTGTAAACTTAGGGACATCGTGTGTAAACTTGTGGGGACATCGTGTGTAAACTTGTGGGGACATCGTGTGTAAACTTAGGGACATCGTGTGTAAATTTAGGGACATCGTGCATGTAGACTTGTGGGGACATCATGTGTAAACTTAGGTACATCGTGTGTAAACTTGTAGGACATCGTGTGTAAACTTGTGGGGACATCGTGTGTAAACTTGCGGATATCCTGTGTAAAAGTAGTATAGAAAGTGGGGCTACCAGCACACTTTTTCCATTTTTCATGTCTCAACTTTTTTCTCTGGGTAACTAGGCACTTTTTCCGTTTTTGTATTCCACATATAACTTTCGAGCAAATATGTGGAATCCAAAAATGGAAAAAGTGCTTAGTTCTCCAGAGAAGTTGAGACATTCAAATGGAAAAAGTTTGCTGTTAGCCCCACTTTCGAGACTACTAATAGGCGATGTGTCGCATGGTTTGAAGCCTATGAGACACGTGTCAGCTAGTAGGCTACAGAGTGAGGTGTCTAAACGTGGGGCTGCTGCTGGTGAGGATGTCGCTAGTAATAAGACTATGTCAAGTGATATTACACGTGATCCTGATATGAACTTTATTTCAGATCATGAGTCGAGTGGGGCTCGTGGTTCGAAAAGGTCTAAGGACTTAGCTATATTAAATAATAAAACGACTCGTGTGAAAATGTCTGAGAGTAAACGTAACTCTATTATGGATGGTAATGTTACTCGTAGTGGTACACTATCGAGCGGTGGTGCACGTGGTCCTGCTATAGGTTCTGGTGAATTAGTTATGCCTAATATTAAGATGAGTTTTCTAGAGAGGATGTCTGGCTATCTAGCTGACGCTAAAGCATTGGGGTATAAGTGGATGGACCTTATTAGAAAGGTATGTTAATAGAGTCACCAGAGTTAGGGAGGTCAGAAAGATTCGAGAGGCTAGACGTGATCTTAGACGATATGTTAAGAGGTCACGACTAAGTCGGGAGGCCTTAGACAAAGAGTATGAGAGAGTCATTAGTCTTATTGCTGAGATGAAACCTCCTACTGTAGTACAAAGGAGAGTTGCTCTCAAAGGGTACACCAAGTCGTATAGTGTTGAGGTGGTCTACAAAAAGGATCCACTAAAACAACTAGTCAAGACTAGAGGAGTAGTAGGCTCGGCTTTACAGAAAGAGTTAGAGAGACTGAAAGGTTTAAAGTTTTCTGAGACATTGAAAGTGACTCTAGAGAAACAAATTGGTGATGGAGAGTCTATGTTTAAGACAGCCTTCTTCAATAGTGTGGTCAAAACAGTGACTAATAGTGTTGATATTAGTGGGACTACGAAGCAAGCTAGTGAGGAGATAGTGAATCGTATAGCTGTGTGGTTGTCAGAAGGGTCTGGGTGGGTTGTAGATAGTATTAATGATCACTATATTAATGTGGTAGTGTATAATCCTCTTAAAGGATCGAGTTATATTGAGCTACCGGAAGAGTTGAGGAACGCGTCGAAAGGTTTGATTAATATAAAGAATGAAGATGACAAGTGTTTCATGTGGTGTCACGTGTTGCACAAGTGTCCTGTAGGAAAGAATCCGCAGAGAGTGTCGAAGCACAAGAAGAACGTAGGTTCTGTCAATTATGAGGGAGTGAGTTTTCCAGTGGATACGAAACAGTACAACAAGATAGAGAGGCAGAATAATATTAGCATCAGCGTGTTTGGGTATGAGAACAAGCAGACATTTCCTATCTACGTTTCTGAGGAGAGGTTCGAGGATTATATGGACCTGCTGCTAATAACGAATGGTGTTAAACGACATTACGTGTACATCAAAGACTTTGATAGGTTTATGTGTGGTCAGTCTAAAACACAAGTGCCGCAAGAGTTTCTGTAGGTACTGTCTTCAATGCTTTACTACCAGTGAGATTCTTGAGAAGCATAAGGAGGTTTGTATGGTGGTAAATGGTAAGCAAGCGATCAAGATGCCAGCTGAAGAAGACAGTACTCTTGAGTACGTAAATTATCACAAACAATTAGAGGTACCATTCGTGATATACGCAGACTTCGAGGCTATCACAGAGAAGGTCGACAACGTGACACCACTTACAGGATCGTACACTAGTGAGTACCAAAGACACACGGACTGTGGGTATGGGTACAAAGTAGTATGCTGTTACGATGATAAATATAGTAAACCAGTAGAGATGTTTCGAGGTAAGAACGCAGTTAGGAAGTTCATGAAAAAGATGCTAGAGGAGGTTAAATACTGCAAGAAAGTCAGAAAGGAGCATTTTAATAAGGACATGGTGATGACCATAGCTGACAAGGTTAACTTCAAGGAAGCGACTAAATGTCATATTTGTGACAGAGAATACAAAAGGGAACAAGTGAGAGTTAGAGATCATTGTCATGTCACTGGTAAGTATAGAGGTTCGGCACATCAGTTATGTAATAGGAACTATAGACTGACTGATAAGATACCTGTCATATTCCATAATCTAAGAGGGTACGATAGTCACTTCATAATGCAAGAGATAGGCAAGCTAGGTCAGAAAATCAACGTCATACCAAATAATATGGAGAAATATATGGCATTCATGTTAGGTAAACATCTAGTGTTTCTAGATAGTTTCCAATTCATGAGCTCTAGTCTAGCCAACCTGGTGAACAACCTACCAAAGGAATGTCTCAAGTATACGTCTGAACTATTTCAAGGTGAGGAGCTAGAGTTGATGTCGCGAAAAGGTGTGTACCTGTATGACTATATGGATAGTCTCGATAAGTTTAACGAACTTGAGTTGCCATCAAAGGAGAGTTTCTACAGCATCCTAAACGACGAGCATGTGTCAGACACAGACTACGAGCACGCTCAAGAAGTGTGGAAGACAATGGGTGTGGAGAATATGGGTGAGTACCACGACCTATACCTAAAGTCTGACGTGTTACTACTGGCTGACGTGTTCGAGAACTTTAGAAGAACGTGTAAACAGTACTACCAGTTAGATCCTTGTCATTACTTCACATCACCTGGACTATCGTGGGACGCTGCTCTAAAGATGACAGGAGTGGAACTAAAGTTAATGACTAACATTGATATGTTTCAGTTCATCGAGAAAGGAATGCGGGGTGGTGTCTCCTGCATAACACATAGGCACGGAGAAGCTAATAACAAATACATGAAGGGGTATGATAGTAGTAAACCATCGAAACACATCGTATACCTAGATGCGAATAACCTTTACGGTTGGGCTATGTGTCAGTATCTACCAACTGGTGGATTTGAGTGGGTCGAGGGTTTTGACATCAACAATCTAGATAAATATAACAACGACTCAGACAAGGGGTTGATACTTGAGGTTGATTTAGAGTATCCAGAGGAGTTACACAATCTTCACAACGACTATCCTTTAGCCCCTGAGAGGATGAAAGTAAGTAGTGATATGTTGTCAAACTATTGTAAGACAATCCAAAACAAGTTCAAGATATCTGTAGGAGAGGTTGCAAAGCTTGTACCTAACCTAAACGATAAGACTAAGTACGTCGTTCATTATAGAAACCTACAGTTATACAAAAGTTTGGGAATGAAGGTTAAGAAGATACATAGAGTACTTCAGTTCGATCAGTCACCATGGCTCAAGCAATATATCGACTTTAATACAGACAAGAGGACCCAAGCGAAGAACGACTTTGAGAAGGATTTCTTCAAGCTCATGAATAATAGTGTATTCGGAAAGACTATGGAGAATCTACGAAAGCGTGTGAACGTGGAGTTAGTAACAGACAAGGAAAAACTGAAGAAACTAACGTCAAAACCAACCTTTGTGAGCAGTAAGATATTTGACAATAACTTGGTAGCAGTTCACAAGATCAAAGAGACACTAACTCTAAATAGACCAGCATACGTAGGTATGTGTATTCTAGACTTGTCAAAGACATTGATGTACGACTTCCACTACAATAACATCAAAAAGGAGTATGGCAACAAAGCCAAACTACTGTTCACAGACACGGATAGCCTAATGTATGAGATTGAGACGGAGGATGTACGCTAACAAAGAAATGTTCGATTTTAGTGGATATGATAAGTCATCTCCTTACTTCGACCCAACTAACAAGAAGGTTATTGGTAAAATGAAGGATGAGACATTAGGAGTTCCCATCGTTGAGTTCGTTGGTTTAAGGTCGAAAATGTATAGCTACATAAAAGAGGATGGAAAAGGTGGGAAGACTGCTAAAGGTATCAAGAAGAGTACCATTAGAAATAATATAAGACACGACAACTATAAAAGTGTCCAGACAAATGGTGAGCAAATGTCTCACATAATTAAAACTATTCGCAGCAAGAGCCACCAACTAGGAAGCTACGAAATAAATAAGATATCCTTAAGTTGCTTTGACGACAAGCGACATATACTACCAGACGGTGTATCTAGCTATGCGTATGGACATTACAAAATAGTCCAGAACTAGCTGTTTAAATTTCTAAAATGTTTTTTAGTCTTGATGTGTTTATATTTAGAGGTCACGTGGTATGACTGATCGCACGTCTCACACACCCACTTATGAGTTCTCATCCACTCTTTGGTTTGAGCTCTGGATGCTATCAAAGCTTCTTCTTTGGTTTGGTAAATTTTTGGTCTTGCCATTATATATTACCATATATTTTATTTATCCACTCGTTGTAGTATGGATCTCCTCTCCCATCCCAACCTAGATCCTTGTATACTACACTATACAGGTTATACTCGAATCGTACCTTAACCTTACCAGGTTTGAGGTCGTTAAGACTACCTCTCAACTCTATACCTCTTCTAGAGCATATTCTTATGACATAGAAAATATATTTCGATATGTTCTTGACAATCAGTTTGTTTCTTTTAAGAGACCATATTGTCTCTATAAAATCACTGACAACTGTTGGTATGTCACTCTCGTTAACTAGTTCAGTCAACATTCTATCTAGCCACTTACTATAACTATGAGTCGATTTCTTGTACATCCAAATGTTAGATACAAAGTTTCTCACGTGTCCGTAGGTAGTCTCTCCACACTTGTTACAACTAAATACACCATCTTCGATTTGGGTTCTGTGGTTATTACACTCGTAACAGTATGTGGTGTCGTGCCACTTTTTTTGGTGTTGCGTCCTTACTTCCATTCTTGATCTCGTCCACTGTGTACCCTAATGTAGTACCACTCCACTTTTTTGATGTCTCAATCTCATCCAATGTATACCCAGCATAGAACATTCTCATTGTACGTTCGTCAACCATCTAAGTTAGTATACTATATATATCTTTAGACTATAGTGTAGTAACTTCGTGGTTGTCGGTTAGTATCTCCCACTCACACTTTATTGTTGTGACCTGTTTTAGAGCGTCTGATAGTAGTTGTTCCAACTCTTCTATCTGACGAGTTTGGTAAGAGAGTGTCTCTGTCAAGTTACGCTTTTTATCAAATTCCATAGCCATCTCCTTCAAAGTTTTAGTGCTCATTTCTATAACACTCTATATATTAAGTAACCTAAAGGTAGTCCAACAACTCCAACGAATACCGTTTGGTATTCTTTCATCTCACCTGAAGGTTTGTAATAGTCTGACAACTCAGGCTCTTTACTAAATGTCTTCCCATCATACTGTATAGTCAGTACTTGTCTTAGTTGATCCAGAGCGTGGTTCGTGTCGTTTATGTCTGCATTAGCATCTGACAACTGTTGTCTTAATTCCTGAACTTTATCTCTCTGACGAATCTCGTTCTCGTAGAACTTTTCTTTCGCTCTTGCAAGACTCTCCAATGCTTTGTTGTGTCTCTTTATCTCTGTCTCGTAGCCGGTATGGTTTAGCTTGCTGAATATAAATCCAGCTCCTGCGAATGCTATAGCGTTGAATAAACCACCTGCTATCACACTAGCCATTATGTATTACGTTAGATTATTTTGAGAACGGGTCAATAGGTAAGTATTTCTTGCTCTGCGCCCACTTAACGAGTAGCGTTGAAACGCCTACAGCAGTCGCTAACTTGAGGGTGCCCTTCACTGATTCAGGAGTGCCTAACGGTTCTTTTAGTACTTTCTTTGATGCCATGGATACGGCTACGGCTCCAGCAGTCACAAGGGCTGCGTCGTATAGCTCGTTCATCAGTTCTTTTCTGTCTATTGATGCCATATATTATACGACATGTTTTAATCGAAGCTGTCGAGTTTACGTGGTGGTTTTACAACGACGGTCTTAGGCTCCACTACTTGTTTGTCTTGCCTAATCGTATAGTACAGCGAGCCAGCGGCTATTACCACTCCTATAGTGCCTATGATGTATCCGTAGTTAAAACTATCGTCCTCACTTGTGACTCTCTCTCTCATCTTCCTCTCTTTGGCTGCTTTAGATATAGCAGCCAAGCGTTTGCCTGCCTCTACTCTCTTAGGGTCTTTAACCCTTGTTGTCGACGTTATAATAGGTACGGACTCACTGTCAGTCATCTTATACTATACGTGGTGTCTTGTTACAGATGACCTCACAGTCGTCTCACAGGTCGTCTCGCAGATAGAGTATTCGATGAAAGTATCTTTGATGATTAGACAGTGTGGTTTCACTCTTAAATCTCCTATTGCAGTACTCACACAGAACTCTGGAGTCTCTCATATATGTCTCTATGAAATGTATTATCTCATGTTGGTCTGAGGATAGTAGCGTGTTGTACCCTTGTGATCTTAGTCTCCTTAATACCCTCATCTGGTTATTCCTAATAACCCCATTACCTTTCGGTGTTTTGAACTCTATAGCAAAACCATTATATCTCTTGTGTAGTTGCGGAACTATCAAATCTGGTTGCCCACCACTGTAACCCTTCTTCCATCCATCTATTCTTTTAGTAGATGTGTCTTGGTACTCTCCCAACCCTGGGATGACTATTGTTGGATGGTACTCTCTAATGTACTTCACAATGTCGTAGTGTAGATCTGTCTCACTCATTATTGACAACTGGTTGCATTGCGTGTACTGACCTGTTTTTCTAATAGACGGTAGAACTTCTGTGAATACCCATTTTTTAAACTTCTTAGCTGACTCCAATTTAGACGAAAATATTAGTCTGTACACACCTGGCTCGTTTATTTGCCAAACCATACTTTTGACCAACACCCCGTTTTGGGACGTTGATGTTTGGACCTTTATTTTCTCGTCGTCTGCCACATGGTCTGTTATAGCCTTACCTGGTCTCTTATATCCTAAGATTTCAGCTGCCTCTTTTCCATAGAACCAAATATTGTCTCCATCTTTTACAGCAGTGACTGACATGTCGTTATTTCTAAATATTTGAGTGATACTCATCACCTATAATATACCACATGTTTTATTTTTGTGTTTAAATAGCAGTCATCTTAAGAAATTAACCACTTAATAGCACGAACGCGTGATCTGACCAAGGTCCCAAAACGGGACCTTGGTCAAAGTGACCCTTCTATCGATCACAAACATACTATCAGTAGGGGGTCACATGTAGTGTCTTAATATTTTACTAATATTTGCACGATATTAGGACATCTTAATTGTAGTCTTCGAAGTAGCAGTTATTTTTAAGAATTGCTGACACCCTGTTTTAGTGGTCAGCTATTCTTAAAAAATAATTGCTTAATACTCCTGGTTCTGATATATAGACTGTACTCGGGTGTATATTTTTAAACCCTGTTGAGACGATGGGGTTTAAAAAAACAATAATTTTCTTAGCACAAACACGTGATCTGACCAACCCCCCGTTTTGGGGGGTTGGTCAGAACAAACTCCTAATTGGTGGTACTTCTGAGCACCTACTCTTGGAACTTGTCGACTGACACATCACTGGTTCTTGCGTGTAGACCTGTGTTTAGAGAGAGGTCGGAATCGGACCCCGCTTGTGTCTCGTATACTTTATTATACCTTTTCACCATTCCGTTGATTGGTGGACACAAGTCAGTCACATTATCGTCCAACACTTTAACGTCTGAGAGAAACGTTGACTCATTGTAAGGAAGACCTCTAAGATACGATCTTAGTTGTGTCAATATCTTTTTGTAGCTAGTGTGCGCAAATTTACAATGCTCCACTCTACTCGTCAGATTGGATTTAGCCAAGTAGCCTTGGATGATCACATCAGGACCACTAATACAAGCAATGATTAGAGGGTTAGCTGTTATCGATCCAGCTACAATCCCTACGGTCGTTAACCCTATGCTAGTCATGTTTAACGATAGTTTAACTTTCTTCAACCTCTTGTATTTCCATTTGTAACAGGCTTCTAGTTTGTGGTAGTACGCGTACAAGCGTTTTGAGCTCTAGCACCTCTTCCTCTGACATATCCTTTGATATGTGATTGAAAACAACAACTGACTTCTTCCTCATATATCTTAGCTCACATCATATTCCTTCATCATATCTCTACCAACTAATATTATGTCTCGGCTCGTCATGTAGCCAGAGACAACCCTCACACCGTAGAACTCTATCAAAGACGGGTACTTATAGGGTGCGAGTGGTATTTTTGGTCGATACACTCCAAAGATCGTTACGTGAGGAGACCCTATCTCTTCGTAATTAGCTGTGAAGTCTGAGTCTGTTGATCTTATGTTGTTCACCTTAACGTAGGAGTTACCCATCCGCCAATGTATTGATATCATATGTCTCTTGGTGATGTCCGATGTTATTTGGGATTGTACACGTATACTCATTTGCTGGAGAAGCCACCACCATATGATAATTTATCGTTTTCGCCTCCTTTGTATCCTATGTATTTGTCCCACGATCCATCATCGTTTGAGATAATTGCCTCCCAATCTATCGTAGAAACCCTCGTGACTAACCTCACTACCATAAAAACGGATATGTCACAGTATTGCATACGTGGACAGTTAAAATGCACTCCAGCTTCAAACGGAATTGGAGTTAGCTCGGGGGATAGGAAGCTATGACCATTGTTAACACCAATAATAGGACCATACGTTGGGTCGTATTGTACTAACATGTTTGTTTTATCTCTAATGGTTTTCACTTTATTTGTTCCACTGTGGTATTCCACCATACTCACAGCATGGTTTGTGACGTTAAAATCAAATATAACGTTATAGGACTGCGTTCTAAAGTATTGTGATAAGTATACAGACTCCAACACTTTTTTACTGACAGCATCCCAATCATCTTCTGGGTCTGCTATGTTTTTGAGTGCCCTGAACGCCATATCTATGTCTCCAGACATCCTCCCACCGCTAACACTTAACTTAGGGTCACTGTCTAGATGTCTCTTCGCTCTTCTTAATATTTTGTCGCTCTCGTAGTCTCTGTCCTCAAATCCATAACTTAGACTCATTATGTTATAACATATATTTGCTTACTAAATAGCCAGACGCAGCCGAAACCAATAGAACTAGCCCCAACTCTGTAGTGTTGTCACCTGGTGTCGCCTCTAGACGACGTTCTTGATGTGTCACCTTTGGTTTGTCAAGTGTCTCCAGATGCTCTCCACCTTCCTGGTGTGCCAGGTTTGATGTCACCAGACGATTCGTCACCTTTGGTTTGTCAAGTGTCTCCAGATGCTCTCCACCTTCCTGGTGTGCCACGTTTGATGTCACCAGACGATTCGTCACCTTTGGTTTGTCAAGTGCCTCCAGGTGCTCTCCACCTTCTTGGTGTACTTTCTTAACCTCAGTCGTTTTCGCGTAGTTTAACCCACTGTTTACCCCAAACTTCATACTCTGTGTAGCAGTCTTCAATAGGTTGTTGTACCCAGCGATTTTGTTCTTTAGGATTACAACGTTACTTGGCATTAACCACGTAGACGGTGACAGCGCAAGGTTTTGGACAACGTTAGTGTCCCTAATCGACTTGTTCATGTTGAGAATCCACGTTGACACGTCGTAGTTTATAACACTATCCTCCACCAACTTTCGGAACTCTTGTTGAGTCTCTAGACTGCCTGCAGAATCACCAACGACTGACACACGTGTTCTCGCTTGTGCACCAAGTGTGGAGTAAACAAAGGCTTCTATGGACTGATTTAGATATTGTCGCCCAATGTTGGTGAAACCATTCGACACCAGAGGAACGTATCGTTTGTAGTCGTTATTAACGTCGTTAATCGTGAAGACTCTCTCCTCACCTGTTGTACCATCAGCAAGGACTCTACCTTGGTAGTAATGTTTTCTAGGAATCTTGTCTGTCTTACCATACAATTCTCCAGCGTCAAACTCTCTACTTATCGATCTCATACTCTCACCACCTTCCATCCTTCTGAGAAGTCTTCTAACAGTAAAGTACAGATGAAACCTCATTACACTAGTGATAACAGGGTGAACTTCTTGCGATGGTGACAAGTGTTGTAACGACACTCCACAACAGAAACTCGCACAATACGTTGCAAACACGACCCTATAGTAGCTCTCATTATCGTCCCACTTTGACTTTGTCTTTGACGTGGTGATTTGTAATATTGGTAACTTTGAGAGAAAGTAGTTCTTTTGATTAACGAAGACTCTAAAGTTATTCACTGGGTAGTTCAACACGTTTTCCGTTGGATAGCCATCCCAAAGTCCCCAGTGGTTCTTGCGACCTTTTGATAGTGGTTGGATAGTTCCACCAGATAGCCATATTTTTGGAAACTTGTCGTCGTGACCTTTTGGAGACTTGTTGTGTAACCAAATCCACATACTCTTGTCGTTTTTGAAGGTATCACTAGTTATGTTAGTACTTATGATGTCGTTGTTTCTAAAATATATGTCAACGCCATTAACCTCACCGTCTTGTGAGACAGTTGGATCGAACTCAAACTTGCTCAAAGTGATGTGAGGGTACTTTTGACTAGATTCAGCTTAGCCACGCGTATGGCGTTAGCTATCTCTTCCTGGTCAGGTATCATTGGTTTGTTTATCGTTAGATACTTAGTATACTCCGGGTTACTCTTAAACCTACTTGAGTCTATCGAAACGTCACCAATATTGGTTTTCGTCACGAAGAATATATGTATATGCATATTGTCGTCAACATCAAGAAAAAACCTATTCTTGTCAGCATAAGGATACTTTCTTTTGAACACATCCATCATAACATACCGTACGTTATATGAGAGTGGTAGTATTGATTAGTGGTTCAACGAAAACTATAGACCTACCAGAGTCAACTATAGCAACTAACTCAGACCTTCACTTACTAGTGAAGAAGGCAACCATCTTTTGGGACTACGTTAACGTAACCACAGTCAACAGTAAGATAACTTATAACAGTAACAACCACGTTTTTAGTCCTGGGTACCACACCTTTAAAACGATTGCCGACGACTTGAAAGAGTTAGGAGACGTCAAGCTAGTGGCTAACAGATATGACTCGACGTGTACGATAACAACTGATCAACAAATAGAACTGTTTAAATTTGGACAACTTTTAGGGTTTGACGAAAACACTACAATAGACACCACAAAAACCAGTCCTAACGTTGTGAACGTTAACAGAGGACTGAAATACATACAAGTAACATCTAATATTGTGGACAGGTCTAATAACATAGTTAATGGTAACAAAAGTGGTTGTATCGCAGTACTGCCAATAACTAGCACACAGACACTTAAGGGCTCTGTACAACATTTTGGTGTTGGGTCGAAAATCCCAATAAACAAAGGAGTCATCAACCAACTAGAGTTCAAGATAACAGATCAGGACGATAACAGTATTAACGTTGGCGAGGTGTTGTTAGATTTACACATCACGTAGTGTATATGGAGCAAGAACTAAGAGATATTTACTACAACCCATCAACTGGTTACCAATCTGCCGAGAGGCTGTACCAAAAGGCACAAGAAGGCGGTCTAAACGTTAGTAGGGTAAAGATAAAGGACTGGTTAAAATCTCAAGACACGTACACCAGGTACAAACCAGTTGTTAAGAAACACAAGTTTAGACAAACATTTGTTGACTATCTGGGTGAGCTGCAGATACAGATGGACTTGGTTGACATGGGCAAGTACAAGCATAAGAACAACGGGTACTACTGGATACTAACAGCCACTGAGATCCTTAGTAGGTATGCTTTCGCAATACCCGTCTATAGGAAAGACACGAAAAACATGACTAAGGCTGTCACAAAGTTACTAGAGAAGGCTAAGGTTAGATTTGGCGAGTACCCAAAGCTGACTCAGTTTGACGACGGTAAGGAATTCTATAACGTTGGTGTGAAGGATCTATTGGATAAACACGATGTTAAGTACTTCAGCACGAACTCTGATAAAAAGGCAGCAGTCGTGGAACGGTTTAACAGAACACTCAAGACGTCTATGTGGAAATACTTCTACAGTAAAGGAACGTACAAGTGGATTGACATTCTAGACCAGCTTGTTGAGAATTACAACAATACCAAACATAGTACTATTTTAATGAAACCTAAAGACGTTAGTAAGAAAAACGAAAACGAAGTATGGACGACATTGTTTGGACACCATTTCGGTGACTACCCACTACCAAAGTTTAAAGTAGGTGAGAATGTCAGGATATCAAAGTACAAGAGCATATTTGCAAAAGGGTATGAGGCTAACTTCACTGAGGAGCTATTCAAAGTGACAAAAGTCATACGCGGTGACCCTACCGTGTACGAGATAGAGGACCATGAAGGGGAACCCATCATTGGTAAGTTCTACGAGGAAGAGTTGTCAGCTGTTGATAAAAAAGACGATGTATATAAAGTTGAGAAGATACTAAAGAGAAAGAAGGTTAAGGATAAAAAGATGGTTTTGGTTAAGTGGCTTGGCTACGATAGTAAACACAATTCATGGATACCAGAGAGTGATATTCAAAACATTGAGTAGTATATAATGGCTGAAGGAGGGTTCGATGAAATCGAAATGCAACATCTTGACGAGTTTAAGGAGTATACGGACAAGGAGTTAGAAAAAGAGTTTGAGATGCTCGACGCTATTGATCCCACAGAATATGATACAACGTCAGAAAATACTGGTGTGCGCGGCTGAATCACCAGGGTGAAACGAGAGATAGAGAGGAGAGTCATAGCACGCAGAGTACAAGACAGAATCAGACATGCGGAGACATCATTCACAGGCAGAAAAGATGGGGAAACAGTGTTAATCACTAGTAAAGGCAGCGACGTCACCACTGAGGCTCCAGCAGTAGTATTTGCTGAACCGGCGACATATGGTGACGTCCACGACGAGAGCTTCAATTTAGCTTTCGAAGAGGCTAGCGAAATCGAAAGAAGACTGAAAGAACTAAAAACATTCAACAAAGATATTGTAGAAAATGGTATAAAAAGAACCAATCTAATAAATAGAAAAATACATGAATTGTATAACAAAATACTAAGAAATGATGATGTGTCAAGGAATATAGTCAATAGGTCATACGTGACAACCTCAGGATCTATTCTTTTCAAACCGATAGACAAAGATGGTAAATATTTGGTACCTAAACTAATACTAAAACCTCTAAGAAATGGTTTGGTCTACAGTACAGACACTAAAAGTAAGAGTGCGATTGAACAGTTTAAGCAGTTGGTCGGTCAAATCCCCGACACAACAACTGACGTTAGAACAGAAAATGTAGACACCCCAACAACTGACGATAGAACAGAAGACACCACAGTTTCAAGTGACTTCCCAGTAATTGGAACAGAAGCGAACTACGATAACGTATTTGGGTTAACAGAAGAAGAGAATCGTGAGTTAATAGGTGTCCTAAACCCAAGTGATACAATCGATCCAGACACTAGACCACAATTTCTAACAGTTCAAGCCGACTATTTTCAGGACGCTATTGACAAGACCACAGACGATATGAATAGAGAGGAATATAATTCCGTAAAGAGGACAGAATTGTATAAGAGATTGACAGGTCTCGAGATAGCTAAGGGTCGAACCTTAAACCAATTGGAACGTGAGAATGTTAGGGAGCGACAAGAAGAGGACATCACTCGGTTACAAAAAATAAAGGAGTGGTTTAGAGAAAATTGGTTAGGCGCTTCAGCTTTAGGAATAACCATAGCCTCTTTCATCACCACGATTATAATATCCGCTAGAAGCGTAGTCTTCAAAGGTGGTCAAGCACTTGGAAAACTAGGAAAAGCTATAACTAACCTAGCCACAAAGGCTGGCCCTCTACTGGCTGGACTGCTAAACGTGGTGGCAACTGCGCTAAAGTGGGGAGCTGCAGGCATATCTTGGTTAGCGTCTAATGTATGGATCCTAGCGATAGCACTAGCTTGGTTCGTCTACGATCAGTACAAACAGAGGAAATAAAACATGTGTTATAATATATAGTATGAACACTAGTGAAAAAGAGTTGCTTCCTGGATATAGACGTCGTATATATTGGGCGCCAACATGGCTGCCACGCGTTTTGGTGCTCTCTTCTTTTTATGCTTTTCATTGATCTTTGATCAAATTTATTGTTATCGTTGGTCGGATAAAGATGGATATAATATTGGTTCACCTCATGGGTCAGGTTTTGGTGATTTGAGAAAGCCACATACCTTGGTGGTGAAGTTTTATTTCAAGTGTCAGGGGCGTATTGTTGACCTTCGCGGCCGAAGCGGCTTCAAATGTTCGTGTTATCCGCTTAGCAAATGGACCAAACATGGACAAATGTGTCTAGTTATACCAGGTCACGATCCACCATTAGATATCACTATCTTTGGTGATATTCTAAGCAATCCTGGACCTGTAAATAACGTAGTTCGCTTTGAATCTTGCAACAATCAGGACAAGAACTTTTGTTTGTATAAATCTTCAACGACGGCATATACTCGACATCGGTTATTTGCAATTAGACGTCTCAAACGTGATGTTCCACCACCACACGTTCTACAGGTATTCAAGAGCTATAACATCCTAAAATATCGTGGATCAAGAGGTGGCAAACAGCGTATCCATGTGCGAATATCTCGTCGAAATAACAGTTGTGGTGCTGGTTATGTAAATTCGCGGTGTTTTGAAAATTTGACAACAATTTCCCATGAACCTGCTCCGTTGCGTAATGAACTTCGCCCGGTCGATTGCTGCGTTCTGAATACTAGATCTGTTAACAACAAATCTTATATGATAAAGGACTTCGTGATCAGTAATAATATTGACATTTTGGCTCTGACCGAAACATGGCTAAAAGGAGATGTGGCTGATGAAAGAATAATAAACGATCTTTGTCCCATGGGATATCTACTCAAGCATATTCCCAGACAATCGCGTGGTGGTGGGGTTGCAGTCTTGTATAAAACATGCTTCAAACTTAAAGTTAAGTTTACAAAATCCTACAAATCATTTGAACGCCTGGACTTTACTTTGAAATATTCATCTGCGAATGTACGAATGATAGTTATTTATAGACCTCCTCCATCTCAAAAGAATGGGCTGACAAAGAACTTGTTTATGGATGAATTCAGCAAATTTCTTGAATTGCTTGTTCCTGTACCTGCGAGTTTGGTTATAATGGGTGACTTTAATCTACACCTTGATTCACCGACTGACGTGTCAACATCTCAATTTTTAAACTTGCTTGAGACTTTTAACTTAAAACAACATGTTAATTCATCCACTCACAGGAATGGTCATATACTTGATTTAATCATTACTAGAGCGGATGACGACCTGGTGTCTAATGTCACAGTGTCTGACCCAGTGATTTCTGATCATTGTGCTGTGCACTGTAGCTTATCACTAGCAAAACCCTGTCTACCACGGAAAGAAATCAGTTATCGGAAAGTGCATTCAGTGAATCTGGAGAGTTTTATAAGCGACATTAAAAACTCGTCATTGTTGAAGAACTATTGTACCGTTGACGATGTAACTGATCTCTACGAACTCTACGATACTACACTTTCATCTGTTTTAGACTCCCATGCTCCAATCAGGAAGTGCGTTATCACCCTCAGACCATCTGCCCCATGGTATACTGACGAAATTAAAATCGAGAAAGCAAAAAGAAGGCGTCTAGAGCGTTTATGGCGTAAAAATAAACTAACCGTCAACAGAGACATCTATGTTGAGCAATGCAATCGTGTAAACAGTCTAATTTTTTGCTCGAAGATGAAGTTTTATTCAAACCTTATTGAGGACAACAACAAAAACCATATTGTCCTGTTCTCTGCAGTGGATAAGATGCTAAACAAGAAATCTGTTAAGAAGTTACCATCTCACGATAATGCCAAGGATCTTGCTAACAAATTTGCTGACTTTTTTACTTCAAAAATTGTTGCTATAAGAAGGGATTTTGTTTTTCCTCCCATTTCATCTTCATGCACGGACAACACTTCTGTACCGGAGTTAGGACTTTTTTCACCTACGACTACTAGTGAGCTTGAGATTCTTCTAAGAAACACTACGATCAAATCATGCACCCTGGATCCTATACCTGCTGGGATTTTTAAAGGCTGTTCAAGTGTGCTACTTCCTATTATTAAAGAAATTGTTAACAGGTCACTTACTGATGCTGTTGTTCCTCAAAAATTTAAAGAAGCTGCTCTGACACCCATTCTCAAGAAACAATCACTAGACCATGAGCTATTCCCAAATTTTAGACCAATTTCCAACCTTAGATTTGTATCTAAAGCCGTGGAAAAGGTGGTAGCAGCTCGTCTCATTACGCATGTCAATGATAATAACTTGAATGAACTCTTTCAATCTGCCTACAAAAAGGGACATAGCACGGAAACAGCACTTGTTAGAGTTCACAACGATATTCTACGAGCTATAGACGATCATGAATGTGTGATATTGCTATTATTGGACCTGTCAGCAGCTTTTGACACTGTTAACCACACCATTCTATTGGACAGACTCAGTAGTCGTTTTGGTATCAGAGGAAAGGCTTTGGCATGGATACGTTCTTATTTATGTGACCGCACTCAGTTTGTCTGCATTGAAGATGAGCGCTCTACAAATCGTGATCTATCTTGCGGTGTACCCCAAGGATCCGTGCTAGGCCCCATTCTGTTCTTATTGTACACTGCGCCACTTGGTGATCTCATCAGACGGCATAATATGTCGTACCACTTATACGCTGACGATACTCAGATCTATTTGTCCTTCCAACCATCAGCTGATGGTGAACCTCACATTTCTAAATCTAAAGTTGAGGAGTGTATAAGAGTTATCAACACCTGGATGTTTGAAAACCAACTGAAACTAAATAGCGATAAGTCAGAACTTCTTCTTTTGAATGCTAGCCACCGTCCATTTCCATCATTGGACTCCATCCGTGCTAACACTGAACAAATACATCCATCTGATTCGGCAAAGAATATTGGAGTCTGGTTCGATAGCTATCTAACAATGGATAAACAAGTGAACTCTATATGCAAGGCTGCTTTCTATCATCTCAAAAACATTTCCAAAATTAGGAAATATATCTCCCGCCATCATTGTGAGATCTTAATTCATGCTTTCATTACTGCCAAGTTAGATTTTTGTAATTCTTTACTATCTGGCCTTCCAGTGCGACAGTTTCAGAAGCTACAACATGTCCAAAATTCCGCTGCGCGCCTTCTGACATATAGTTGCAAATATGACCATATAATGCCTGTCCTTAAAGAACTACACTGGCTGCCCATCGCCGAAAGAATAGATTTTAAAGTATTACTACTGACTTTTAAAGCTATGCACGGGACTGGACCTTTTTATTTAAATGAACTTCTGCATCCATATAAGCCTTCAAGATCACTACGCTCCTCAAATAAGAACTTCTTAATTATTCCCAATTATAATCTAAAATCTTATGGCCTTCGAGCTTTTTCCGTTTACGCTCCTATTTTATGGAATAAATTGCCTGAAGATATTAGAGCAATGAACAATATTACTGTTTTTAAAACTGCCATCAAGACGTTTCTTTTTAAACGTGTATTTTCTTTTTAATAACGTGTATTTGCTTTCTATTTATTTATTTATATATAATTTATATTGTTACTTTCATTTTAATATGTAAATATAGTTCTTGTTAGATTAGAGTAGATACTGTAAAGCGCTTTTGGATAACTAGTAGAATTAGCGCTATATAAATAAATTATTATTATTATTATTAAATATCTGCTATCAAAGGCACAAGAACCCGTCACGTTGTGACACTGAACCCTAACAAAGCCAATCCAGAGGAGGAGTTATACATTGATATCCCAAAGACAAAGGGTAACACTTGTTTGGTACCCTCCAGTTTCCATCTCCTATTCGACTTCAAAAGTGCGAACGCAAAATCATGGTTTCTTAATAACCTCTCGAGACTACTCTCTGAAAAACTGGTTATAAAACTAGCAGGTGAGACTGTGTACGACAACTGTGGTGAGAGTGTTATCGGTACGTACAGAGATTTATGGAGACCTAAAACAGAGCGAACGGCTATGATCGAATACGGCCTAGCAAACGAGAACCTTCGAAAGTTAATCTCGAAGGACGACAGCGGCGCGGCCAGTGGAAACGTACAAAAAGTTAGCGATGGTCTGATGTTCTCTATTCATGGCACCAAACAAAAGATTCAACTTGACAAGATTCTAGAAGATCACGGTTTATACGCACCGTATAATATGAACAATAATCTCAGGTACATAATCACACTCCCCAAAGCAACCGATATTATGGTGGCTCAATCTGGATCAGCTGTTACTGGTTATACGTTGGAGAACCTCGAATTGGAGTACGAAACTATCGAGAGTCAAGAGATCGCTGATGTAGTATCGTCTCTATACGCATCCGGTAGATCTCTATCATACGAGCACGTCACGCTAATGAAGACTGTGGAGTGGGATAAAGGAATCACACTTGTGAACGAAAATATTAACCTACCAAGAAAGTCAATGAAAGCTATCGTTCTACTCTTCACAAATAAGACAAGAACTGACAGTGAGGAGTTCGTCTACCCAAACATAGAGTCAGTCAAACTCACCATAGAAGGTGTGCCGAACATGGTCTACAGTCAAGGAATACCGAAATCAAGACTCTGGGGAGAAGCCAAAAGACTATTTGGACGAAAACTAGACTGTGACCAGCACATGACTGTCCAAAAGTTTTACAAAGACGGTTTCGCTTTGGTTGTTGACCTTAGATCTATCGAAGACAACGCGAAAGTAGCCACTGGAAAAAAGATCGTGAATACTCAGTCAGGAATACTGATGGAAATCATTAAAAAAGTCACAACAGCGAACGTCATGTGTAGAATATTCATACTCTCCGACGGACTCGTAAACCTTATCAACAACGATCTACAGTCAATCCAATACTAAAACATATAGTATTCTATATGAAAACGCCTTTTAACATGCTAATTGTTGGTATGACAGCCTGTGGTAAAACGCACTACCTCTTGGATATGATAGAGAAAGACTACATGAATCACTTCGATTACATCATTCTTATATGTCCAACATTTGAATGGAATAAAACGTACATAGAGTGGAAATACTTGAGAGACCCAAACTTTATCGCTATTCAATGTGAGCAAGACAAGGTCGACGTATTTCTTAAATACGTGACTGGTATTTACAAAGGCACCAATTCATTGATAATACTAGACGATTGCGCTGGTGGGCAGGACGTCAAAAACAGAACAAGCGAACTAGTTAAACTAGCCTTTAGCGCTAGACACTACAACCTATCCACAATAGTCATAACACAACAACTAACCTCAATTAGTAAACCATACCGTGAGAACATCTCAAAGTTAGTAACATTCTACAACCCTAACAGAAACGATATGAAAATTATCGTAGACGATTATCTCAACGGAGTTGATAAAGCGGAAATTGAGAAAATAATAAAACAGTTGAAAGACAATGAGTACGCAAGATTGGAGATACTTCTAAGACACCCGTACTCGTACGAACTAGTTATTCCGCAAAAACAAAACATACCACATAGTATATAGGACATGCCAAAACGTAAGACAAAAAATACTGAGACAATCGACGAACTCATCGAAGACATACAAGAAGCAGAACAGGAAGTGATCGATGAGTCACAAACCAACACACCACAAGCCGACGACACTCCACAAACTGATGTAGACAAGAAACGAGACGAACTAAGAAGACTCTCAGAGGATGGTGGGATAGACAAATCCGTCGCTTATCTCAAAAAGGCTTCAGATAAAGTCATCAACAAGATCTACGAAGAATGGGAGGTAAAAAGAATGGAGAAAGCGAACGTGTTTCTCTGTGATCTTTTAATAAGCAAGTTCGCCCACGCGTTAGGAGGGTTCAACGCTATTGAATCACCTGAAAAGCTAGAAAAAGAGTTCATCACTGACCAGCTACTTAAAAGAGACGTAGAGAAGTTTATATCATACGTATCCCCCTACCTCCCTTGTTTAGGGTTGTTATCGGGTGGACTAACAACTAGTAAACACTTATTCAGTCATATGGCTAGAGGGGAAATCCCCGAGGGGAACCCCTGAACGAAGGATACAGTTCTATCTAATTACAATAATTTACAAAACGACTTAAAGACATGAGTATACACTAACTTAATGAGTGTAGAACGTCAGGAGCCAGTGGAGGAAAAGACAGCGAGACTCAACAAAGAGTTGTTACTTATATACCAGATTAGAGAGATCAAACGACAACTCTTCGCTAAGACTATCTTAGAACGTGAGAAACTAGACGAGAGGTTTAAACATACTGTACTCGGGGAAAGGATGACTAGCCACGACAGAGAGTTGCAGCTTCTACGTACTAATACTCGAAAAACTATTTTGGGAAACGCGTGTGATGGTTTTAGAGTATAATTTATTTTTGTTTCATTTAACGAATTTTATTTAACGAAATTTATTTCGTATCGTTTTAGTAGTCTCGAAAGTGTGTGGTAACAGCACAGTTTTCAATTTTAGTTGCGAAGCACGAAAAATTGAAAACTGTGCTGGTAGCCCCACTTTCTATACTACTTGTAAACTTGTGGGGACATCGTGTATAAACTTGTGGGGACATCGTGTGTAAACTTGTGGGGACATCGTGTGTAAACTTAGGGACATCGTGTGTAAACTTAGGGACATCGTGTGTAAACTTGTAGGACATCGTGTGTAAACTTGTGGGGACATCGTGTGTAAACTTAGGGACAACGTGTGTAAACTTGTGGGGACATCGTGTGTAAACTTAGGGACATCGTGTGTAAACTTAGGGACATCGTGTGTATACCTGTACATCGTGTGTAAACTTGTGGGGACATCATGTGTAAACTTGTGGGGACATTGTGTGTAAACTTGTGGGGACATCGTGTGTAAACTTAGGGACATCGTGTGTAAACTTAGGGACATCGTGCATGTAGACTTGTGGGGACATCATGTGTAAACTTAGGTTACATCGCGTGTAAACTTGTAGGACATCGTGTGTAAACTTGTGGGGACATCGTGTGTAAACTTACGGATATCCTGTGTAAACTTGTGGGGACATCGTGTGTAAATTTGTGGGGACATCGTGTGTAAAGTTGTGGGGACATCGTGTGTAAACTTAGGGATATCCTTTGTAAACTTGTAGGACATCGTGTGTAAACTTGCGGATATCCTGTGTAAACTTGTGGGGACATCGTGTGTAAACTTGTGGGGACATCGTGTGTAAACTTGTGGGGACATCGTGTGTAAACTTGTGGGACATCGTGTGTAAACTTAGGGACATCGTGTGTAAACTTGTGGGGACATCGTGTGTAAACTTGTGGGGACATCGTGTGTAAACTTAGGGACATCGTGTGTAAATTTAGGGACATCGTGGATGTAGACTTGTGGGGACATCATGTGTAAACTTAGGTACATCGTGTGCAAACTTGTAGGACATCGTGTGTAAACTTGTGGGGACATCGTGTGTAAACTTGCGGATATCCTGTGTAAACTTGTGGGGACATCGTGTGTAAATTTGTGGGGACATCGTGTGTAAAGTTGTGGGGACATCGTGTGTAAACTTAGGGACATCGTATTTAAACTTGTGGGGACATCGTGTGTAAACTTGTGGGGACATCGTGTGTAAATTTGTGGGACATCGTGTGTAAACTTAGGGACATTGTGTGTAAATGTGTGGGGCATCGTGTGTAAACTTAGGGACATCGTGCATGTAGACTTGTGGGGACATCATGTGTAAACTTAGGTACATCGTGTGTAAACTTGTAGGACATCGTGTGTAAACTTGTGGGGACATCATGTGTAAACTTGTGGGACATCGTGTGTAAACTTGTGGGGACATCGTGTGTAAACTTAGGGACATCGTGTGTAAACTTAGGGACATCGTGCATGTAGACTTGTGGGGACATCATGTGTAAACTTAGGTTACGTCGCGTGTAAACTTGTAGGACATCGTGTGTAAACTTGTGGGGACATCGTGTGTAAACTTACGGATATCCTGTGTAAACTTGTGGGCACATCGTGTGTAAACTTGTGGGGACATCGTGTGTAAACTTGTGGGGACATCGTGTGTAAATTTGTGGGGACATCGTGTGTAAACTTGTGGGGACATCGTGTGTAAACTTAGGGACATTGTGTGTAAACTTGTGGGGACATCGTGTGTAAACTTAGGGACATCGTGTGTAAACTTAGGGACATCGTGTGTAAACTTGTAGGACATCGTGTGTAAACTTGTGGGGACATCGTGTGTAAACTTGTGGGGACATGGTGTGTAAACTTAGGGACATCGTGTGTAAACTTAGGGACATCGTGCATGTAGACTTGTGGGGACATCATGTGTAAACTAGGTACATCGTGTGTAAAATTGTAGGACATCGTGTGTAAACTTGTGGGGACATCGTGTGTAAACTTACGGATATCCTGTGTAAACTTGTGGGGACATCGTGTGTAAATTTGTGGGCGTCGTGTGTAAAGTTGTGGGGACATCGTGTGTAAACTTAGGGACATCGTGTGTAAACTTGTGGGGACATCGTGTGTAAATTTGTGGGGCATCATGTGTAAACTTGTGTGGAAATCGTGTGTAAACTTGTACATCGTGTGTAAACTTGTGGGGACATCATGTGTGAACTTGTGGGGACATTGTGTGTAAAGTTGTGGGAACATCGTGTGTAAACTTAGGGACATCGTGTGTAAACTTGTGGGGACATCGTGTGTAAACTTGTGGGGACATCGTGTGTAAACTTGTGGGGACATCGTGTGTAAATTTGTGGGGACATCGTGTGTAAACTTGTGGGGACATCGTGTGTAAAGTTGTGGGGACATTGTGTGGTGTATAACTTAGGGACATCGTGTGTAAATTTGTGGGGACATCGTGTGTAAATTTGTGGGGACATCGTGTGTAAATTTGTGGGGACATCGTGTGTAAACTTGTGGGTACATTGTGTGTAAACTTGTGGGGACATCGTGTGTAAACTTGTGGGGACATCGTGTGTAAACTTGTGGGGACATCGTGTGTAAACTTAGCGACATCGTGTGTAAACTTGTGGGGACATCGTGTGTAAATTTGTGGGGACATCGTGTGTAAAGTTGTGGGGACATCGTGTGTAAACTTAGGGACAACGTGTGTAAACTTGTGGGGACATCGTGTGTAAACTTGTGGGGCATCATGTGTAAACTTGTGTGGAAATCGTGTGTAAACTTGTACATCGTGTGTAAACTTGTGGGGACATCATGTGTAAACTTGTGGGGACATTGTGTGTAAAGTTGTGGGAACATCGTGTGTAAACTTAGGGACATCGTGTGTAAACTTGTGGGGACATCGTGTGTAAACTTGTGGGGACATCGTGTGTAAACTTGTGGGGACATCGTGTGTAAATTTGTGGGGACATCGTGTGTAAACTTGTGGGGATATCCTGTGTAAACTTGTGGGGACATCGTGTGTAAATTTGTGGGCGTCGTGTGTAAAGTTGTGGGGACATCGTGTGTAAACTTAGGGACATCGTGTGTAAACTTGTGGGGACATCGTGTGTAAATTTGTGGGGCATCATGTGTAAACTTGTGTGGAAATCGTGTGTAAACTTGTACATCGTGTGTAAACTTGTGGGGACATCATGTGTAAACTTGTGGGGACATTGTGTGTAAAGTTGTGGGAACATCGTGTGTAAACTTAGGGACATCGTGTGTAAACTTGTGGGGACATCGTGTTTAAACTTGTGGGGACATCGTGTGTAAACTTGTGGGGACATCGTGTGTAAACTTGTGGGACATCGTGTGTAAACTTAGGGACATCGTGTGTCAAGTTGTGGGGACATCGTGTGTAAAGTTGTGGGGACATTGTGTGGTGTATAACTTAGGGACATCGTGTGTAAATTTGTGGGGACATCGTGAGTAAAAGTTGTGGGGACATCGTGTGTAAACTTGTGTGTACATCGTGTGTAAATTTGTGGGAACATCGTGTGTAAACTTGTGGGGACATCGTGTGTATACTTAGGGACATCGTGTGTAAACTTGTGGGGACATCGTGTGTAAACTTGTGGGACATCGTGTGTAAACTTGTGGGGACATCGTGTGTAAACTTAGGGACATCTTGTGTAAACTTGTAGGACATCGTGTGTAAACTTGTGGGACATCGTGTGTAAACTTGTGGGGACATCGTGTGTAAACTTAGGGACATCGTGTGTAAACTTGTAGGACATCGTGTGTAAACTTGTGGGGACATCGTGTGTAAACTTGTCGTGACATCGTGTGTAAACTTAGGGACATCGTGTGTAAACTTGTAGGACATCGTGTGTAAACTTCTGGGGAAATCGTGTGTAAACTTAGGGACATCGTGTGTAAACTTGTGGGGACATCGTGTGTAAACTTGTGGGGACATCGTGTGTAAACTTGTGTGGAAATCGTGTGTAAACTTGTACATCGTGTGTAAACTTGTGGGGACATCATGTGTAAACTTGTGGGCGTCGTGTGTAAAGTTGTGGGGACATCGTGTGTAAACTTAGGGACATCGTGTGTAAACTTGTGGGGACATCGTGTGTAAATTTGTGGGGCATCATGTGTAAACTTGTGTGGAAATCGTGTGTAAACTTGTGGGGACATCGTGTGTAAACTTGTGGGGACATCGTGTGTAAATTTGTGGGGACATCGTGTGTAAACTTGTGGGGATATCCTGTGTAAACTTGTGGGGACATCGTGTGTAAATTTGTGGGCGTCGTGTGTAAAGTTGTGGGGACATCGTGTGTAAACTTAGGGACATCGTGTGTAAACTTGTGGGGACATCGTGTGTAAATTTGTGGGGCATCATGTGTAAACTTGTGTGGAAATCGTGTGTAAACTTGTACATCGTGTGTAAACTTGTGGGGACATCATGTGTAAACTTGTGGGGACATTGTGTGTAAAGTTGTGGGAACATCGTGTGTAAACTTAGGGACATCGTGTGTAAACTTGTGGGGACATCGTGTGTAAACTTGTGGGGACATCGTGTGTAAACTTGTGGGGACATCGTGTGTAAATTTGTGGGGACATCGTGTGTAAACTTGTGGGGACATCGTGTGTAAAGTTGTGGGGACATTGTGTGGTGTATAACTAAGGGACATCGTGTGTAAATTTGTGGGGACATCGTGTGTAAATTTGTGGGGACATCGTGTGTAAATTTGTGGGGACATCGTGTGTAAACTTGTGGGTACATTGTGTGTAAACTTGTGGGGACATCGTGTGTAAACTTGTGGGGACATCGTGTGTAAACTTGTGGGGACATCGTCTGTAAACTTAGCGACATCGTGTGTAAACTTGTGGGGACATCGTGTGTAAATTTGTGGGGACATCGTGTGTAAAGTTGTGGGGACATCGTGTGTAAACTTAGGGACAACGTGTGTAAACTTAGGGACAACGTGTGTAAACTTGTGGGGACATCGTGTGTAAATTTGTGGGGACATCGTGTGTAAACTTGTGGGGACATCGTGTGTAAACTTGTGGGGACATCGTGTGTAAACTTGTGGGGACATCGTGTGTAACTTAGGGACATCGTGTGTAAACTTGTAGGGACATCGTGTGTAAATTTGTGGGGACATCATGTGTAAACTTGTGTGGAAATCGTGTGTAAACTTGTGGGGACATCGTGTGTAAACTTAGGGTCATCGTGTGTAAACTTAGGGATATCCTGTGTAAACTTGTGGGGACATCGTGTGTAAATTTGTGGGGACATCGTGTGTAAAGTTGTGGGGACATCGTGTGTAAACTTACGGACATCGTATTTAAACTTGTGGGTACATCTTGTGTAAACTTGTGGGGAAATCGTGTGTAAACTTAGGGACATCGTGTGTAAACTTGTAGTATCGTGTGTAAACTTAGGGACATCGTGTGTAAACTTAGGGACATCGTGTGTATACTTGTACATCGTGTGTAAACTTGTGGGGACATCATGTGTAAACTTGTGGGGACATTGTGTGTAAACTTGTGGGGACATCGTGTGTAAACTTAGGGACATCGTGTGTAAACTTGTGGGGACATCGTGTGTAAACTTGTGTGGAAATCGTGTGTAAACTTGTGAGGACATCGTGTGTAAACTTAGGGACAACGTGTGTAAACTTGTAGGACATCGTGTGTAAACTTGTGGGGACATCGTGTGTAAACTTGTGGGACATCGTGTGTAAACTTAGGGACATCGTGTGTCAAGTTGTGGGGACATCGTGTGTAAAGTTGTGGGGACATTGTGTGGTGTATAACTTAGGGACATCGTGTGTAAATTTGTGGGGACATCGTGAGTAAAGTTGTGGGGACATCGTGTGTAAACTTGTGTGGACATCGTGTGTAAATTTGTGGGAACATCGTGTGTAAACTTGTGGGGACATCGTGTGTATACTTAGGGACATCGTGTGTAAACTTGTGGGGACATCGTGTGTAAACTTGTGGGACATCGTGTGTAAACTTGTGGGGACATCGTGTGTAAACTTAGGGACATCTTGTGTAAACTTGTAGGACATCGTGTGTAAACTTGTGGGACATCGTGTGTAAACTTGTGGGGACATCGTGTGTAAACTTAGGGACATCGTGTGTAAACTTGTAGGACATCGTGTGTAAACTTGTGGGGACATCGTGTGTAAACTTGTCGTGACATCGTGTGTAAACTTAGGGACATCGTGTGTAAACTTGTAGGACATCGTGTGTAAACTTCTGGGGAAATCGTGTGTAAACTTAGGGACATCGTGTGTAAACTTGTGGGGACATCGTGTGTAAACTTGTGGGGACATCGTGTGTAAACTTGTCGGGACATCGTGTGTAAACTTGTGGGGACATCGTGTGTAAACTTGTGGGACATCGTGTGTAAACTTGTGGACACATCGTGTGTACAATTAGGGACATCGTGTGTAAACTTGTAGGACATCGTGTGTAAATTTAGGGATATCCTGTGTAAACTTGTGGGGACATCGTGTGTAAATTTGTGGGGACATCGTGTTTTAACTTGTGGTAACATCGTGTGTAAACTTGTGGGGACATCGTGTGTAAACTTGTGGGGACATCGTGTGTAAACTTGTGGGAACATCGTGTGTAAACTTGTGGGGACATCGTGTGTAAACTAGTGGGGAGATCGTGTGTATACTTAGGGACTCGTGTGTAAACTTGTAGGACATCGTGTGTAAACTTGTAGGGACATCGTGTGTAAACTTAAAGATATCCTGTGTAAACTTGTGGGGACATCGTGTGTAAATTTGTGGGGACATCGTGTGTAAAGTTGTGGGGACATCGTGTGTAAACTTGTGGGGACATCGTGTGTAGATTTGTGGGGACATCGTGAGTAAAGTTGTGGTGACATCGTGTGTAAACTTGTGTGGACATCGTGTGTAAATTTGTGGGAACATCGTGTGTAAACTTGTGGGGACATGGTGTGTATACTTAGGGACATCGTGTGTAAACTTGTGGGGACATCGTGTGTAAACTTGTGGGACATCGTGTGTAAACTTGTGGGGACATCGTGTGTAAACTTAGGGACATCGTGTGTAAACTTGTAGGACATCGTGTGTAAACTTGTGGGACATCGTGTGTAAACTTGTGGGGACATCGTGTGTAAACTTAGGGACATCGTGTGTAAACTTGTAGGACATCGTGTGTAAACTTGTGGGACATCGTGTGTGTAAACTTGTGGGGACATCGTGTGTAAACGTAGGGACATCGTGTGTAAACTTGTAGGACATCGTGTGTAAATTTAGGGATATCCTGTGTAAACTTGTGGGGACATCGTGTGTAAATTTGTGGGGACATCGTGTTTAAACTTGTGGGGACATCGTGTGTAAACTTGTGGGGACATCGTGTGTAAACTTGTGGGGACATCGTGTGTAAACTTGTGGGAACATCGTGTGTAAACTTGTGGGGACATCGTGTGTAAACTAGTGGGGAGATCGTGTGTATACTTAGGGACATCGTGTGTAAACTTGTAGGACATCGTGTGTAAACTTGTAGGGACATCGTGTGTAAACTTAAAGATATCCTGTGTAAACTTGTGGGGACATCGTGTGTAAATTTGTGGGGACATCGTGTGTAAAGTTGTGGGGACATCGTGTGTAAACTTGTGGGGACATCGTGTGTAGATTTGTGGGGACATCATGTGTAAACTTGTGTGGAAATCGTCTGTAAACTTGTGAGGACATCGTGTGTAAGCTTAGGGACATCGTGTGTAAACTTGTAGGACATCGTGTGTAAACTTGTGGGGACATCGTGTGTAAATTTGTGGGACATCGTGTGTAAACTTAGGGACATCGTGTGTAAAGTTGTGGGGACATCGTGTGTAAAGTTGTGGGGACATCGTGTGTAAACTTGTTGGGACATCGTGTGTAAAGTTGTGGGGACATTGTGTGGTGTATAACTTAGGGACATCGTGTGTAAATTTGTGGGGACATCGTGAGTAAAGTTGTGGGGACATCGTGTGTAAACTTGTGGGAACATCGTGTGTAAACTTAGGGACATCGTGTGTAAACTTGTGGGGACATCGTGTGTAAACTTGTGGGGACATCGTGTGTAAACTTGTGGGGACATCGTGTGTAAACTTGTGGGGATATCGTGTGTAAACTTAGGGACATCGTGTGTAAACTTAGGGACATCGTGTGTAAACTTGTAGGACATCGAGTGTAAACTTGTGGGGACATCGTGTGTAAACTTAGGGACAACGTGTGTAAACTTGTGGGGACATCGTGTGTAAACTTAGGGACATCGTGTGTAAACTTAGGGACATCGTGCATGTAGACTTGTGGGGACATCATGTGTAAACGTAGGTTACATCGCGTGTAAACTTGTAGGACATCGTGTGTAAACTTGTGGGGACATCGTGTCTAAACTTACGGATATCCTGTGTAAACTTGTGGGGACATCGTGTGTAAATTTGTGGGGACATCGTGTGTAAAGTTGTGGGGACATCGTGTGTAAACTTAGGGATATCCTTTGTAAATTTGTGGGGACATCGTGTGTAAACTTGTGGGGACATCGTGTGTAAACTTGTGGGGACATCGTGTGTAAACTTGTGGGACATCGTGTGTAAACTTAGGGACATCGTGTGTAAACTTGTGGGGACATCGTGTGTAAACTTGTGGGGAGATCGTGTGTAAACTTAGGGACATCGTGTGTTAAATTTAGGGACATCGTGCATGTAGACTTGTGGGGACATCATGTGTAAACTTAGGTACATCGTGTGTAAACTTGTAGGACATCGTGTGTAAACTTGTGGGGACATCGTGTGTAAACTTGCGGATATCCTGTGTAAACTTGTGGGGACATCGTGTGTAAACTTGTGGGGACATCGTGTGTAAACTTGTGGGACATCGTGTGTAAACTTAGGGACATCGTGTGTAAACTTGTGGGGACATCGTGTGTAAACTTGTGGGGACATCGTGTGTAAACTTAGGGACATCGTGTGTAAATTTAGGGACATCGTGCATGTAGACTTGTGGGGACATCATGTGTAAACTTAGGTACATCGTGTGCAAACTTGTAGGACATCGTGTGTAAACTTGTGGGGACATCGTGTGTAAACTTGCGGATATCCTGTGTAAACTTGTGGGGACATCGTGTGTAAATTTGTGGGGACATCGTGTGTAAAGTTGTGGGGACATCGTGTGTAAACTTAAGGACATCGTATTTAAACTTGTGGGGACATCGTGTGTAAACTTGTGGGGACATCGTGTGTAAACTCAGGGACATCGTGTGTAAACTTAGGGACATCGTGTGTAAACTTAGGGACATCGTGTGTAAACTTGTGGGGACATCGTGTGTAAACTTAGGGACAACGTGTGTAAACTTGTGGAGACATCGTGTGTAAACTTGTGGGGACATCGTGTGTAAATTTGTGGGACATCGTGTGTAAACTTAGGGACATTGTGTGTAAATGTGTGGGGACATCGTGTGTAAACTTAGGGACATCGTGCATGTAGACTTGTGGGGACATCATGTGTAAACTTACGTACATCGTGTGTAAACTTGTAGGACATCGTGTGTAAACTTGTGGGGACATCATGTGTAAACTTGTGGGGACATCGTGTGTAAACTTGTGGGGACATCGTGTGTCAAGTTGTGGGGACATCGTGTGTAAAGTTGTGGGGACATTGTGTGGTGTATAACTTAGGGACATCGTGTGTAAATTTGTGGGGACATCGTGAGTAAAGGTGTGGGGACATTGTGTGTAAACTTGTGGGGACATCGTGTGTAAATTTGTGGGAACATCGTGTGTAAACTTGTGGGGACATCGTGTGTATACTTAGGGACATCGTGTGTAAACTTGTGGGGACATCGTGTGTAAACTTGTGGGACATCGTGTGTAAACTTGTGGGGACATCGTGTGTAAACTTAGGGACATCGTGTGTAAACTTGTGGGGACATCGTGTGTAAACTTGTGGGACATCGTGTGTAAACTTGTGGGGACATCGTGTGTAAACTTAGGGACATCGTGTGTAAACTTGTAGGACATCGTGTGTAAACTTGTGGGACATCGTGTGTAAACTTGTGGGGAGATCGTGTGTAAACTTAGGGACATCGTGTGTAAACTTGTGGGGACATCGTGTGTAAACTTGTGGGACATCGTGTGTAAACTTGTGGGGACATCGTGTGTAAACTTAGGGACATCGTGTGTAAACTTGTAGGACATCGTGTGTAAACTTGTGGGACATCGTGTGTAAACTTGTGGGGAGATCGTGTGTAAACTTAGGGACATCGTGTGTAAACTTGTAGGACATCGTGTGTAAACTTGTGGGACATCGTGTGTAAACTTGTGGGGACATCGTGTGTAAACGTAGGGACATCGTGTGTAAACTTGTAGGACATCGTGTGTAAATTTAGGGATATCCTGTGTAAACTTGTGGGGACATCGTGTGTAAATTTGTGGGGACATCGTGTTTAAACTTGTGGGGACATCGTGTGTAAACTTGTGGGGACATCGTGTGTAAACTTGTGGGGACATCGTGTGTAAACTTGTGGGAACATCGTGTGTAAACTTGTGGGGACATCGTGTGTAAACTAGTGGGGAGATCGTGTGTATACTTAGGGACATCGTGTGTAAACTTGTAGGACATCGTGTGTAAACTTGTAGGGATATCGTGTGTAAACTTACAGATATCCTGTGTAAACTTGTGGGGACATCGTGTGTAAATTTGTGGGGACATCGTGTGTAAAGTTGCGGGGACATCGTGTGTAAACTTGTGGGGACATCGTGTGTAGATTTGTGGGGACATCATTTGTAAACTTGTGTGGAAATCGTGTGTAAACTTGTGAGGACATCGTGTGTAAGCTTAGGGACATCGTGTGTAAACTTGTAGGACATCGTGTGTAAACTTGTGGGGACATCGTGTGTAAACTTGTGGGACATCGTGTGTAAACTTCGGGACATCGTGTGTAAAGTTGTGGGGACATCGTGTGTAAAGTTGTGGGGACATCGTGTGTAAACTTGTTGGGACATCGTGTGTAAAGTTGTGGGGACATTGTGTGGTGTATAACTTAGGGACATCGTGTGTAAATTTGTGGGGACATCGTGAGTAAAGTTGTGGGGACATCGTGTGTAAACTTGTGGGGACATCGTGTGTAAACTTGTGGGGACATCGTGTGTAAACTTGTGGGGACATCGTGTGTAAACTTGTGGGGATATCGTGTGTAAACTTAGGGACATCGTGTGTAAACTTAGGGACATCGTGTGTAAACTTGTAGGACATCGTGTGTAAACTTGTGGGGACATCGTGTGTAAACTTAGGGACAACGTGTGTAAACTTGTGGGGACATCGTGTGTAAACTTAGGGACATCGTGTGTAAACTTAGGGACATCGTGTGTATACCTGTACATCGTGTGTAAACTTGTGGGGACATCATGTGTAAACTTGTGGGGACATTGTGTGTAAACTTGTGGGGACATCGTGTGTAAACTTAGGGACATCGTGTGTAAACTTAGGGACATCGTGCATGTAGACTTGTGGGGACATCATGTGTAAACGTAGGTTACATCGCGTGTAAACTTGTAGGACATCGTGTGTAAACTTGTGGGGACATCGTGTGTAAACTTACGGATATCCTGTGTAAACTTGTGGGGACATCGTGTGTAAATTTGTGGAGACATCGTGTGTAAAGTTGTGGGGACATCGTGTGTAAACTTAGGGATATCCTTTGTAAATTTGTGGGGACATCGTGTGTAAACTTGTGGGGACATCGTGTGTAAACTTGTGGGGACATCGTGTGTAAACTTGTGGGACATCGTGTGTAAACTTAGGGACATCGTGTGTAAACTTGTGGGGACATCGTGTGTAAACTTGTGGGGAGATCGTGTGTAAACTTAGGGACATCGTGTGTAAATTTAGGGACATCGTGCATGTAGACTTGTGGGGACATCATGTGTAAACTTAGGTACATCGTGTCTAAACTTGTAGGACATCGTGTGTAAACTTGTGGGGACATCGTGTGTAAACTTGCGGATATCCTGTGTAAACTTGTGGGGACATCGTGTGTAAACTTAGGGACATCGTGTGTAAACTTGTGGGGACATCGTATGTAAACTTGTGGGGACATCGTGTGTAAACTTAGGGACATCGTATGTAAACTTGTAGGACATCGTGTGTAAACTTGTGGGGACATCGTGTGTAAACTTGTGGGACATCGTGTGTAAAGTTGTGGGGACATCGTGTGTAAACTTAGGGACATCGTGTGTAAACTTAGGGACATCGTGCATGTTGACTTGTGGGGACATCAATGGTGGCGAAGCTAGCGGTCATGCTAGTCATGCTCAGCATGACTAAAAATTTCCTGAAAATATATAGTTCTGTTTGCTTTTATTTGAAATCTCTCCTTTGAACTTTGAAGTCGTGCGCATTTCGAAGAGCACAAGTAATAATAATTCACACATATTACGCGGATATTCTCGCTCCGTATCCGGCCCGATTGATCAGGCGTCTAAAATCCAGCGTCTTCGTTCCCAGACTCTTGTTCAGCCTGGCCCCGGCCCAGTCATGCTCTTTGTGAATAGCATGACCAGCCATATGAACAGTCATGTTTATTCTCGAAATATTATTGGTTGACGGCACTTGACGCATGCTCAGTTTGCCTATTTTAGACAAACTGGTCATGCTAATTTGGATGAGCATGACCAAAGCTGGTCATGCTAATTTGGATGAGCATGACCAGCCTGATAGCCCAAAATATTAGCTTTCCGCCTGACCAACTAGGGCCTGACTTCTGTTTAAGGAAATCCTTGATTTCTCATGGCATCAACGAGCTCTGATTCGGTCCAAACAGTCCTTGTTTGTGAACTGCTTAGAAAACCGTTTTCGGCTCGAAACATGCATTGGGAGGGCTGAGGGCAGGCTAGCCTGCGTGCGACGCCTGATTTTTCTTTGCATTAGCTCCTAGATATGCTGATGCGCTCTGATATAAAGCGAAACGGTCCAAAATATGAAATTTTATAAACTTCTGAGCTGAAAAATGACCGCTCAGAATGCAGGAAATGCCATTTAAAGTGCATATACGAGAATTTTCAATTTTTTTCTAAAAATCGGCCGTATCGAGACGATTCTAACGATATATAACTATCTTAGACGGGTATTAAAACTTCTCGAGATATCTTGCATCAAACATAGCAAAAAAATTCTTTTTTCCAAAACATGGCCGGGAGAAATCAGCGTTATTCGGACTCAGACTCTTTTCTCCCGGCCATGTTTTGAAAAACTCCTGTTTGGAACAAAATATCTCGAGAAGTTTTAATACCCGTCTAAGATAGTTATATATCGTTAGAATCGTCTCGATACGGCTGATTTTAGAAAAAAATTGAAAATTCTCGTATATGCACTTTAAAGGGATTTTGTTTCTCAAATATGAGGTCACTGAGTGACGTGATCTCGTATTATGCCTAAGAAGCTCCTCTACTTTCCTGCATGATGAACTAAATAGTTTATTTCGACTAATTTTCGTCCAAAGACCATTCACAATAACTATCACTATGTGATCGCCATCAAAACAACTCCACTGACGATAAAGAATCACTCAATGACGTCATATTTTCAAAACCAATATGGCGTCAAAATCCACAAATTTTCAACTTCAACTAGCAATATCTTCTCAACTAAATTGATAGGAATGCTGAAACTTTGGAAATAAACTAAAGTCAGTAAGATCTTTCATATGAACTGCATTTGTATTTGGGCCGGAGTGTCCCTTTAAGGGAATCTATATTTCAAAATGTTCCGGGGGGCATGCCCCCAGACCCCTCAAGAAAGCCTCGCGCCGAAGGCGCTCGGGTTACTAGTTAGCATGACCTACCATTTGGGACCAGCTTCGCCACTGGACATCATGTGTAAACTTGTAGGACATCGTGTGTAAACTTGTGGGGAGATCGTGTGTAAACTTAGGGACATCGTATGTAAACTTGTGGGGACATCCTGTGTAAATTTGTGGCGACACCGTGTGTAAAGTTGTGGGGACATCGTGTGTAAACTTAGGGATATCCTGTGTAAACTTGTAGGACATCGTGTGTAAATTTTGGAGATATCCTGTGTAAACTTGTGGGGACATCGTGTGTAAATTTGTGGGGACATCGTGTGTAAAGTTGTGTGGACATCGTGTGTACACTTAGGGACATCGTGTTTAAACTTGTGGGGACATCGTGTGTAAACTTGTGGGGACATCGTGTGTAAACTTAGGGACATCGTGTAAACTTGTGGGGACATCGTGTGTAAACTTGTAGGACATCGTGTGTAAACTTGTGGGGAGATCGTGTGTAAACTAAGGGACATCGTATGTAAACTTGTGGGGACATCCTGTGTAAATTTGTGGGGACATCGTGTGTAAACTTAGGGATATCCTGTGTAAGCTTATGGGGACATCGTGTGTAAATTTGTGGGGACATCGTGTGTAAAGTTGTGGGGACGTCGTGTGTAAACTTGTGGGGACATCGTGTGTAAACTTGTGGGTACATCGTGTGTAAACTTATGGACATTGTGTGAAAACGTGTGGGGACATCCTGTGTAAACTTGTGGGGACATCGTGTGTAAACTTGTGGGGACATCGTGTGTAAACTTAGGGACATCGTGTGTAAACTTGTAGGACATCGTCTGTAAACTTGTGGGGACATCGTGTGTAAACTTGTGGGGACATCGTGTGTAAACTTAGGGACATCGTGTAAACTTGTGGGGACATCGTGTGTAAACTTGTAGGACATCGTGTATAAACTTGTGGGGAGATCGTGTGTAAACTTAGGGACATCGTATGTAAACTTGTGGGGACATCCTGTGTAAATTTGTGGGGACATCGTGTGTAAATTTGTGGGGACATCGTGTGTAAACTTGTGGGGACATCGTGTGTAAACTTAGGGACATCATGTGTAAACTTGTAGGACATCGTCTGTAAACTTGTGGGGACATCGTGTGTAAACTTAGGGATATCCTGTGTAAATTTGTGGGGGACATCGTATGTAAACTTGTGGGACATCGTGTGTAAACTTGTGGGGACATCGTGTGTAAACTTGTGGGGACATCGTGTGTAAACTTGTGGGGACATCGTGTGTAAACTTGTGGGAAATCGTGTGTAAACTTGTGGGGACAATGTGTGTAAACTTGTGGGACATCGTGTGTAAACTTGTGGGGACATCGTGTGTAAACTTAGGGACATCGTGTGTAAACTTAGGGACATCGTGCATGTAGACTTGTGGGGACATCATGTGTAAACTTAGGTACATCGTGTGTAAACTTGTGGGGACATCGTGTGTAAACTTGTGGGGACATCGTGTGTAAACTTGTGGGGACATCGTGTGTAAACTTGTGGGACATCGTGTGTAAACTTAGGGACATCGTGTGTAAACTTAGGGACATCGTGTAAACTTGTGGGGACATCGTGTGCAAACTTGTAGGACATCGTGTGTAAACTTGTGGGGAGATCGTGTGTAAACTTAGGGACATCGTATGTAAACTTGTGGGGACATCCTGTGTAAATTTGTGGGGACATCGTGTGTAAATTTGTGGGGACATCGTGTGTAAACTTAGGGATATCCTGTGTAAGCTTATGGGGACATCGTGTGTAAATTTGTGGGGACATCGTGTGTAAAGTTGTGGGGACGTCGTGTGTAAACTTGTAGGTACATCGTGTGTAAACTTGTGGGTACATCGTGTGTAAACTTATGGACATTGTGTGCAAACGTGTGGGGACATCCGGTGTAAACTTGTGGGGACATCGTGTGTAAACTTGTGGGGACATCGTGTGTAAACTTAGGGACATCGTGTGTAAACTTGTAGGACATCGTCTGTAAACTTGTGGGGACATCGTGTGTAAACTTGTGGGGACATCGTGTGTTAACTTAGGGACATCGTGTAAACTTGTGGGGACATCGTGTGTAAACTTGTAGGACATCGTGTATAAACTTGTGGGGAGATCGTGTGTAAACTTAGGGACATCGTATGTAATCTTGTGGGGACATCCTGTGTAAACTTGTGGGGACATCGTGTGTAAACTTGTGGGGAGATCGTGTGTAAACTTAGGGATATCCTGTGTAAATTTGTGGGGGACATCGTATGTAAACTTGTGGGGACATCGTGTGTGAACTTGTGGGGACATCGTGTGTAAACTTGTGGGACATCGTGTGTAAACTTAGGGACATCGTGTGTAAACTTAGGGACATCGTGTGTAAACTTGTGGGGACATCATGTGTAAACTTGTGGGGACATCGTGTGTAAACTTAGGGACATCGTGTGTAAACTTAGGGACATCGTGCATGTAGACTTGTGGGGACATCATGTGTAAACTTAGGGACATCGTGTGTAAACTTGTGGGGACATCGTGTGTAAACTTGTGGGGACATCGTGTGTAAACTTAGGGACATCGTGTGTAAACGTAGGGACATCGTGTGTAAACTTGTAGGACATCGTGTGTAAACTTGTGGGGAGATCGTGTCTAAACTTAGGGATATCCTGTGTAAATTTGTGGGGACATCGTGTGTAAAGTTGTGGGGACATCGTGTGTAAACTTAAGGACATCGTGTTTGTACTTGTGGGGACATCGTGTGTAAACTTGTGGGGACATCGTGTGTAAATTTGTGCGGACATCGTGTGTAAACTTGTGGGACATCGTCTGTAAACTTAGGGACATCGTGTGTAAACTTGTGGGGACATCGTGTGTAATTTGTGAGAAATCGTGTGTAAACTTGTGGGGACATCGTGTGTAAACTTGTGGGACATCGTGTGTAAACTTGTGGGGACATCGTGTGTAAACTTAGGGACATCGTGTGTAAACTTAGGGACATCGTGCATGTAGACTTGTGGGGACATCATGTGTAAACGTAGGTACATCGTGTGTAAACTTGTGGGGACATCGTGTGTAAACTTGTGGGGACATCGTGTGTAAACTTGTGGGGACATCGTGTGTAAACTTGTGGGACATCGTGTGTAAACTTGTGGGGACATCGTGTGTAAACTTGTGGGGATATCGTGTGTAAACTTGTACATCGTGTGTAAACTTGTGGGGACATCATGTGTAAACTTGTGGGGACATTGTGTGTAAACTTGTGGGAACATCGTGTGTAAATTTGTGGGGACATCGTGTGTAAACTTGTGGGGACATCGTGTGTAAAGTTGTGGGGACATTGTGTGGTGTATAACTTAGGGACATCGTGTGTAAATTTGTGGGGACATCGTGTGTAAACTTGTGGGTACATCGTGTGTAAACTTGTGGGGACATCGTGTGTATACTTAGGGACATCGTGTGTAAACTTGTGGGGACATCGTGTGTAAACTTGTGGGACATCGTGTGTAAACTTGTGGGGACATCGTGTGTAAACTTAGGGACATCGTGTGTAAACTTGTAGGACATCGTGTGTAAACTTGTGGGACATCGTGTGTAAACTTGTGGGGACATCGTGTGTAAACTTGTGGGGACATCGTGTGTAAACTTAGGGATATCCTGTGTAAACTTGTAGGACATCGTGTGTAAACTTGTGGGACATCGTGTGTAAACTTGTGGGGACATCGTGTGTGAACTTGTGGGGACATCGTGTGTAAACTTGTGGGGACATCGTGTGTAAACTTGTGGGGACATCGTGTGTAAACTTGTGGGAACATCGTGTGTAAACTTGTGGGAACATCGTGTGTAAACTTGTGGACATCGTGTGTAAACTTGTGGGGACATCGTGTGTAAACTTAGGGATATCCTGTGTAAATTTGTGGGGGACATCGTATGTAAACTTGTGGGGACATCGTGTGTAAACTTGTGGGGACATCGTGTGTAAACTTGTGGGACATCGTGTGTAAACTTGTGGGGACATCGTGTGTAAACTTGTGGGACATCGTGTGTAAACTTAGGGACATCGTGTGTAAACTTGTAGGACATCGTGTGTAAACTTGTGGGGACATCGTGTGTAAACTTGTGGGACATCGTGTGTAAACTTAGGGACATCGTGTGTAAACTTGTGGGGACATCGTGTGTAAACTTGTGGGGACATCGTGTGTAAACTTGTGGGGACATCGTGTGTAAACTTGTGGGACATCGTGTGTAAACTTAGGGACATCGTGTGTAAACTTGTGGGGACATCGTATGTAAACTTGTGGGGACATCGTGTGTAAACTTAGGGACATCGTGCATGTATTATATCGAACAAAATATCTTAACACAAAGATGTTTCTTCGCACGTAAACAGACAGTCAAGACTGTTCTTATGTTCTTCACTTATGTTCAAAACTGCTCCGTTTTTATTTTTTATTTTTAACCGTTGTATTAATTATTTTGTATTTTTGCTTGGTTGTAAAGTTAATAAACAAATAAACAATAAATAAACAGTCAAAAGACTCAAAATGTTGCTGGTCGTCAAAAAGAATAATAAAAGAAACTCGGAAAAACACATCACGTTCCGCGAGAGGTACTTCAACCAATGAAATTTCGATTTAGATAAAAGGCACGCGAGTGACGTTGCTTTCCACGTGAACAGCCCGTGTAAACAGTCCAAAGGTTACTGCCCAATATGTAGCTGTATTACATCGTAAAATATTGGGCTGCCACGTGAGCTAATAGAGACAATTGATTGGTGGATTCTGTGTGAGTGTATAATAATATTACTTATTGGATTCCTCTGAGCCCAATATTACAAAATATTTAAGTCGAGAATTTAATATTGGGCGAGACCGAAGGTCGAGCCTAATATTGCAAGTCGAGACTTAAATATTTTGTAATATCGGGCGAAGGTGTTTTATTATATCGAACAAAATATCTTAACATAAAGATGTTTCTTCGCACGTAAATAGTCAAAAGGTTGCTGGTCATCAAAAAGAATAATAAAAAGACTCGAAAAAACACATCACGTTCCGTGAGAAAGTACTTCAACCAATGAATTCAATAGGTGTTTTATTATATCGAACAAAATAACTTAACACAAAGATGTTTCTTCGCACGTAAGCTGGTCGTCAAAAAGAATAATAAAAAGACTCGGAATTTCGGAAAAACACACCACGTTCCGTGAGAAATTACTTCAACCAATGAAATTTCGATTTAGATAAAAGGCACGTGAGTGGCGTTGCTTTGCACGTGAACAACCCGCGTAAACAGTCCAAAGGTTGCTGCCCAATATGTAGCTGCCCAACATCGTAAAATATTGGGCTGCCACGTGATGTTAATAGAGACAATTGATTGGTGGATTCTGTGTGAGTGTATAATAAAGCTAAGTGTAATGTGCAATGTAGGGAATTAAATGAAAGTGCAAATCAAAGTGCAATTGAATGTAAAGTGCAATGTATAGGGAATTAAATGTAGAGTACTGGAATATACAATACAGAAAGTACAATGCTGAATAAAAATACAGGCATATACAGGTATGAATTCGCACAATCTTGATTCTGTCAACTTTTATTCATCATTAATAAATATGATTTCTTAAAATATTATGATAGGATAAATATCTGCATGCAAAAATAAAGTTTTGTGTGCACTGCATAACGAACACTAAACCTAATGCACCATTTTCACGATCGTGCACGCGTTTTCTCCAATGGTTTGCTCATCGCATCATTTTTTTTTAATTTACATGTGTTAACTTTGCCAAAATAAATAAAGAAAAATCATCAAGGAAAATAAATATGACATACATATTACGCATTACACATTATAAAATAACATGTATGCTACGCAGGCTCTGATTGGTCAGTTTGGATCAAGCCATCCAAACACGGAAATTTCTCGCCAAAAATTTCCTACGTTTTGCTGCTCGTTCTCTTGTATTATTTTATAAAAGAAATACTTAATGGTTTTTCCGTGTTTGGATTTAAGAAATACCTAATGGGTTTCCGTGTTTGGATAACGTGATCCAAACACGCGGGATGTTGCGACACTTGAGAAAAGCGTAAAAAAACACGAGCCGCTAGGCGAGTGTTTTTAGCTTTTCGAGAGTCGACCAACATCCCAAGTGTTTGGATCACGTTATCCAAACACGGAAACCCATTAGGTATTTCTTTTATAAAATAACCACAGAGAAATATCACTAAAAGTTATTAATATAATTAGATCAACATTGCAATTCTCCCCAAAACCATCAACTACAGTACCAATCAGGGGAGGTCTTTCATGTTCTTCTAAGCTAATCGGCCAATCATGGATAGCTTTCTATCGACGTTGACGACAGCAAAGAGCCGAAAATAAGCTTGATCGGTAAAAACATCAGTAAAACAGCTTGGAAAGATGAAAAAGATATATTTTCAGATGGATTTAATCACAAAAATATGCCGTTTAACTTTATGTAGGATTGCTGCAGATGTAAAGTGATGTTGTGCGTTTTCCTAGCCTTCAAATTCTACAACACAGAATCTTTTTTGTGGTTTTCTCTCACTGTCGAAGTGTTGTTCAGTGAATTTTTGTTGGCTACAAGAACAAAATGAATGGTTTCTTCGTGAATATCCTACCCGACGAGAGGTAAATTAAACATTTTACACCATTTCCATGTTCTCTTGGTGGACTATGTCTATAAAAATGTTGTCTTTTTGGGTTTTATTGAATGGTTTTCTCTCACTGTCGAAGTGTTGTTCGGTGATTTTTTGTTGGCTACAGGAACAAAATAAATGGTTTCTTCGTATTAATATCCTGCCCAACGAGAACTAAAATAAACATTTTACACCATTTCCATGTTTTCTTGGTAGACTATGTCTATAAAAGTGTTGTCTTTTTTGAGTTTTATTGAAATTTTCAATAAGGTAAACTTCGCCTTCATAAATTATACGGAAATTCTCGTTCGCTTTAGCGTTGCTTTGTCCGAGGCTTTGTCCACTTTAAATACTTATAATTTCCTATATATTTTCGGCCTATTTTTGCAAAATCTTGTGAAAATTAACAGGGAAGATTGCTATATTTTATTTATAGTTATTGTGCATAGAGATTTTATTTATAGTTATGTGCATTTAGAATGTTAATGTTTAAAAACGATGATGGGCCGGCATGATTTGCTTTTTGTGTGACACGACCTCAAAATTCCCGTGTTTGGATAACCTGATCCAAACACGGGTATTAGCCAATCAGAACACTCGTAGCACACTTGTTATTTTATAAACTGTGATCCAAACACTTGGCCGAAGTTGCTCGACTTTCGAAAAGCTAAAAAAGACTCGCCTGGCGGCTCGTGTTTTTTACGCTTTTCTCCAGTCTCGCAACGTCCCGCGTGTTTGGATCACAGTATCCAAACACGGAAACCATTAGGTATTTCTTTATTACAAGCAAAAATAACAAAAAGTGGCAGGGTATCCACAACAGCTGTAAGGGTAATTCATGCTGACCCGGAGACTCTGATTACCTTTCTGATTCTCATTACCTTTCAACATTCTCACTATGTAACCCCCCTACAGCGACTGCTAGCCTCGTTTCTATTCTGAGAAAATGCGTGTGCGCACGATCGTAAGAATGGTCGATTGCTTCCAAACACTGATCTCGAAAGAAGACTGGATCGAGCAACTATTGTTCAGAAAATGAAGCCGGAAGTCCGCCATCACTAAGGGACCAACTGAGGATCCTATGAGGTTTTTTGATGGTTTATGTGCTCTTACCATCGACAAAATAAAATAATTTTACTATAGAAGACCAGAAGATATTTTCCAAATTACTGGGTCAAACGATTCATGGCCTACCTACAGATTTACTGCGACTTTGGTCCCTTATTAATGACCGCCGTTGGCCCTAATTATCCAGCGAGAGAAGCCTAATATGAGACGTCAAATTAGGTTCAATATTTCATGCATTTAATGTTAACAAAGAAACTATATTGGACAGACACTAAACCTAATTCGCGAGCGACACAGTTTGATTTGCTTGCAAACTCCGAGCTTCTAATGATCTCTCGTCAATTTACATTATGCAAATATGCAAGCTTCAAAATCTGCTCATCAGATACAATAGAAAGCTCAATCCAGTCCTATTTTTGAGATCAGTGCTTCCAAAACGCAGGTTTAATATAACAACGTAAAATGAAGGTTGGCGTAAATAAAACAGTTAAAAGATCAGCATTGAAAAAATTCATGTGCTGTCTACAATTTTAACACAATTTAAATATAATTTACATGATCGATGGAGTTGCACTCAATAAGTTTGATTGTCACAAGCTGTTAATAACAGAGCCTATATAGTTGTTCAAAGGGAGATTATCGCTAATTTTTGGTTAAAATGTTATATTTTGTTTGGAATGTTTTGTTAGACAAATTAACTTCAAACGTCCTAGGATAAAACATTTCCATATATGTATCTCATGTCTGAATAGAAATCTACAAACGGTAGGCAACAATGTTTCCACTAATCTAGGAATAACTACTATTTGCCTTTTGAACAACCAGGGTGTAAGTGTTTAGTGGCAAACAGATTTGGCAAAAGACCTGTGAGATTTCAGGCAGTGCACTAGGGTTAGGATCTTTGTTGTTTTAGGTTTGGTCACAGTCCTCTCTCCACATTTCAACCTTTTGGGTAAACTAAAGAGCCACGACCTAATTTATATGCATATAAAGAATATTACAGCCATTTCAGAATAAGGTCTATGGGACGAGAGGACTAGCTATTTTCTTCTATTTTTTCTGGTTATCATTTTTTTCATTTTAGCTATTCATCTGAAGTGTTCATGAAAATAGGAATATACGCGCGGCCGCTGAAAATAATTTGTTAAAACAAACACTGAAATAATGTTTTAGCTAGCAAGGCGAATAAAACGTATATAATAATTTTGCTTGTATAACTGTTGGTTTTTCCAGAGATCGCGCACCTTTTTAGAACAATTTCGCATTGAAGCTAGAGTTGTTGCTTTTGTCACAATGAAAATGTCACAATTAGTATGACTATTGAAATATGAGTTCCTCCTTAAGTTAAGGTCTTCATTAAGATTTGCAGGGTCTTTTCCGGTAAAGCGCTCTCAATTCGTCAGAATTTATGCCACAAAACACAAACCAATAATAGTTGTGAATTTTTTAAGTAAAACCATAGGGCTTCACTTGGGGCGATTTAAGTACAAAAACATTTTTTCATTTTGTCCAAAAACATTTTTCGCAGTTCGATTCTGAGATAAATTTCGCAAAAGGTATCAGCGATTTTTTGACATGTCGAGTTTTGCTGATCTTAATGACGACCAAAATTGAAAATGCTGTTTTTCGACTAACATTTTGACAAAATAAGGCAATAAATAAAAAATCGCTGACACAATTTGGCTGGAAATTTATCTCGGAATTGAATTGCGAAATTTTTTAAACATAATAAAACGCTTTGTACTTGAATCGCTCAAAGTGAAGTCCTACGGTTTTACTTAAAAAATTCACAACTATTATTCGTTTGTGTTTATCGCAAAATCAAATACAACATTGTATTCTACAAATTAATAGCTTTTTAACGATATCTAGTTTATTTTAGTAGCATAAATTCCAACGAATTGAGAGCGCTTTACCGAAAAAAACCCTGCAAACCTCAATGAAGACCTTAAAGTGAATCCGATTTTAGTCGAAAGCTATAAAATAGATTCCACCATAATCAAGGTAAGGTCAAGAGTTATCAATCTCAGTCGATTCATGATGGTTACTAACTGCTGGAGCACTTGGTGCAGGACCTGGTCCTTCCGTCCAAGACAACGTCCTCATAGGATATTCCGTTTTATTTTGTGAAGTATTGGAATACATATTATTCGGTTTTCTTGTCTCCGATATCTGAAACAGTTTAAAGCAAAATATAAATTAAAGAACCAAAACTAATTCATAATGCTCTCAACTTTTCGCCAAGTAATTTAGTTCTCTCCATGTTCATACAATATTATAGTTAAGTGTATGTCGTTTAGTATATTTTAGTCTGGGAGGACTATGTCCATACAGTATATTTAGTGAGGTTAAGTATTTTAATTAGTACTCTTGGCGCACCGCGCTGTCAGTCTGAAGCCTGAAATTCACACGTATGAACATAAGCATGAGGATAAAACAAAAGGCAAAAAAAAGGAATGAAGTCACGCCTACGACATAAGGATCGTGATAAGCATAAGATCAAAGCATCAGCCAAGAGCAGAACAAAAGACGAAACAAAGAAAAATTCTCGTTGTTTGAGTCATGCTTTGTTTTCGTATTGATCTTATGCAGTGTAGCTCGTGTGAACCAGGCTTAAAGTGCCACTACGATGAAAATTCATCCCCGTCTTTTAGATTTTCTTTCGCATAGAATAGTATTTCAGGGTCGAAAGTGATCATCGATGTAAAAAAAAACTAAAAATGGTATTTTGAAGTAAGTATCTTGAGCTCTGAAATCACTATTATTTAGGCCACCATTACTAAAAACGTGTTCCAGGTGAGCCCGCAATTTCAAAAGATAATATTGTTTGTGACGTCAGATTCTCAATGCTACGCCTGAATTTCGGTCGAGGTTATTTGTTTTCTTGTTTTTTTCGAGAAGTAGATGAAATGTCCAGCCTTTCAGACGAAGAATTTGAAAAAACGACCTTGATTTACTTGAAGAATTAGCCACGTGGAGTCTTCGCGTTGAGAATCTGACGTCACTTCGTTACGCTGGTCAAGAACATGAACGATTAATGGCGGACATAACAACTCCAGATTCGGAGTAAGAAAAATAATAATTGCCATTGTCAAATCGCAAAACGGTTTCGACCAAGTAATATTTAGCAGCTCTGCTTTATAAATACGTAAAATATCGATAGGTAAAAATTTGATCGTAGTGGCACTTTAAGGCTGCGTTTACACACTCTGCAGGTGCATGGATAAGATCACGAATTACACGAAAGTTAAGTAGCAAGCTGGGCGTCCCAATATTTTCGAGGGTAAATCATCATGTACATAACATACACTCAATCGCAGTGTCTAAACGTACCTTAATTGCACGCAGCCAACAGTAGCAATGTATACAACATTACAGAAAACCAACATCTTTTGGGAAAAACCAATAAATGTTTGCCATTTTATGCATGGCTTCTATAACCTTTTGTCTTTCTATTATTCTAATTCAGAATTAGATTATGTGCTCGAAATGTCTTTGATTATTTAATAGGTCGAATAAATGTGGTGATAATTGTTAATATGATACTATATTATTATGCATTACATGCTTAGGGACCGGTCATTAAATAACAGGCGATAGTTGATGGTTGGAAAGTTTCAGCGGTCAAACGTCAACAATGACGTGTTAGATTTTTTGTGATAGTGGAAATGAGCTAAGATTTAAAGTGCCTATGATACGAAAATTAAGTTTGCCTTATTTGAAGGAACACTTTCAAAGGGAGGGACATCTTTTGAGGTTTTTCGTTTCCTTGCTTCGTTGTCAAGATATTTCAGTTTGTATAATATGTAAATGACAATGGTATGACGTATACTGGTTATATATCTTTGCTATTATAAAACTAAATTTAATTTGAATGAAACATGTGTATGAGTATTGCCAAAAACATGGAACTTGTAGAATTTCAAGTGATTTTGTGTGATAATAACAAAGATATATAATCCGTCCGACGTCATTATGCACGTGTACGTCACACCATTGTCATTTGCATATAATACAAATTGAAATATCTCAAGAACGAAGCAAGGAAACGAAAAACTACAGAAGATGTTAGTATGTTACTCTGTCATTTTAAGTGTTCTTTCAAATAAGGCAAACGTAATTTTCGTGTCATAGGCACTTTAAGGAAAATTACTGTCCTAGAGAGGACAAAAACAGTAAACAAATGAATGGGATGAAAATGTTTAACGCAGTAAGACGTTTATATTGTTTACTTGGGAGAGTTTAAATGAAATAACTGGAGACAAAACACATTTCAAAATCTAGCTCGCTTAATTTCTGGATAGAAACAGATTTCCGTCTCTAGTCACTGTAAGACGTAAGTCTGTAAGTGTAAGAAAATGGCTGACCGACGACATTTGTTGTTGGCGATCGAAATATACAGGTAGAATTGCTTTTCTGGTCAAGGGATTTTGTAGTTAAGGAACTTTAGTAGAAAAATATTTAATAAAACAATTCAACAACTCGCCCTTGTTTTCTATGAGCGATAGTGACTGGCTTCGTCCTCGTTAACTACCTAGAAAACTCCGGCTCGTTGTCTGATTGTTAGGGACTGGTCATTATTTATGACCGGGGTGGGGGCCGAAGAGAAAATGGTTGGGTAAGACCTAAATGGTTGGGTAGCGAAATTTTCATGACTATTTACATAAAAAATTAAGAATTCATCATTTAAAATTTTGTTATCATCTCCAGTTCTCCTTAGTCATCATTGCACATTAACTTTTGTTATTGTATTCCTCTCCTTTTTTTCCTTGGATTCCTGCTCTGTATAGGGAGATATTAATCTGAAAGTTACAGTATTAAAACTTGTATCGACGACACGCTGGGAATTGGGCTTTATCTAACTTTTTTTCTTCTTGGGATGGGTAAAAGATTTTCTTTACACATAAATGGTTGGGGCGGTTAAATTTCTGATCTTAATTTGGTTGGGTATATTTTCCGGACCAAATCTATTTCTCTTCGGCCCCCACACCGACCATAAATAAATAGAAATAAATATAGAAATAAATAATAAATAGAAATTTCGAGCGAATTATATAATTATGTTAATTATATAGCGTATAGCTCAGCCAATTAGATTGCAGAATTCGCGATCAAAGCGCTAATTGCTTTTACCTTGGGGCCCGAGGTTTGAAACATGGTAAATGAGTGCGTTGTGAAGGCACCAACATAATTATCAGGTGCATAAGCATAGCTGGATACATCGGTATTATTGTCAGGCTGAGAAACACCAATCTACAAAATTAACATGATAAACTGCTCGTAAAATAGACATATTTATACTCGGACCAGGACAAGACAATACATGATTAGCAATAAATATGAAAGCTGCTAAGTTCTCAAAAGAACTGGATATAATATGAAAAAGAGAAATAAGACAACTTCAATATGTCGAAAAATACTTAAGTAAGAATAGAGTATTTTATGTATTTCCATAGAAGACCGTTTCGGACGATGTGCCCTTCTTCAGATTAGCCTGCGAAGCAGGCATTTAGGGGTTGGGGGGCGGCCGGGACTGGGGCGAGGGCGGAACGCCTGCACGAAAGAGCCATGTTTTTGGATTTCTACGGCCGCCAGAAGACGCTAAATGAACATTCAGGAAATGAACATTAAAGCTTTAACCTATCTTCAGTTCGTTGCTGGTCGTAGCTTTAAATTAAAACAGGAACAAAAAATTGCAACGAGGGAGCTGCTGGCAGGAAAAGATGTTTTGATGGTATTACCAATGGGATTTGGCAAGAGTTTGATTATGGATTTGGTAGATTTACCAGACGTTCGTGCGAGCGCGTGATTATCAGTCGGCAGGGGAAGCAGCTATTATTGTGATTTCTACCTTGTCCGTCTTCAGGTGTTTCAACAGTGCTCTCTGGGCCTTCGGAGAATTCCTTCGACGTTTCAGAATAAAGAGACTTACGGCCTAGACGTATATAAGTGATGGTTTCTATACGTTGTCTTGCGTATGAAATTTCTTGGCCAAATACCATTCTGGAGTTACGGTGTTCGGTAGTCAGATGTCGCTTCATTTTATCAAGGCTACTAATGTTATCGGTTGGTGGAACATTGCTGTCTCCTTCTTTCACATGTGTTAATACTGATTTAATAAAGTTATAAAGTTCAAAAGCATTTTAATTCTTATTTTTTCTGCCGCAAGACCTACAAACCCGCTCGGAGAAAGTTTCACTGCGTAGTAATGCAAAGCCGATTGATTCACAAGCCTCAGCCAGAATCAACTCTGTGCTTCCATGTCTACACGATTGCTTGAATAAATTTTCAAAATAAATCTTGTTTCCAAGTTCATCATGTTTCACGTTTCAAATTTCAGACATGGATATTTCACGATTCGGCCGAAGTGAAATGTTTTAATCATTGAGGAAAGCTCGCTAGTCGTTGATTACACTAGTTGTTTTTGACAGTTTTTCATGTGGGCGGAAATCCAAAAACATGGGAACGCCGCCACCTTTACAACTCGTACAGTCCTACAAAAGTAGGATTTCGAAACTGAACTTGGAGCATATAGATACAAAAAAATGTCATTATTACCTGGCAAGTTCTCATGTGAAAAGGAAAATTGGTATTGGCAGCTGCTGGTCGTGTAAGCATCTTAAGATGAAGGATATTGGTTAAAAATAACTCGAACAATCATAGCATTAGAATCATCCTCAGGGTAACATTATATAAGAGAGGTTTTCACGCAGGTTAACCAACAATACTATAAATTCAACTGAAAACGTCGACTCGAGCACAGCATCGACACTCAGCATCAGTGATGGAACTCGCACCGGAATACTGCTCTGAATACCACTGCTCTACCAGAAACTGCGTGCTCGTTTTTTATCTTGCAATTTAAGAGCACAAGATACCCCGCGACAACTTAACGCTTATCTGCAGATAAGCGGTAGCCCAACGGTGATTGGACAGGTATCACGAAGATGAAGTTCGAATGCCGCTATAGAGTCAACTTTTTCAGTTGTCTTTAGAATTAAGTTGCACTACAATACCAGGCGGGAAGCGTAGTCTAGTTATAAAAATTATTAAACAGCACGATTCTTAGGATAGCAATAATACAAACATCAAGAGTTGTGGATAAACATAATAAGAAATATTTTAATAGCAACTAACAAATGTTAGTTGTTACTTAACCATGAGTAACATCATCAGAGTGATAATAATTTACAAAATGTCTCGGCTTAAAGTCCCTATGAAACGCAATATTTTTCAAATTTTTTTGTTAGGTATGTTTAGAACACTTTCATATTTTCTAGAAAGAGCCTCAAAATCGACAAATTTATTTAAATTCCGTCACAGATTAGCTCGAAAGTGTACTGATGACGTCAGGGTGTTTTATATAAACAGAAAGCGATAGAGAGTGTGTTTTTATAAAAAATGTAAAGCGATTAGATCAAACTAGTGTTGTTAGGAGCGCCAATACGCAATACCGTCCACCGCGTGTTTTCTAGCTTAAGCAATAATTTCTGCGTATCTTTACACTATACTTGCAAACACCTTGACGTCACATCAACAACTCAAGTGGTATTTAGCCGCATGTGAAAGTGACCACCTTTTATACTAAATGCATATTTAACATTTAAAAACTTTAAAAAAAAATTCCGTTTCATATTGGCAATTTAAATATCTAAGATAAATAACTAAGATAAATGAGTAAAACAAGTGAGATACTTTTCCTGGCTCAATGACTTTAGAATCGAAATCCAATACAGGTGACAGGAAATTGTTAATGTCACGTGAAAACGGTCATGTTTGAAGGTCTTAAGATCCGATGTTCTAAAGATCCGATGTTCTAAATTTTTAGGATCTCCTAAAAAGGGCTAAGATGAACAATCTTTACCAAAAACGCCTACAGGATATACATGTAACTATCTTTATGTTTAAGATTAAACACAAACTACTGCCAAAGAATATTTTAAACTTATTCCAAAATTCACCCTCATCTTATAACTTAAGGAACGCAGACTTTGACATTCCCAGCTGCAATACCGTCCAATATGGTAAACATTCACTAAGATACTTTGGACCAGTCCTATGGTCTAAACTAACATTTGAAGAAAGAAATATTGAGTCACACTATATACTTAATCTAACATTAATAGTATATTATATTGTAATTATTAATATTTTAGTGTAAGTCCCCGAATAGTGTCCCCGATTAGTAGACTACTTGTAGTTGGCTAGACGATTGACACATTTAATAAAGTTTATAATAAAAATAATAATGTTTAACAGTGTGAATAAGTTATAAAAGGTTTGACAACTTTTGTTTAGTATGGCATGCACTTACTATTCGGCGGCACGAGATGCGTGGGAACACACAATCGTACTCGTACATCTAGGTATTTATGCAGTCAACGTACAAATTGAATAGAGCACGCACATAAAAACAGTTCTTTAAATTGGTTAATCAGTATCATGAATAAACACATGACAGTACGAAATCAATGAATTATTTGTTTTATGAAGTTATCGGTAGACTATAAAATGACACAGTCTAGGCGAGCTGAGCCCCACCCTGGCGCCCATCCGGATGCCCATTTACAAGTTGATGAAACCAACTTGTTTATAAGCCGCATTTACCCAACAGGGGTAATTAGTGAAAATGGTCTATATAATATAGACCATTTTCACTAATTGCATCTCAGATTTGTTTAACAATACAGCTCAATAAAAGTAAATCTTACCATGAAAAAAATACAGGAAATTAGCGAAACGCCCCATTCAATTCCATTCACAATTTGTTCCCTGATATGAAAATCATTAAGTTCAATAAACAAAGGAATAATAAAAGTTAATAAGAATACAAATAAACAAGGCAGCAGTAACGATATACCGTAAAATTCAGAAAATATGATCTGGATATTTATTCAAAGGAATTTTTTGGTGGGCTTATACTCTGGAGGGCTTATTATTGGAGGGAATATGTGTATATTATACTTATATTGCACAATATTATCCGTCCAATAAAAGAGCTAGATTTGTACCACGTGACCAGTCAATTGAAACTCGAATTCCGCGCTGTGGCGGGGTATGATAGTGAACTTCCCTGTGTGGAGGGGTATTCGACTCGAGTATCACGCGCGAAACAAAATACCACGCGCGAAAACCAAATAACACGCGCGTAAACCAAGACGAGCCTGTAAACAATGGAGGTACAACAAGACGTTTCAAAACAGCATTCAAGATTGTTTCGGTATAATATATAATTTATAGACCCTCCGCTCGGGGAATTCGTTGAAATATTACCCCTCGGGATGATATATCATCCCTCGGGGTAATATTTCGTCGAATTCCCCTCGCTTCGGGTCTATAAATGATAATAATCGCATGGGCTTACTGTATATTTGAGGGGCGTATTATTCGAAGGATTATTGTATGTCAGATGTGGTCTTATTTTTGTGGAGTTATTTTCGGAGGTTTACGGTAACAGATATTAAAGTGTCCATGCAAACGAAGATTCTGTAATAAAATATTGTTTAAGTAAAAAATACCTTTGCAAACGCTATAATTGTTTACAGCTCGTCCACAGGAATTTTGCTATTGTAAATTAAGTCTGGCTAACTGTCAGCAAAGGTATTTACGTCACAGGCCAATAAAAGAGAAAGTTTACCTCTGGTAGTCTTCGATAACGTATGCGGCGAATAAAACAACAATTGGACCAATCAGGAACCTGCAAAATTGACATTAATAATGTCAATCTAGTTAACGAATAGAAGACTGAACACGAAGATGTTGTAACTACACTTATCACATGTTTATCACCCTGGTAAAGGCACTAGTACAGTATGTGATAAAAAGGTTATCGCACTAGTATGTGATAAAAAGGTTATCACACTAGTCGGTGATATCAGTTTTATCCCTCTCGGTACAATATCATAATTGTCCCTCGTTTACCTCACTCGTGACAATTATGATATCGTCCTCGAGTGATAAAACTGATATCACCTTATCCATCATATGATAACCTATACTTACCAACCAGTGTATATAAACCAGAATGGGTAATAGAATGCCGTTTTCCGTGGAAAATGTTTCAGCGTGAAGAAAGTGGCATAACAAAACCACAACCAAGCCTATATACAAGATTACAGCTTGGATCAGTCAAGGGCAGTAAGTATAATTAAGGTGGAAAACATAAAATTAAACATACCACTTTATAGGAAGAGAACCCTTATAAACAAAACAACCCTTTTAAACCCTCATGTTTACATAGTTGTAGGTAGTGGACAACTCGAAAGCTAGTATACGCTACTTTGTCCACAACGCATGACCTATTTACTATAGTACTTTTTCTTTTATTTTACATTCTGTATTAATTATATAATAATATTTTGTAACTTTAAATGTATGAATGAATATTTCGAATTAATAGTTTTTGTATTTAACATAGTTTTATTGGTAGTGTAGTAGTTTTGATTTTATAATGAAATGTAATTGGTTGTATACAGTAAGTAACTTAAGTAACATTAAGAATGTATTGTTATAAGAGCATCGAGACTAATGTATTGCTGTAAGAGCATTGAGACTATTGTATAATACTCCTAAAACGTCTTTATTATTATTAAACTACAAATGACATGGGTATAGTATTACTGGTGTTACCAGCTGTTGTTACCACACATGTCTATGAGCTAGGAGACAGGTTCAAATCGATCCTGGGTCGGACCACCACTCAGGGTCTTAAAAATCATCGAGGAGAAAGTGCTGCCTTTGTAAAAAAACAAGTAAATGGTAAGACTTTCGCGTGTTCTCGTACAACGACCTTAAATCGTAGGCCCTCGGAACCCCTATCAATTGGGCTTCTAGCCTGTTGGGGTATTCCATTCACCTACTGTAAAAGATTGATAAATCTAATAAACTAAATAAACTAAACTATCATTAAGTTCATGTCAGTTGGTTTATCGAGTTGTTACTTAGACGATAATCAGCGGGGGAATCAATGCTATACCCAATTTTAAGGTGGTGCATGTATAATGACAGAGAACAAGAACACATGATTAATATACTTAAAATAGCAAAACCGTTACCGTAAAATTAATACCATAATCGCCTAACTTTAAATCAGTTAGAAGCTAGTAGTTTAATTTTTATTATTAAACGTATTATAATTGTTGTTATAGATAATGACGTCAATGTTAACGAAATAGTCACCAGGGCCATTTTGCATTTTCAGACACAATAAAAACAAATACGATCAATACGTACCAAAATTCTTAGAATACAAATACCAATCCCAGCCGGACTCTCGTAAATATAGAGAACTTTACCAGGGTCAAATATCTAAAGTTAAAATAAAAAAGAGAACTAGACTATAGACGCCTGTTTTATTAGAATTGCCACAGTTATAACTGCTTGTAGTATACACCTCATTTTTACTGAAGTTTTAATATCACTCGGGAATTTTTTGGCACTCAATATTTTCTAAATCTTTGGGTTCTACCCAGAGAAATGTAAAATATCTTGTCGTTCGAAAATTACATCTTCACGTCTTTTTCCCTGCTAAAGTTGATTTACTATTCACAGGAAACAACGTCAAAGCAGGGACACGCGAAGTCATTGCGCATTAATTCAACAGTGAAATACAAAGAAAGTTTGGCTCTGAACTTTAAACGCATCTGTTTAGACAAAATTCGCTCAATTCCCAAACTTTCATTGTATTTCACTGCTGAATCAGTGTGCAATGTTTTTGCGTGTGCCTGCTTTGACGTCATTTCCTGTGAATAGTAAATCACTTTAGCAGGGGGGGGGGGAGATATGAAGATGAAATTTTTGCAATTCCAAAGATCACAAATATTTAAAATACCCAAACCCCGGATAGGCACTTTAAGCATTCAAGGACCAGTTCATATGCCGAACTTTTCATGAGCCGAACCTAATACAAATGATTTTAAAGAAATTGAGCTCATGTTTTAGGTTAGACGCACGAGAAGTATGGCGTCCGAACATTGTCTCATTATGTTCAAACTTTATACTCACCACTCGTTCATAAATGAAAAGAATCACGAAAGAGATGCAATATAAAGTTGTGAATATAGCTAGTTTAACTTGTCCACTTGAACTGATTCGACCTCTATAATATAAATGTGAACGAACGAGGGAAATGAATGGATGAAAGAATGGATGGATGAATGAATGGATTGGTGGGTTTGGTAATGTAGTACTTTTTACCTTGTAACAGTCCAACCTTTAGCAAGAAGTATCAGCATTATTAAGAACAATATATGTCCGATATAATGGGAAACCTGACCTAAAATTTAAAAATCGTGTGGTCATACAATATATTCCATGCGCATTTTATATCACGGAGACAACATTATGGGAAACATTTGTGGTTGCCCAGCCAACTGTGTTTACTGTTACATTTTGGCTAAGTTATCAATACCTACAATTAGTTACCAATACCTCCAATTATAATCCAAACTCTAATGACAACACTGACCTTCTTGCAAAAAATCAAAGAACATACTTACCCAATACTTTCAGGCAAATAGTTGGTATCCCGCCCACGCCATAATCTGTGTAATAGGAAACATAAAATACCAGAGAAACCACTGGAAGAAAAAAGGGGTATCAGATTACCGATATATAGCAGAAGCTTTTTATTAATACATATATATATAACACCAGCGAATTCTGATATATAGTGACTGCAGTGCAGATTGCCACGTAGGCAGTATACCAGGGTTTCTTTTAGAGGAGCGAAGGGGGCATTTACCCCCCTTAAGGTGCTCAATCCGCCCCCCCCCCCCTTTTCATTATGGCTTTATCGTAAATATTGACAGCAAATACTCTGATGCACCTTCGGAATATAAAATTTCAATGTATTGGCTTTGCTTTAATATCCTCATTTGTACGATAATAATAAGAATTTGACTCCGGATTTCGAGTTCTTTGTATCGGATATTTCAAAAATGCCTTATTTATTTATATGTGTTTCTCCGGAAGTTGGGAGTTTGGGTCCGGACTATTACCTTCTAGAATTTGCAAGCTTACAATCTCAAATATCAAAATGCATATATTAATTATAACTTACATTCACAAAATATCGACCAAAGAAAAAGCTTGTAGGTGTAGTGGAACAACTTTCTGGATGCAAGGATATCTAAAGTTTAAGGGAAAAATAGTTTTCATAATAAAAATGGTAGAATAAACCAGAGTTATAATACTAGGGTTTAATTTCTCCAGATTTGGCTCAGCAATTAGGCCCATAACGAGATCGGCATATAGATACAGACATTCTTCGGTCCCATCGCTGTACCATGGATCTGTAGATAATGCCCTTAAACATATTTCAATTGCTTCGACGATGCATTCAGTGGATGGCAATTTATCTTTACGAGAATTTAACTCATTTGTTGTTGCTGAGATACCCAGATCATTGTCACCAACTGTTGTGGTCTAGTCATATTACCATACATATCTATCTATGAGCTGGGAGACCCGGGTTCAATCCTTGGTCGGACCACCACTGTAGGGTCTTTATATATAATTGAGGAGAATTAAGGTGTTGTCTTTGCAACACCACCAGCAAATGGCAAGACTTTCGGGTCTTCTCGGAAAAACGACCTTAAATTGACTCTAAATAGTACTCGGTCGAAATCGTTTTGCTATTTGACGATGGCAAGTATTATTTTTCTGACTCCGAATCTGGAGTTGTTATGTCCGCCATTAATCATCATGTTCCTGACCAGCGTAAGGAAGTGACGTCAGACTCTCAACGCGAAGACTAATTCTTCAAGTAAATTCATAGTGATCAAGGTCCTTTTTTCAAATTCTTCGTCTTAAAGGCTAGATATTTCATCTACTTCTCGAAGAAAACAAGAAAACAAGTTACCTCGACTGCAATTCAGGCGTAGCATTGAGAGTCTGACGTCACAAACAATATTACTTTTTGAAATTGCGGGCTCACTAGGATCACGTTCTTAGTAATGGTGGCCTAAATAGTAGTGATCTCAGAACTCAAAATACTTACTTCAAAATACTTTTTATTTATTTTTTACAACAATGATTACTTTCGACCCTGAAATACTATTCTATGCTAAAGAAAATCTAAAAAACGGGGGTGAATTTTCATCGTAGTGCCACTTTCAACCTCGTACCCAGGGCATTTTGCCTCCACGGCGGAAGGTCGGCGAAAATGGCCCTGGGATCGGCTGGTCCATTCTATAATCCGATTGGCTTGTCATAAAACTCAATTAATTCAGCCGAGTATAATTTATTCATCTAAATCTGAATGCTGTTTTCAAATTTTACAGCAAATTAGAAGTGATAGCTTTCGCTAAATTGGATATATGCTTCTTCATACCATTTGTAAGAGATAACCATGGATGTATGTGAATTATCAAGCTTGTTAGCTGCTTTTATTCCTACGAATGCTGACATGAACAACTCTGAAGAGCATTGAATATTTCTCAATTATCCAGGTCAACAAAGTAGACAAAGGCAATGGAACAAAGACCACAAAAATTATCATATCTAAACACCCAGAAATTCTGGGTGTCATGTGTCGACCAGCCGATCCCAGGGCCATTTTCGCCGACCTTCCACCGTGGAGGCAAAATGCCCTGGGTACGAGGTAGTGCCACTTTAATACAGCAACAAAAAGAGCCGGATTTGTATAGTTGCACAGGAAATGTTAAAATGCAGGTATTTTTCAGAATTTGTTTATAATTTAACAATGGCATTAAATTCCTAAAAAAATATTCAGTAAATATTTTCAGCTCAAGTATTTTGCTATTTTTGTTATTTTCACTGATTTCTCTTCCCAAAACACACCCTTTATATGAAGCGCTGGGTGTCTAAAATAATAAATTGACTTCATTTTTACGAAAGTTCTCTTGTTAACTGCAGTTTTGTTTAAATATGAGAATATTGACTATATTTTTGCAAAATCTGAATGGGGTTCGTCTTTCGGAGGACTAAAATCGACGTCCAATTAGTTGATCGCGTAGGGCCTGAAACTGACGTCCAAAATATCTCCATGACGGCTATCGTTTGCCGGTTTACTTTTCGAGTTACGTTACACACTGGAGTTGGTGTTCTAGTTATACTATAAGTATATAGTTCAGAGGCCTTTAATGGTAAATATTTTATCGGTTTTATCAAAATTATCGTAGGCCTGAGATTAGATTTCGGAATCAAAACCGTCCATTTTTTACTGAAGAAATAACTATACCCTGATATTAAAATCTTAGAAAGAAAGGAAAATACTGCAGGTATTAAAATTTAAATAAAATTGAAGAAATATTACTTACTTGCTTCGACTAAGGCAAGAAATAGCAAAGAGGTGAATGCTATCAAAAAAGCAATATCAGTTTCCAGAATATCTAAACAAAACAAAATATTCATAGATTAAAACGATCAGCAAGTTGTTTTGTTTTGTTTATATATATATATATATTATATATATATATATATATATACTTCCTCAGTTGAGACTTCCTCAGTTGCCTGATGATCGCTTAAACGCGTGAAACTCTGAGTAGCAACGTTAATCATCATAAGGATATGATAAAAACAACTAGAATACATCAATTTGAATACGATTAACTTGCTAACTGAATAGTCTCCATAAACTTTGATGTATAGTCCTCTTAAACTTAGACATACATTAGTCACCATATCTCGCAGGTCGCCGTAGTCGTGGTTCTCGTTTTAGTTGTCGTCACTACAATCTCTTACGCTAGAGCTGCATGGGAACCACTGATCGTCAAAAAGGCGTAGTCACCCTATTCTGACTTTTACTAGCCAATGTTTGTTCTGAAGGTATCATAGTATCTGCTACACCGGGTGGTGCACTCCATTAGCGAATTCTCAGGTGTGCTTGGCAGGAGAGTAGAACCTCAACCGCTATCAAACCTCTGTGTCTCTCCACTTGAACTAGTACACACGATCTGACAACTTCTTTGTGCAGGTTCCAATATCCCAGCTACCTGTACTGCAACCCTGACTTCTTGACCTATCTCTAGCTGCGGCAGGATCTTCGTGCTCCTATAACGTAATAACTCTTGGCGTCTCTTGTTTTACAACTTCTTCTTTACGCCTTCCACTAATTTAGGGATCAGAAGAGTTGGGGAAACTGGACCCAGTGCCCGAGTTCTGTGTGACATTAACCTCGAGCTGGACTTCAGTCAACACCTTGCGTTGGCATGTTTCGACGATCTGTCAACGCTAGTCTGTCTCTGAAAAAATTCTTCACAAACTTGACAGTAGACTCAGCCTTTCCGTTAGATTTCGGATGGTAAGGCGACGATGGCCATCATCGGATACGAATACTGTATGAGTGTGCTGGCCATTATAGGATACGATCATGTAGGATACGATCATGTAATCATGTAGTCCATACGAAGCATGTAGTCCTTTGATGTCAGGCAAGTCCGTGCCCATGCACTCTGTTTCATGGTCGACTCGGTACGTCAGGTAATTGCATTGGCGATGGCCATCATCGGATACGAATACTGTATGAGTGTGCTGGCCATTATAGGATACGATCATGTAGGATACGATCATGTAATCATGTAGTCCATACGAAGCATGTAGTCCTTTGATGTCAGGCAAGTCCGTGCCCATGCACTCTGTTTCATGGTCGACTCGGTACGTCAGGTAATTGCATTGGCGATGGCCATCATCGGATACGAATACTGTATGAGTGTGCTGGCCATTATAGGATACGATCTCGACCGGCCATTATCGGATCAAGTCCGTGCCCACTCTGCTTCATGGTCGACTCGGTACGTCAGGTAATTGCATTGGCGATGGCCATCATCGGATACGAATACTGTGTGAGTGTGCTGCTCATTATAGGATACGATCTCGACCGGCCATTATCGGATCCGAGTACATCTGGTACCATAACAACTGAACGGCCCTTTCAGGAATTTTATGATGCTGGCACAGGTGGCATCTTTCAACTGACTGACTTCTATGAAATCTGAATAGCTGTCCACAAGCATGTAGTCCTTTGATGTCAGGCAAGTCCGTGCCTACTCTGCTTCATGGTCGACTCGGTACGTCAGGTAATTGCATTGGCTGTTGCACGTTCTTTTCTTGATACTCAGCACATACTTCGCATTTATCGACAGCTTCCTGGATATATCATTACTCATAGAGGGCAAAAAGACTAGATCTCTCTCTTTCCGGATGCACGCTGCGATATTCACCTGATCTGTACTACAACTGGAAACTCTACTCTCTGCTTTGGTCATCCAATCAGAACGGTGGTCTTTAGGGTCTGCATGATCGGATCTTACTCTGTAGCTTTCTGTAGCTGGTGTAATTTATCACAGCTTAACGTTATGGTAAGGGACTCATTTCTTCAAGCTCCAGTGAGAAGACTTGGAATTCTTCATCCTCAGGACCATGCAATGTCTTTCAGGAAAGGTAAAATGGCGTCTGATGGCAAGGAGTGATGAAATAAAATTACTTTTGGGTTGCATTTCTTAGGTATAGTATATTGCGTAGAAGGCACTGAAACTATGTCAACTATGGCAGTTAATACATGCATTCCTATACCAGGTTGTCAACGCTGTACTCGTTTTAGAAATAACTCGTTTTAACAAACTAGTGTCTGATCATCCGGCAATAAGCACTTCCGGCCGGGATTTGCTTGAAATCGAGGCTGGGTATGAAAGATAATAGTTAATGCACTACGATCTCATTATCAACCTGGACTTGGAGCCATTTTTAGTGGGCAGTGAAGGAAATTTCGCAAGTGTCTATTGTTTATAATCTGAAACACGCATAGCCATCATGTCAGTTATAAACCAACCTGCTCCACAAGGCAATGGACTAAAGATCACCTATTACTGTTTATTTAGATAAATAGATAGATAAATCGTTTATTGAATAATCACAACACTTTGCAGTCTGAGCGACTGAATTACGTGTGAAATTTACAATGTGAGAAAAGAAACTATAAGAATGTATAAGAATATAAGAATAAAAAACATGTATTGTATATATACAATAATAATATATATAAGAATAAATATGTATTATTTACAAACTATGGCTTATTATAAAGGAGTTCTTATATCGATTGGTTCTACACACAGGAGTGTTAAAAGTTCTCTTTGACCGTAACTGTCTGATATGTCCTGCTTTAGGTGGTAACAGGACAGCCAGCTTGTGGTCTTTCATGTTTTGTATATCGTTGAATAGATCAGCGCATAGTTTCTCACGTCTTGCAGCTAGGGTTGTGAGCCCGGCATTGTCATGTTATTTCTGTCTGCATACACTGAATTTTGTTTCCCGACTATATATATTAAATTTTTCGTCCATCCGCCTTGATTTGTAGTTTTATACTATTTTCCGTTTTGTTTGCTATATAAAGAGCTTTTTCTGTTTCAAGGGTAGCACGGAAATGAGGCTCGTGGGTATTTATGAAAACAAAAAAACTCGCGAAGACATGACTCCCGGCTAGGAAACCGCTGCGTTTGGTCATGATCCGTATCTCAGTATTTTTTAGTTTAGAGAATTACTCTGGATAAAAAAATACATGAACCTATATATTTTCTACACTTTAATATTCCTCTTCACTCCTGCAACACAAACCGCACCCATTCTTTCCAGAAGCCATATTGTATAGAACACGCCACGACTTTATCGTATTAATCAGTGCCTTTTTGTATATTTACGCGCACTACACTGCATTAACCATATCCATATCCACAACGCCAGTGGAGGTACAACTACCTATCTAATACATGAAATTAAGCTACTATATACACATTGTTTTACATCCAATCAGTACGATATATTGTGACTACTCATGGACTACTGTGCCGTATATAGGAAGTGCAATCACATAATCGAATCAGTACATCATTGTAACCTTCGCTCTCCAGCAGTCTGGGTAGCTCAATGGTATTATAGCATCTAACCGGAAATCTACAGGTTCGATACATTTCCGAGAATCGGAGACAATTTCTGAGGACATGAACCTGACGAATGTCCATGTATCGTCTGTCTACTCAGTTCACATATTCACTATAAACATTAATGTTTAACCAATAGATTCCATTTTGCCATTGTCTATTCAGCTTTAGTAGAAACTGACCATGGTCTATTACAAATGCTGCATCTCAACCGTTACCTATTCGTAACCGTCTGGCTACTCAACCGTTGTCTATTCGTGATAGACAACGTTTGGGAAACGCGCTCAAAACAATGGCAGAAAACTCTGACTCGTTTTGGGGAGGTTTCAGATGAGTTTTTGGATAGTTTTTTTGAGAATAATAATAATAATAATAATAAAGACGTATTAGGAGCATTATACAATAGTCTCAATGCTCTTACAGCAATATATTCTTAATGTTACTTATATGACTAATTACAGTTTCATTATAAGATAAAGCCTACTACATATATTACCACTATGAACAAAAAACTATATTAATTTTAAAAAAGAAAAGTCTTAAGGTGGCTCTATACAGTTTCTTGAAAAGTGGAAACACATGTTTCAGACCAAAAATCTTGTATATTGATATTTTGTTAGATGAATGAAACTAAGATGTTTTTTGGATTTGATAAATTTTGGATCTACAGAATTTTTTTTAAATTGGCATATTTATGACCCATACCAGAGGGAAACGTTTAATACAATAAAAAATGGGGTTCACCGACGTTGTTTTCAAATTAAACTAGTTTAAACGCGAATTAGCGGCCATTTTGAAACGTCATTATTTCCATAGAAACCACAGTTACGCACTTTTTCGTTACAGTTTCTGATTTTCAAAATGTTGTTCTATACAAGGACAGTTAGTTTCATTCTTCTAACAAAATATAAATGTATAAGATTTTGGGTCTGAAACATGTGTTTTCCACTTTTCAAGAAACTGTATGGAGCCACCTGAAGTGCTGACTTAAAACTACTAAAAATAATGAATGAATGAATGAATGCATGATTTGTAATGGTCCACTAATTTGTTTCTACTAAAACAATTAGACAACTCGTCCTCGTTGTCTATGAGCGAATAGTCAACTCAGGCTTCGCCTTCGTTGACTATTCGCTCATAGACAACTCGGACTCGTTGAGATACACAGATGACGCGGTAATTAGAACAAAAAAGTGGCCACTGATGTTCTTACCCGTTCTGATGTCCTCTGTGTATTTATAACTGAACAGACAACCAAAAATGGAATATATTTGTTTTATATAAACAAACCATTCAAAAGGCTTATTAACTCTTTGGCGATTTCTGGGGCATGAAAAAAGATAAAGCAGTCAGTTGACGTGATCTGGCGTGAGATGACGTGATCCGTGCATCTGTCCTCTAATAGATCATGGCCAACAAACAATGAGACAGGTTATATGAATAAAAACACACATTTGTCTCTAAAACTGCACATATATGCTATTATAACTAATACACAGGTGTGTTACCACTGCACACAAAATGACGCGGTTATATAGCAGTGTAAATATATATGTAGCAGTAAAACACCTTTTGGTGTGTAATTTTCTTGTCTCACAAAATATACACTTTAATGAGTGTTTTTCAAAGGTGCGTCGATATATACTGTAACAGCGAGTGTCTGGAATTCAAAGACGATAATTCAATTGTTGTTGTCTTTTCATCCAACAAACCTATATAATCAATATACATGTATATGTAGTATGTACTGTACACCAACATAATACCAGTAACTTACACATTTCATCAGCAGAGAAATGTTTGGACCAGAATGTTTCACCATTTGTTAATTCCATATGATACCTTAACTTCAACCCCTATAAAAAGTAATATATTTAATGTTTTGTACACAACGAATACGCTTAAAGGTCTGTGGGAATTTAACATATATGTAATCTATGGATTCTCCTGAGAAAAATTGTAATATATCTTGTCAGCCGAAAATTTCAGCTTCATAGACTTTTTTTGCTGTTAAAGTTGACGGAAGTGATGTGATAGCGGGCATCTATCTACATGAAAACCTCTTTACAGATGCCCGCTATGACATAAATTCCGTCAACTTTAACAGCAAAAAGTCTATGAAGATGAAATTTTTGGCTGACAAGATATATTACAATTTTTCTCATGAGAATCCATAGATTATATATATGTTAAATTCCCATAGACGTTATACGACCTTGGTCCTTGGCGTTTCATTGAATGTTTCCACATCGATAGTCTGACTGAGCTCTGGTAGCTTAATGATTAGAGTGTCTAACTGGAGATCAGAAGGTTGGGTTTCTGAGTTTGCGTTAAAACTTGAGAAACAAACAATTTACTATAACGTTTCAGTTGTTTTAGACGCCGTTTTGGCCATGTACATGAACTAAAATTCGGAAAACCGAAACGAACGAAATCAAAATCCGCCCAAAGGAGTAAAAATACATTAGAAGGTATAGGTATACTTCATGTTACCCTATCGTCATAATTTTAACACGAATCCTTAGCACTTTTGAAAAAGGGTTTATTTAGCGAAAAATTGTCTGTTCACATTTCTATTTTATTTGGAAATATTGGTCGAACTTACCCATCTATATAGCACGGTGATTTTAAACTCACGACAGCTTTTAACTCATTTTAATGGTAAGTGGGATTTATAATTAACGAAATGTCTATTCGTTGTTGTTGTTGTTGTTGTTGTTGTTGTTGTTGTTGTTGTTGTTGTTTAATGAATATTTAAACAGGAACATCTAATTTAGCTAAATACAGCTAGTTTAAATAGAGTCCTGTCTACTAGAAATACAAGTTTATAGAACATAATTAATATCAATATCAAAGAAAACTATTAATAAATGTTAATACATAGTTCATATAGAGTAAATAATTACACTAAATAGCCTATAATTTAAAGTGACTTAAAGTGACGTTTTACTCTGTTTTTGAACGCCTGAAATTAATCCATCATTCGGATACTTAAAGGTAGATTATTGAAGGTACGTGCTCCATTGTATCTAAAGCTACCCTGATACTTAGTTGTTTTAGCTAAGGGTAACCGCAAGAGATCACGGTGTCTGGTATTGTAAGTGTGAACTTGATGGGCATACTTAAAATCATTTAGCAAATAAACCGGGGGAAATCCATGCAATGATTTATAGACAAGAATGCACTTGAGATAATCTCGTCGTGCTTGGAGGTTAGGCCAGCTAAATACAGTAAGTAATTCGTCTTTCCCGACAGGTCGGCCCTCAATTATACATGATGCCCGTCGATTTAGCTTATTTAAGTAGTCTTTGCTACCGACCCCACAACTATCCCAAACAGGTGCGCAGTAGTCAAAGAGAGGAAGTATCAACGCATTATATAAAGTTATACCGGGTGACCCAAAAAAAAGTATCGCTGTTTGATTTAATATAACGTAAAAACTGCACCAGCTATGGCATTCAAATAAGTTTTATAGTACTAAAAAAAGGTTAACTTAAATTTGGGTGTACGGCACTTGATCTTTCATTCAAAATTGGGCGAGATATAAATGTTTGAAGATGCAGTTAGTTTTAAAAATTAGCGAAAAAATCGACTAAAACGGCCTATCAAATGTATTTGAAGACATTTGCTATTTTTTCGCGAGTACTAAAAATTTTAAAGAGGTTAGCTTTAATTTCGTATTCGTTTATGGTTGGTGCATTAAATATTTTTTAGTCTTTGGGCCCCTTGGGAAATGAAACAAGCCAACATTTATGGCAACAAATTAGTTCAAATGCTAAGCATATTTGACGTCCCTTATGGGACCTCTTACGTGCAAGCGAAGGATAGCGTTCTTTCATAGCGAATATGCCTCGGTTAACGAAAGATCAAATAATTTGGATTTGTATTGAATATGCAAGGGAAATAATGGCGAAGAAGTAAGACGGCGATGGCTAGGACGTTGGCCAAATGATCGCGCTCCGACTAGGGCAACAATTAAAAGAACGTTCGACAAGAACAAAATTAAATAAAATGTTTATTTGATAGGCCGATTTGTGCTAATTTTAGGCATTTTCAAAACTGCTGCTTTGAAATGAAACTTTAATATCTCATTCAATATTGCACAAATATCTTCACATCATATATCAAAATTTAATTTAGGCCTTTCTGAATGCAATGAAATCTATTTAAATGCAACTGCTTGTCAAGTGTTAAAGGTATAAGAGATGAAACAGCGATACTTTTTTTTGGGTCACCCGGTACAAGTATGCTTTGGTAGTACTTTACGCGCTCGGCTTAAAATACCTGATCTAGAGGAAATCTTTTTGCCTAAGGAACTAACATGATCTTTCCAGGACAAGGTTTGATCTAAAGTAATGCCAAGGTACTTAAAGGTATCTATTGATGTTAGGGCCGCTGATGTTATTAGCCACAACTGTAAAATTATCTACTGTCGAGAGCCTCTGGTGTGTACCAATAAGCATAGTTTTAGTTTTACAAACGTTAAGTATTAGACCATTTGAATGAAACCATTTAAGCAAATTGCCCAAGTCAGACGTGAGCTTCGATTCAATATCTCTTACAGATTTACTTGCAAAAAAGATAAGTGTATCATCAGCATAAAGCTCTACACTATACATGAACTGCAAGTGGAAGGTCGTTAATGTACATAATAAATAGTAACGGCCCCAGAACACTACCTTGGGGGACCCCACACTGAACTGATAAAGGTTCAGAGGTAATTCCATTAACGTAAATACTTTGTGTACGATGGGTTATTCGTACCGGAGGATATAACAACAATTAGTTTATGATCGAGTCGGTTTTCTTTAATGTACCGAGGGCAGTATATATAGCATAAAGACCATGAATACTAATTAGATAAGAAATGAAGGAAAAAACTAGGGAAATCTTTGTCCAAGGTGGATAAAATGGACAAAACTTTGTTGGAAAACCTCAATCATAAACTAAGGGACCGGTCATTATTAAAAATGCTGGGTGGCACCGAAGAAAAAATGGTTGGGTAAAGAAAGAAATATCATATGCCAATACAATAATTATGTCAATCAGTCATGCAGAGTCACTATCGTGATCTTTTTCAGATTCTTCATGTAACATCATCATCATCATCATCATCATCATCATCAACATCATCAACATCATCATCATCCTCTAACATCATCATCTTCCCTCATCTCTATGATGTGGAAAAAGTTAAAGTTTTGGGGTGGGTATTTATTATTTAATTGATATCTGTGGTTGGGTAAAGAAAAATAGTGACCTTTTAATGGTTGGGTCAGCAAAACTTTTACCAAGAAAAACATTTCTCTTTGGTGCCACCCCCCATTTTTAATAATGACCGGTCCCTAAATCAGCTAGATCGGGCTTTATGCTATATAAAGCCCTCCTTCTCGGGATCTAACTCTTACTTATAAGCGTTTGATAACAATACCGCGATTTCCGGTCGAGTTCGCAAAAAATTACTTTGGCTTTTCTGCTTATATTTCAGTTTTGGTTAGGGTTAGGTTTAAGGTTATTTAGGATTGGGATTAGGATTACACTACTTCGCGAAAATTAGGTCTTTTCGGAGTCATACAACAAAACTAGGAAGCTTCGTTGTAATATATTATATACATGTATAGCTGAATCTCGAACTCATTAATAATTCATAAGCCGAAAACAAAGGAAATCAGCACCGACACGGTGGTTTGGATATCAGAGGAAGAAATTACATAATTTAAGCAAACTTTCACCTCAATACGCGTAACAAACTGCACATATATGTACGTGAATGCAAGCATGCACCGTATGGCAATATACAACCTGTAGATCTTCCGTCTCATATTAGAACATATACGCTAAAAATTAAAATAAGAGCAAGAGTCCAACCTTAGTTGTTTTACAGTTACTGACGGCAATATACCACCATCTTGCGCGTATAGACACAAATGAACGTCGACCTGTAAACCATAAAAAATCACATTACCAAAAAAATGAGCCAGGGGATTAGATCAATTAAATGGAAGTTCACGACGAAACAGGTGCTGATGATACTGTAGAAGCAAGCAATATAATTAGGATAATAATTATTTTAACTAGTAGCTAACTTAGGAGGAACCTTAGTAAAAAAGTACAATAGTAAAAAAGGCCCGGCCGTTTCAGATTAACGTCGAACTTTTCATGTACGGAACCTAATGTAAATTAGCAAAATCCTTTGTCAGTCAAGCTCATTTGCATTAGGTTCGGCTCGTGACTTTTTAGTTTTGAGCGGCAAAATGTTTTGATCAAATCGAATTAATAATGCTCGCAACGTAATTTGTTTTCCGCATAAAGTTTATGATCTCGTTTCTTTTTTTATCGCACAGCTCATTTGCTTTCCTTGATATTTTAAAATATACTCACAGTTGAAAATCACTGATAAATTCAAGGCAAACTCTGACAAACTCTGAAGATGACCGCCGCTGAGGTCGTCGAAACGTCAGTCACCAACAATAGTCTTTCTCAAGACTACAACAACCTGGACGATCAACTTCACACATCTTATGGTAATATAGTTAGATCAAAGGCTGACCACATATGATTTCGGTCGAACAATTTGTTCGGCTCTTACTTCGTGTACCGGACATAGAATATTATATCATTGAAATGTTGGGTTTAAAAGTAGGGTTAGTATTCCTTTATTTCAGGGTTAGGACTAGAGTTTTTATTTGGGTTATGGTTATGGTTTTTGTTCTTGTAAAGCTTCTGAATCCCGAGAAAATAACCTTGATATGTCTATGACGTAGTCTGTGTCCATTGTGTGTCCGGTACACGAATTCTGGCAAATTATTATTATTATACTTCTACGGGTATCTAGAAGAATGATTGTATATGTAAGTAAATACTGAAATGCACAAAGCATGACATACCTCCACAATTATAATTATATGTTACAGGTTTACTGTTTTCATTAGCTATTACTCTATGGCAGCCACTATGGACATAACGTGGGGATAACTCAATCTTCTGGTTGTATTCTGGAACAAGAACACCTTCTCTTCTAGAACAATTCTAATAAAATAAATAAATGATTACAAATAAATTAAATAAATAATTATACATAAATAAATTCCATAGGCATAAACTGTAATTTATACAATAACTGTAATTATTGGAAAATAACTGTAATTATTGGAAAAGAAGTGGACCTATACAGCACCTTGTTATACCCAGGATAAACACGCTTCCATTGGTTATCAAAATACAATAAAATATTTTGACAACAGTACACCTGGAAAACAAAACAACAAATTAATGTAATTATACAATTATTGATCATTACATAAAACATTCAAAAAATACAGTAATACTAATAGACCTCTGCCATTTTAAATATTCTTTTATGCGCATATAAATTAGCCTTTACAACCTCGTTAGGAAGCAAACATTCTTTTGAAATGCTGACACGCAAACGAGGCCATAAAGGCTAATTTAGATGCACATAAAGAAATATTTAAATTGGCTGCCATTATGAAACAGGTCTATAGGTATGGACTAATAGCGGTTGCCGACGCGACATTTGTAAGCTCAAGGTCTACCTCGGTCTTGTCATGTCTGTTTCGATTGTATAATCTGTAAAGCACATTGAGACAATAAAGCGCTGATTAAGAAAGTAGTTATTATTATTATTATTATTATTATTATTATTATTATTATTATCTTCCGTCTTATTTGTTCTTTGTTTGTATATTACTGTGTTTTATCTACTATCTATCTATCACTCTACAATTAATTGGCATTTAAAGCAAAAGTCTGTTTATACTGGTCTGGCTCGACCCATCGCAGGACAGCAGTTTTACTATTCGAAGACGTGGGAAAGGACCTACATGTAAATACAAAATGAAAGGCGATCGCTGGTGTTGGATGCTTGTTCTGCTGTTGGTTATGATGTTTACTAACTCGGAAGGTACTATATGTGATTACTGTGGGAAAGATTTTGTCGTTTTGGGGCAACATGTTTGGCGCTGTAAAGCTCCCAGGAGAGATCAAACCTTGTCGATTCAGCTGAACGATCATCAGTTAACTTAAATAATGAGTACTAAGCAAGTCAACCAGAAGCTCATACGACTAACTATGATCTTGAAGTTCAGAACGAAGTGCTGGTGGATGGTTGTCATGATATGCATGTTGAATGTCACTGCGGAAATAAATGCAAAGGCTTTAGAGGTCTCCGTCACGTGCACATCGTAGATTCTATCACATTAGTTTTAATCCTGATCTGAATTTATTATTTTCCGAAGACCCAATTTCATTGCCTTTATCGGCGCAATCGGATAATGATGAGAGTACGGACAACACTGAATGTCTAGATCAAAATGATTTACCTCAAAAAAAAATCGCTAAACTCGGTATTAAACTTCCTAAAACATCGGCTGAATGGTATAATGCTAATGAATATTTTAAGTCAACACTGAATTTTAACAATGAATTATCGGATGTTAATGTCGAAATAGACCTCTTACAAGACCAAATTTATAACTATTTTAAGTCAGCTTTCGGAACGTGCAGCAATGATGAGGAAAACCGAAATGGTTGGTCGGAATTTCAATGCAAATATAACCATCTTTCTCCCAACGGACGCCAACTCAAATATCATCTAAACGAACTAAAGAACCTACACTGCGATGAGGCAACGAATGAAATCCGATACATCAGTAAACTGCTGAGATTAAAATACAGTAAAAGAACATACCGCATACTTTCTGAAAAAACTCACGACGACCGTATTCAAGAAAATTTCTGGAAATATTGTAAGGAAATCTTTGAGGACGAGAATACTGTCCTTCCTGACTTTGACAACAAACCTGCACTAACTTTTTCCGATCACAGTTAAAATCAAATACTGGCCATAGAAACTTTGATATACCACAGTGGAACCTTCTAACCCTTTCAATATTTCACCACCATCCTATCAAGAAATTTCAATTATAATTAAAAGAATGAAGTCTGGCTCTTCCGCTTGTCCATATGACCAAATCAGCATATTGATATTAAAACGGTGTCCAATTCTGCGAACTGCACTACATCGAATCTTAACGCACTGCTGGGAAGGGAAATTTGTTCCCAAAATTTGGAAATATGGTTTCACGATTTTAATCCATAAGAAAGATAGTCCACAAATCCCATCAAACTTTCGACCGATAACTCTACAACCAGTCCTTGGCAAAATATATTCATCATTAATCCGAAATCGTTTATACTCATTTATGACGAACAATAACTATACATAGAAACTAAAATCCAGAAGGGATTCTGGGAAGGTGTGTCTGGCACGATCGAGCACACAGAGTTGCTCACGCATATTATAAATCATGCAAGAAATAACCAACGACATCTTGTAGTCACTCTTCTAGATTTAAAAAATGCTAACTTTAAAAAATGAGCTCCCTAGGTGTTTTTGCGAATGAGTGTTCTACTTTTTTAGATATGCTAGACAAGGTTGGTCTTGATAACAGGCACCAAATGTACTGCGTAAGGAAAATGATGACTATAGCTATCAGAACTACATATTACATTTTCTGCTGCCGAAATAAGGGATGGTCAAATCCCGAATTATTAGCTTTTTGAAATATTTGTATATAAATTTGCATGTTTTATTATAATATAGTCATTAGTTGTTATTATATATTATTAGTTGTGATTCAAGTAGTCAATTGTAAATTACCTTAATAAGCGAGATTTATAATTATTATTATTATTATTATTATTATTATTATTATTATCTTGTCATATAATCACAGTGTAAATAGACACTGGAAACTCCTCCGTCGGGCAGCAACCAGCTGCCTTAGATCGTGAGGGTTCTTCTGAGGATTCGGGCTGATCCCAGTAACACTATCTTCTGAATCACATCCACTCCTATCGACACATTTATGTTTTTTAAATACCCCTTCAGGTTAACGGAGACAGTTCCTAATGCACCTATCACAATAGGCACGGCCACGTCTATCTACGTCCATTAAAGTGCCTATCTCACGTTTGGGGATTTTACATATTCGTAATATTTGGGTCTTCCTGAGCAAAATCATAGTCATGGACTTTTTTGCTGTTAAAGTTATCGGATGTGATGTCACAAGAGGCATTTTTGTGGCAAGTAAAGTAACAAAATAAAACTGGTTTGGAATGCCTCACATCCGGTAACTTTGACAGTGAAAAACTCCATGAAGATGAAACAATATATATTATGATTTTGCTCAGGAAGTACCAAATATTATATCACTGAAGCACTGGGGCAATGGTGTTAATCTTGACAGGCGTTAATTTCCATTTACGGCGATGCAATTAGGCGATACAAATCTCGCTTTGAGTTTATATTAAACAATAAGTCATAAAGTCGAGGTGAATATTCACCGATAATCACGGTGACTAAGGTGACTAATTATTTTATTATAATTTCCGAGTTGAACATCACAATTTCCGGTTTTCGAACAAGAGAAACGGAGGTTTTACTTCCTTTTTTGTCACATACATTTCACTTAACAAAATTCGTATACTCGCGGGATAGTGAAGTGTCACAATTATCAATTCATAATTGATTGGTTATTCAGTTAGAACGTCATCGATGGAAAAACCGGTTTGGCGACAAAACTCCCTAATCCAAGCGCGAAGACCTTGGGAGGAGTGGGAAGGACTTTTGGAAAGTCTAACGGTTGCGAAGAAGATTCCGAAGATCTATTGCGTTGGCACTGTTAAAAAGTCGTATTCAATTCTGCGCGTTCTTGGATTCTTCAGTATTTTATAGAAGAAAAAAAGAAAATTATGAAAGAACCATAGGCATACGGGCGCCGAAGGGCTGCAATGGTCAGTGGCATAGCCAGACCTGGGTCCGGGCATTATCTAAACGTTATCTCGTATATTCAACTTGAATATACCTAATATATTTGGTTTTGTGGCTAAATTGCCTTTCCTTCCTTCTCTTCTGCCATCGTGCAACGCATTTCCCATGCGCGGGAGAGATATCCACGCGGTCTAAATTTGGAAAATCTGTGTTACTTTAACGGCAATTAAATACTTCGAATCTCGCACACTGCCGCGGCTTAAAAAAGAGAAAAGTGCCTTCAAATTGCAGGAAAATTCTGACGTCTGCAAGCCAGACACGCAAATGCGTTTTTTCGTCGTGATACGTCTGTTCATTGCAATGGGATTTCACACTGGGATTATTTCTCATAATTCATACTTTCAACGCTTCCATCTACATGTATTGCTGATTCTTTACAAGTTTGCCATGAATAAAGCTAAGGGAATTTATGATATCCAAATTTAATATCAGCGAATAGCGCGCGTACAGATTGGCACTTTGCCGCCGGTACTTTCGAATTAGCTACATATACAGTGTAGAGCGTAAGAGCGCTTTAGCCTCCTTCGCAGGCAACTCTATAAAGTGACTGCCCCAACCGGGAATCAAACCCTGGCCGAATCAACGTTTCGGCGCTCTAACCTTTGAGCTATTGAGACACGGTCAGAACAGTCAGTGATTTCTCCATATACATATTAAATTTGCCACTTTCACTCAACACCAACATGCAGACATCACATCTAACCATAACGTGGAGCAAGGCCTGTATTTATTTTATTTTTATTATTTGTATTTTTCGGGTCGACAAATTGCAATTATTACGTCATCCCGATAGGCTTTGCGAAACCAGGCGCTGTATGCGCCATCTTCTTTGGTCACTATTGCTCAGTGTTCGCTCAAACTATCCAAATAAATATAGTAAATTTGTGACAAGATTCATAAGGAATGTGGCTGGCAAGTATCATCATAAACACGCTCACACTGCTACACTAAAAGATGACGAGCGCGCGTTTTTGACAGTGTACTCGACCAAATCTATGTTTACATGTTTTATTGAATCGATCAAATTTAATATGTTTAAATGTATTATTGAATTATACTGAAATAAATTATCTTTCTTTCAAGGTATAATAGAGCTTGTACGCTTCTTTATTTCTCAAGAAAACGTTCGAAGTATAAAACGGCTTAAAATACGACAGACTTTATATTCAAATAGCGGCAATATTGTTTATTTTGGACATTTATTTAAGCTTTTTTTAGGAAAATTAAGTAAGCTACAACAATAAGCTATACGTATGCTTTAGACAGATAAATTATCTTTCTTTTAAGGTATAATAGATCACCTTGTAAAGTTTACTTTTTCTCAACAAAACGTTCGAAGAGCGCCTTATCATATATATGCAAAAATATAGTTTGGCCGCCATCTTCAAAAACAGCATCGTAATTTTTAATAATAACCGGAATACGTCGAACGTTGTCTTGACAAATAATCAACCCTACAAGCTCTCTTATACCTTAAAACAAAGATAATTTATCTGTCTACAATATACGTAAACGTTATTGTGCTACCTTACTTAGTTTTTTTAAAGCGCAATATCGAACATAGGCATTAGGTATGCGGGTGTTAGTGATGGGAGCACCTCAGGGAAAGGTCACCCCTGCCTTGCATAGACCACCAGGATCATAAAGTAAGGGATTGCTTGTTGGGGTGAAGTACGATGGGGACTGTGTACCCCGGGCCGCTTCGGTAATCGTGAAGGCCCATCAAGAACCTCGAAAAATGATTGGTTAGACTAGAACCATTAGCCCAGAAAGGCAACTAGTATAGGAACGGTCCAACACACCGGTTGTAGTGGAGCGGCGACCCAACGTAGAACTAGCTAAAACTGCAAAATCATGGATGTACAACCTAATAGGGGGCAGTGTCCAGCCCGGCACAAGAAGGACGCCCCCGGTCGACGACTACCGGGGTTGTATCAAAGTCGTCAACCCCATCCCGACAAGCCAACACCCGCAAGTGTATATGACGCCGTTAAGGTTGATGTGACTTCGAGGAATGGGTTCAGGATAGAAACGTGGAATGTAAGAAGTCTGAATGGAGATGGAAAGATAGAGATTCTGGATGACCAGTTATTGAGAAATGGAGTGGACGTTGTGGGTCTGACTGAGACCCATTTGCCTAAGAACGATAACTATCTAGATGGAAGACTGTGGAATTCGGGAGGAAAAGAGCATAGGAAGGGGGTCGGACTTTGGATCAGTCCAAGATGGAAGAGTTCGCTGAAGGCATTCATAGCTGTAAGCGACAGGATGGCTGTAGGAAAGATGGTAATGAAGGGATGCTGTATGTGTGTTGTGATATGTTATGCACCAACAAGCGATCAGGTGGAGGATCAGGTTGATTTCCTCGAAAGATTAAAGATAACTGTGAAGGAGTACCATCGCAAACAAGAACAACTTGTTATACTAGGTGACTTCAATGCGAAAGTCGGAAAGCGAGGGATACCGAACATATTGGTAACTTTGGCTTTGGGGAGAGAAATGCGGCTGGGGAGGCGCTATTAGAGGCATGTGAAGTGATGGACGTGAGGGTGAACAACACATTTTTCCAAAATAGAAAGGCAAGGAAGGTGACGTGGACATCATGTGACGGGAAAACGAGAAATATGATAGATTACGTGTTGACAGGAAAGGGAGCTTTGTTCGTGCAAAATTGTAGAGCATATCCTGGAATCGATATAGAGTCGGACCACCACTTGGTAGTGGCCGATTGTGGAAGACTTCAAAAGATAAAGGAGATGAGAAAAGATAAGATCACATTTAATAGGGATGTCCTGAGCTCAGAGCAGGGTCAGATGGTCTTCAGACGAAAGATAGAGGAGTCCAGCCTTGGAGGTCAGGATCTCATAGCTTCCCTGCCGACGACGGCTATGGTTATCGCGGTGAAAGAGCGACCTAGGGCTTTAAAACCGTATGTGTCGAAGGAAACGTTAGAACTAGTTCTGAGAAAACAAAAAACCGGGAATCTGAAGGGAAAGAAGTCTAGAGAGTACAAGGACCTCAGTAACGCAGTCAAGAAAAGGTGTAGAGAGGAGAAAGAGAAATGGTTGAACGAACAATGCGCTCATATTGAAGAAATGGATAGGAGACATCAGAGTAAGGCAATGTTCGCGACAATAAAGAGAATCACGGGCCAGAAGAGAGAGAGACGATTAAAAGGGATAAGGGACAAGGAGGGAAACCTGTTGACAGATGACGTAAAGATAGACCGAAGATGGGAGGAATATATGGTAGAACTGTTTCGAAGCGACTCGGACAATGGCCTAAATGATATAGAGACGTGAGAACAGATAACCTAGATGTGTTGAGGTGTGAAGTGGAGGACGTCATACGAAAGATGAAGAATGGAAAATCAGAAGATACAGATGGCCTGGCTGCGGAATTGTTGAAGTATGGCGGAGAGAAGGTGGTCGACGCAGTGCATGAAGGCATAAACGAAGTTTGGAGAAGCGGAGTTGTACCGACTAACTGGAAAAGAAGTGAGTTTGTGAAGATACCAAAACCCGGCAAATCAAAGTTGGAATGCGGTGGTCACCGGACGATAGCAATAATCAGTCTGATGTCCAAAGTGTTAATGATGATTGCCGGGAATAGGTTGAATCGATGGAGTGAAGAAACGCAGAGTGAGGCACAATACGGTTTCAGACCTGGAAGAGGGACCACGGAGGCGATTATGTTAATGAAAGAGATATCAGAAGCAAGTATGAGAAAGAAGGAAAAGTTTTATTGCGCTTTCGTTGATTTCACCAAGGCTTTCGATAGGGTCCCGTTAAAGGAGATGTTTGAATCAATGAGGAGCATGGGAGCTCCCAAGGGAGTGGTAAATATTGTGGAGTCAGTGTACGCTGGAGCCGAAGCCAGGATGAGGGGATCATCATGCCAATCTTGGATAAAAACACCACTTGGCTGTAGACAAGGATGCCCTCTTTCCCCCCTACTGTTCAACAGCTATCTGGAAGCAATAATCCGACAAATGGAGCTGAAAGGCGGGGTAAGGATAGGAGGGACGTTGATTCAGGAAGTAAGGTATGCGGACGATGTGTTATTGGTGACGACGACCCGACAAGAGTTGGAACAGAACCTGAAGGAGTTTAGAGATGTATGTACGAGGAATGGAATGGAAGTGAACTGGGGCAAAACAAAGGTCATGGTGATACAAGGAGATGATGACGACCGAGAAGAAGTAAACATCGGAAACGAGAGAGTGGAAGTGGTGCAGAGTTTCCAATATTTGGGACGGATTTTTAGTGAAGATGGTGGAGACATGAAAGAACTGAGAAGAAGATGTGCAATGGTGAAGGCTGATCTATGGAGGATGTCGAAGATAATCGGAAGTGGGAAAGTATCGAAAGATACAAAGGATAGAATCTTTAATTGTATATGTTTATCGAAGCTAATGTACGGGTGTGAGAGTTGGAGAATGAATGAATTGGAAAAGAGGATGATTAATGCTGTGGAGTCATGCTATGCGAGGTTGAAAGGAAATGTGAAATGGACAGACATGCGGACAAATACATCGGTCTTTGAGCAAGTAGAAATGGAACAGGGTGAATTGTTAAAAAGAGTGATCTGAAGAAAAGCGACGTTTGTGGGACACATATCGAGGATGAACGACGATCGGTTGCTGAAGAGAGTATGGGAGATAAGGGATGGACAACGAGAAATGAAGAGGGGACGACGGCGAACGGAGGTGGATGCGGACGTGACCAAGATGTTTGGTGATTACAAGGATGTAAAGGAGAGAGCGAGAGATAGAGAGAAATGGAGGGAAGACATCAGGATGGGTGAAATGCCAAAACCTAAGAGAACTGTGTTTTCAATGACATTGCGGAGTCAACGGGGGAAACCCCAGGACTAGTTATTATTATTATTATCGAACATACCTTGATATGTCATATTCGTGTATATATGTTGTTAAGCGCGGGGTTTCCACGGAGCGCTTCGAAAACATTTGTTATTACATCAGATATTTAAATTTTAAAAGTATACTTCTACATGCTCATACAATTTAATACTTTCCAAAATCATTCAACTAACTCAACGCTTTCTACCCAATACATATTTAATGTCTGAGATTGTAATTCTTGCATAATAATCATTGTTCCGGGCACTCATTGGTTTAAAAATCACTGATACACCAGGCTGTAAAACACGCTCTAAATAGCAAAAGCTTGATTGACATTCAAATGACTTCTTTCTTCACTTCTGTTAACTGTTCTGAGGTAACTGTAATATTTTTTTATATTAAAAAGCTTTGTTGGCACCTGTATTGTTTATTGTCATGTCTACAAAATAAAGGCGATGCTATTAAATCAACAGTTTATTGTTTCATATTCGTAGGTATAATTTCATATTTATATCGTTGATCATCTGATGACTATGCAATGAATGTTGCCATCGCATAATCCTGTTTCACTTGATATTTTACCTGTAAGCTTAAATGGGGGCTCCAAAATGTTGTGGGTTATCAGTAAGTCTGTATCGATATTTGTTCATAATATGCGAATGTTTACAAATGAACATAGTGTATAAATCTCTGACACCCATACCAACTATCAAGATCAAAGAGTAAATAGTTTGTTATTGTTTACTTTCCATTGTACTATTATTACTTGGTACACAACTTTCAAACTGATTTTTGGCTTTCATGATTACTGCAGTTGTGCATGGAGACAAGCTGGCTCACAAACCGAGATAGTAATTAGTCCTGATATTACATTAGTCCTGATATTGCCAGACTGCATAGGCGGATCTATGGGTGGGGTGCAGGGGGTGCACCCCCCAGAGAAAATTAGCACCCCCCCAGAAAAAGTCAGCATCAACCAGTGTATATTAAAATTTTCATGATTTATGGCATTTTTAACATAATTTAAGGTGGTGGTGAATGGGTGCACCCCCCTGAAAATCTGCACCCCTCTATCAGATGAGCCTGGATACGCCCCTGCCAGACTGACTAACAAGCTCACCATTTGCCAACTGCTTGGTCTGTATAGCTGGATACATACCTTTTGAACTGATTTTTGGCCTTGACTACATGGAGGCAAGTTGGCTAACCAACCAAGACAGTAATCTGTCTTGATATTACATGAAGCAAGCTGCTCCACTGGACTATGTTTATACTGGTTCAAAATGTTGACTTCACCAAGAAATAATGATTTTGAATTACACTTCTTTAAGCTATTTAGCTTATGACACCTTGATAACTGCCAGCTAAATGGTTTGGTTTACTGCTATGCCTTATATACTGAGAAAAAGATTAACTGGTTTAATTATTTTAATGCTTGCTCAAACTGAACATGTTTTCCAGACTGTCCAGATGAATTGTTATTACATGAGCAAAGGCCAGCTTAATTTGCTTGCCCGGCTGACTAGAACTGAATTGGGTCAGCAAACAGGATGGCTCGTTGTGCACCTCCATGTAATCAAAGTCGTTGGCAAACACTCTGTGATGGCTTTGTTACAGGTGTGCAGTTTGGTGATGTTGAAAATTTCAGTGGAAAATTTAACCTACAACTGTATAGATTTGTGTATATTGCATTCAAATTGCTGAACTTGCCTACAATGTCTTTCAACAAGCCACTAGGCACTAGCCTATAAGTAGCCGAGTTAATCAGCCTAGCGGGCATCTTGTTGCACCCTGAAATTTGTATATTTATATACACTATATGATATAAAAGGGTTGTGTTGTGTATAGGCAGTGTAGAAATACAAATAAAAAACTTTAAAAGTAAAAGGTTGCAGTGTAGAACTCGGGTCGAGAAAAGCAATGACAATGTGTCGAAATATTTCACTTTGGCGTAGTTGAAATATTAGATTACTGTGAATATTGAACCACGTATTTTTGAGAATGCAGGCTGGCAACCTTGCACAATCAAAGAACCATAAATTATGTCCATATGCATTGCCAAATAACAATAGTCAATAATTATGATAGCAGCCATTTATTTGTTTAATACGATATTACGATTATCGACGAACGTCACAACAAAAGCATTCTTACTTCTGGATATTCAAAATGAAATATCATTTTTGCCAATGATTTACGGAAGCAAAATCGAGCCACAAATCGCCAATCCTTAAAAATAAATAGTGTCAGAAGTCAAGTGGTTATAAGTGCGGCTGCATGCAGACTCAGAGTTTTCATAATTTCACTATAAATTATAATATATATATTCTATATAAAGTTAAGCTTAATATGTACCTTTTTGGCTGTCGAGATCTCTCCATCAAGAATCAGACTTTCGCTAAACTGCACATATAACAGACAACTAAATATAAATATAATACATTGCAATAAGGACATGTTTCGCGAAAGGAACTTCACGACGTTCCTTGGTTGTCACACGACATAATTCATAAATGACTGTTGCCATGACAACTAAGCCAGACGCAAAAATCCCCAATAATCCCAAAATATAAGCCCATGGGCTTACGTATAATAATGTGTCATACATAATATACCCATTTTGAAGCACACAATTCCCAGCAATAATAAGCACCCCCGAAAATAAAAAGCCCGCCCAATATAAACCCACCAAATTAATTACGAAAGTAGGAGCGTGACTCGCCACGGCCTCATAGCCTTATCAAAATTACTCTCACGAGGTATCCTGATATATTTGTTGGTCTTCCGAAACCCATTCGACGATTCGTTATATAATATATATATATTCTAAAGATTTATGGTGAAGTGAAATTTCGAGTGTTAAAACATATACATTGTGAAGTGAAATTTCGAGTGTTAAAACATACATTTTAAGACCAATGAAAAAACAAGGCCTTCTGGGACCAGTTGCGAAAAATGCAACAATTCAAGGTCTTCCGGCTGGAATTGAACCCTGCGATGCTAAAAGCCGTTGCCGAGAGCCTAATGCCGGGATAAGATTCTGGCTATAACTACATAATAATAATAATAATAATAATCTTTAATAATCTTTTTTAATGATCTTTACTACAAGTAATATTTGGCATTTCACTCGTAGTCGTAGTAGCAAACAAACTTTTACCGGCGACATTTTCCTATATATATATATATATATATATATATATATATATATATATATATATATATATATATATATATATATATATATATATATATATATATATTATATACAGACGGTACCGTTTCGGCCTTTTGGGCCTCATCAGTGTAGTGCTGATGAGCAGGATGAAGATAACTGCTATTTACAGTCACCCTTGATGCCACACAAATGTGGGACATCAAAAACCATAATATATATATATATATATATACTAACTACATATATATATATAACTACATATATATATATATATATATATATATATATATATATATATATATATATATATATATATATATATATATATATATATATATATATATATATATATAATATAATATATATATATATATATATATATATAGCAAAGTGAAAAGGTGGTAAACTGCCAAGAATTTAGTGACGAGATACTGACGTTTCGAGCGGAGCCCTTCATCAGAGTAAGACGAGATGAAATGAAATAAATAGGGCTTATATATATGCCAAAAGGGTGTCACAAGTAGAAAGTAGCCAATCAAATGCACGGGAGATAAACAAACTAATAATAAATGAGATGGGAAACGTTAGATCATTTGCTATTTTTAACAGTCGATCAGCAAGCAGACTGAGGGGGCGGGAGAAATGACAGGTCCAATATTCAAGGGGATTAGGCGATAATATTAGCATAAGAAGCAAAAACTTGAAAAGGAATGAAAGTGCATACGCGAATAATAAAAAATTAATAATAATAAAGGTTCCAAGCAAACTAAAATAACCAAAAACTTGTAGGAAATTAAATAAAAGAAAAACGTTCGTTAAGACCAAGAGGATGTGTGGTGCCAAGTTTAAAAATGAGACGCTTCTCTTGACGCTTGCGGTTATCGTTGCCACCGGAGATGGGAAGGATGGCACAGACTTTCATGTCTGAAACCAAATGGTTGGAGCTGTTGAAATGGCGGGCTACAGGTTTGTCACCATCATTGATCCTCACGGAACGAACTTCAACGAAGATGTTCAGCAAACCTGTCTGAAAGACGTCGCCCAGTTTCACCGATGTAGATTTTAGGGCATTTATCGCATGAAATGCAATAAATTATGTTGGTGGACGTGCATGAAAAAGCATGACGGATTGTGTGGTCGAATTTGGGGGCAGTAATAACTGTAGTGGGATTGAGAAAAGCGCATGTGTTACAGCGGGAACGGCCGCAAGAAAATGTTCCCGCTGGTGCCGAGGTATTTTGTTTAAGGGCACTATGTACTAAGGAGTCACGAATGTTTTTATTACGGCGAAAAGATACCAAAGGGTTGTCGGTGAAAATGGCTGACGTCTCAGGATCATTTTGTAAAATGTGAAAATTCCGATTAATAATATTTTTAACTTTAAAATTGAAAGGATGAAATGTTAGAACTAAAGGAATTTTATTGTTTGAAACTCGTTCCAAAGATGGTTCAAGGGCGTCTAAACGGGGGACGAGAAAAGCTTTCTGAACGGCGAGGTCTAAAAGGTTGGTAGGGTAACCACGTTGGACAAAAAAAGATCTCATTTCCATTGATTTGACTTGAAAATCTTGGTCGTCGCTACATAAGCGGCGAAGACGCAAGAATTGAGAGTAAGGGATGGATTGCTTAGTGTGGTTGGGATGAGAGGATGAAAATAGAAGATAACTATGGGAGTCAGTAAGCTTGTACGAGACCGACGTTTTCAGCGAATCACCATTAATCGAAATTAAAATATCAAGGAACGACACAGAGGTCTCGCTGATTTCCCACGTGAACTTCAGAGCAGGATGAAAATCATCAACAAAGTTGATGAACTGCTCTAAAAGGACACGTGAACACGACGCTGTTCCTAAACAGTCATCGATAAATCTTCCGAAAAAATCAGGCAAGGGACCCGTGTATTGTTCAAAGATCTGTTTTTCAACATAACCAACAAATAAATTAGCATAGCTTGGACCCATTTTGGTGCCCATCGCAACACCACTTATTTGTTGATAATGTTCACCATCAAACGAAAAATTGTTAAGGGTAAGCACTAGTTCTGCTAAGCGGAGTAACGTGGTTGTGGAGGGTTCTAAATTAGTGCGCTGATCAAAGAAAAACTTCAGAGCTTCAAGGCCATCACAATGGGGAATGACGGTGTATAAGGACTTGACGTCCATCGTGAAAATAAATTTATCGGAACTACTGAAACGTAACTGGTCGAAAATTTGCAAGGCATGTTTAGTATCTTTGATATAAGAAGGCAACTTCTTAACCAAAGGATACATAACGTTGTCTAGAAAACTGGAAACGAGCTCGGTGGGGCAACTACAAGCGGAAACAATCGGCCTGCCAGGATTGTTAGGTTTATGGATTTTAGGTAGGAAATATATGACAGGCGTTCTGGGGGTTGTTAATATAAGGTTAGATGCAGAGGCAGGCAATTCACCGGCTTGGATGAAATTCTGGATGAAATTATATATATATATATATATATATATATATATATATATATATAGAATAACTGGACACGGTTACACTTTCGACATTAGTTTATTGCATACAGTTCTGGAAAGTGTAACCGTGTCCAGTTATTCTATATATTTGCTCTACCGATGGTATCGAGCACTCTCCAAACACAAGATCTCTATTTGATATATATATATATATATATATATATATGTATATATATATATATATATATATAGTGTAAATGTATATGTTGTATATATTCAAACTCTTACGTCGTTTACTTGTTATGTTAATGTCATTACAACTATTTACATACTGTATATGTGACAGATGTAAATATTGGTGTTCTAGTTAGAAGTTCCCTTTCTTTAATTTCTCGGAAAAGTATAATTTCATCATTGCACTGGTAGATTGGTATAATTTGAAATTAGGTTCCGTTGTTGCAACAAGTCTAAATGCTCACTTATTTTCAGATGAAATTCTTTATGTTAATTAATCTTATCTAAAAGTATATTATTTTTGATGTTCCTACAGTATATAGCTTGTGCATCATACAAGCTCCGTTTGTCCAATATACAAGCTTTCGCACTTTTGACAAATTATTGTATATACTACATTATTTGTTTTTGCTTTATCATTCCAAATGTTTCCGTTTTGAAATTTTTTTAAGTTTCTTGTAATTAAAATAAATAGTCACATGTTAAAATAAAAAATTAAAATAAATAGTAACATGTTTCACATCTTGATTCTTGGCATTAATTTCGTAACTAATGCCTGTAAATGTAATGGATGTTGTGAATTGAATTGCACTCTCGTCAAATATCGTTTTAATTTGTTGGTTGTCGTACGCTTCTCATTTTCGAGTTAAAAAGAAATTTTCTTCTATTTTGTGGGTTGTTCGAGTTGTGAGTGATATAACCAGTGGGAGGACATTGTTATTTTAATTCGGCTTTATCCTTTAGTTGATCTGATCGATCATAACTCAATAATTAATTATTTTGATTTTGCCTTTTGTATACCGTTTCTTGTTAGTATATGCCTTTGTTTGTTATATTTGTTTTCGCAGATACTCAGCAGTATTAAGGCATGGCTCTTGACTTCGAAACTGAAATTTCCTATTTTCCAGAAATTTTGTCCAAACTAAGTCAAACTTACCAAACATATTTGTTATACAGTAGGAACTAATTTACGGTTGATATAGTAGAAGATAACCAAGCGACAATCTGCATGGCTAAAAATCCACAGTTCCATGGACGGGCAAAGCACATCGACATAAAGTATCATTTTGTTCGAGAGCAAGTCGCTAAAGCTACCGTAAAATTAATTGGGATACTACAGATCGGACGAAATGATCGCTGACATTTTTACTAAGGGACTAAGCCAAGGGAAATTTACTAAGCTTAGAAAGATGGCTGGAATCAGATCAATAAGTAGTTGAACGTGTAGTTATATTTGTGAGGAGGGGGGAGGGCTGAAGTCGACAAGCAGGCGGGGTCCTGCCCAGGAAAATTTTGAAATCTAGAAGCTCGGAAAGACAATTTGCAGCAATTTGAGCAAACTTTTTCATCTAATTCTACAGCGAGCATAGTTCAAATGAATCCAAGAGTTGCCTGCTGCCTCTTACCAGGTGACGCCATTTTTTGCGCCTAGTACTGACAGAAATGTCTGGGAACCAATCTAACACTCGCATGGCAAGGGTTTAGGAGTTGGCTAACACTTCAGGCTACACCGGTTTGTAAAATCTGGTGTAGATGAAGCCCGTAAGTAGATTACCTTATGTATAGCTAGCTTCTGTCCTATTCTATATAGTCCTATTAATACAATTAGGGGGGGGGGGGAAACATGAAATTTAGCAACGCTTGTCCTGATTCCCCCCCCCCCCCAGCCCCCCGTTCCTACGCCAATGTGTACCGTAGTCACGTGACAAGCCTTATTTGGACTATAAGCGAACACATCTGTTCAGAAAGAAAAACACATGTAAAACTTTTTTACGGAGGCAGTTCTTTTACGTTCCTAGTTTTGTTTGCATGTACATATGCGTCAAGAATAAAATCAGTATTGTTACAGATTTCCATTACACAGGACTTAGATTCTCCAATTTGTACAGGGTTATCAGATAGATTTTTTAGAGAATCCTATTCAAGTATCCCCGCCCAAGCCGATGATAGTAAGCAAAGAAAATCAGGTTATTATAGATTTAGAAGTTCAGAAACTGGCAACAAAAAAGGCAACCCACTTAGTTCAGCCAAACAATGCAGAAAGAGCTAGTTTTTAAGCAACCTATTTCTTGTAACCCAACAAACAGTGCCCGGTTGTAAACCTAAAACATCTCAATATATCAAAGGATTAAGGATAACCTACGAGCATAGGATACCCTACCATACCCCAGTGGCAGTGTTGAGGGATGGGTTTAAGATTAATAATTTACCTGGACGACATTCTGATAATGTCTCAATCCCATCATCTGGCCTTGATACATGCATCGACTGCCTTAAATCAGTCCTCGAGGATTTGGGTTTTGTGGTAAACTACGAAAAATCCAAATTAAAGTAAACCCCTGCCAAGGTAATATAATTTTTGGGCTTCGAGATCAATTCTGTGTCCCTTACAATCATACTTCTAAGGGACAAGATCAGAACAATCAAGAAGAAATGTCAAAACCTGATCAAACCCCTCAGTTTGAGATTTATCAAAATTCCTGGGCCTGCTAACTTCCTCTATTTAGACAATCTTTCCTGCTCCTCTTCACTATCGCCACCTTCAGTTTGCAAAAATTCAGCCACTGAGGCGTTACCAGTCCTACGAGGCTGTGATACACCTGGATTACCAGGCTATATCAAAGATTCAATGGTGGAGGGACCATTTGATTGCCTGGAATGGGAGGGCCATTATGCGACAACCTGTCCAGTTGACCATCGAGACAGATGCCTCGACCAAGGTTCGGGGTGCTCATTGCCAGGGGATCAGCACAGGAGGGCCGAGGGCGATGGCCCCTTCAGGAGAAGGAGCAACACATAAATTGCTTGGAGCTCCTAGCTGGGTCTCTAGCAGTAAAAACCTTTGCAAAAGAAGTGGAAAAGGCACATATAATTCTCATGGACTGCATGTGTCAGCAGTGGCATATATAAACAAATTGGGAACCCACTCGTTTGTACTAAATAGTCTGGCCCGGGATTTGTGGACATGGTGCCTATAGCGAATCAGATCCACCTAACGGCACAATATATCCCAGGGGTAACTAACCTGAGTATCAGGCCTTCTAGGGGGGGGGGGGTAGGGAGGCCTCGCTCCCCCCGCCCCTCAAGAAGGCCTGATACTCAGGTTAAGGGGTAACTAATTACCATGCCGACCGGGAGTCGAGGGTATTTCAGAACTCCAGCGACTGGAAACTGAACCCACAGTTGTTTCTAGCCCTCTACAAACTCTGGGGTCCCCTCGATATAGATGTTTTTGCCAGTCGACTGACCAAACAAACCCCCAAATTTGTCAGTTGGAAACCAGATGCAGAGGCTGTGGGTACAGATGCATTTACCCTAGATTGGAGCCAATGGATTGGGCCATACATGTCCAATATAACCATCGGTATGCATCTGCATCAGATGGTTACCGATCGCGACCGATTGTAAACTGATCCCTTCCCTTCCTAAGTGTACTAACCATCGGTATGCATCTGCATCAGATGGTTGCCGATCGCAACTGATTGTAAACTGATCCCTTCCTAAGCGTACTAACCATCGGTATGCATCTGCATCAGATGCCTACCGATCGCGACAGATTGTAAACTGATGCTCCTACACCTCTGACAACTTTCCTACCGATGGCACCGATGGCACCGATGCTACCGATGGCTCCGATCGCTTCAATAATAATGGATACTTTATCTGTTCCTACGCTACAATTCATTCATACCACATACAAGTATTTCTAAACCCAAATAATTCAGCCATATAGTTTGTGTGTTATGTATTACCTCGTTCTTAAAAAACGTCAAACACATATGTTACGTTACACCATCGCCACCGATAGCTTTAATGATCATGCATAATTTATATCTGTTATGTATTATCTCGTTCTTAAAAAAACTTGTAACAAATATCTTACGTTCTTAAATAACCATGTAACAAATATCCTACGCTACAATTCATTCATAACACATATAAATGTTTTTTAACCCAAATAAACTCTTAACATGTATCACTACTATTTATTACTGCGATGACTTCAATTGTCACATCCATACTTTATCTGTTATGTATTACCTCGTTCTTAAAAAAACTTGCAACAAATATCTTACGTTCTCAAATAACCTTGTAACAAATATCCTACGCTACAATTCATTCATAACACATATAAATGTTTCTTAACCCAAACAAACTCTTGACATGTATCACTACTATTTATTACGATGACTTCAATTGTCACATGTATACTTTGTCTGTTATGTATTACAATTCAGCCATATAGTTTGTGTGTTATGTATTACATTGAAAGCATTTATAGGGATTTCTGATTTCTGATGTGGTTTCGGTCTCGACGTTTTATATTCAAACTGCATATTTCGAACTGTTCTGGCGTTGATCATCATTTATCTTTAATATGACAGCAATTAAATGTCCAGAAAATCAACGTAGTTTTCGAAATAATCCACCATCTTTCAACTTCTGTCTGCAGTCCGTACTGTCTTTCCAATAAATTGTAATATTTTTAAATTATCCATATACTGTACTTTCAATTATAAAAGTTTGTGGTATGTTTTCACAGCGATCCGGCCCCCCGGATGATATAAGCGAGAATAAGCCAGGTTACAAAATAATCCAATATCCTTGGAGTCACGTGACCAGCAGCAGGTAATAATTTACAGTCTTTATTTTCGTGACAACAAGGTCACGTGACTCTATTTTAAATGCCAAAATTTTAAATTGTTAATTTTAAACCCCCCAAAAAATCAGGACAAGAGTTGCTAAATTTAATGTTTTTTTTCCCCAATTGTATTAGTACGACTATAGAAGCTACTTAAGGTAATCATCTACACGAGATTTTACAAACGGGTGTAGCCGGTTGGCTAACACTTCAGCTAAACTGTTAGATTGGTTCCCAGACCCTTCTGTCAGTACTAGGCGCAAAAAATATGCGTCACCTGAAGAGACAGCAGGCAACTCTTGGATTCATTTGATTTTTTGAACACGATTTGAACTGTGCTAGTCGCTGTAGAATGAGATGAAAAAGTTTGCTCAAATTGCTGCAAATTGTCTTTCCGAGCTTCTAGATTTCAAAATTTTCTGGAGGACGACGCCCGGATCACCGGGTTGTTGACAGTTGTAAATTCGGGAACGCCTGACGACAACGTCAAAGTATAACCAATTGTGAATCAATACTGCCTGTATTAATAATATCCGCGACCCAAAAATAAAATTATTAATATATAATATAATAAATATGGACATATATGTGTGTGTGTACTGTCAACTGTGTGTGTGTAAAACATGTTTCGTTTGATCTATTTGTCTGGGCACAGACTTAGAAACATGTCGTGACTTCGTGGATTGTCAATTCTTGCTTCGTTCACAACTTAATTACTATTTAAAAAACTTCTAAACATATATATTTGCAATTCAAACATCTCAAGGAACATGTTCGGGCTGAGACGACAGAACATGGTCACCTTATGGGAAAGCTTGGATTGTCATTGGCTGACCAAACAATTTTGGACCAGTGAGCTCTATATATATATATATATATCTGGAGGGCTATCTGCCAGTCATTGGCCAGGCAAAAAGTGAAGCCCAAGATGGCCGACTTTGCACGTCAGTTTCAGTCCCCTACGCGGTTTATATATAAGAAATTGACGTAAAAACCGCGCAGGGGACTGAAACTGACGTGCAAAGTCGGCCATCTTGGGCTTCACCTTTTGCTCGGGCAGATAGCCCTCCAGATATATATATATATAGAGCTCACTGTTTTGGACCAGTGGGGGTCATTCATTAATTCACGTTTATGAATTGACCAATCAGAACACTTGTTATAGTTATCGTATATCCTCATTCACAAAAAAATTCTAGCCGTATTCAGGAAGGAAATTTCACAGTGCGAACTGAATACTACGCGTCGATTTGGCAGTCTTCGTCGTACCGGCATCAGTGAAACATTTGGTCAATGCAGCTAAGTAAGTTCATTTGCTTTGTTTACTGCGCAGTAACTACGCTACTTTTCGTATCGTTATCGGCTAGTAGCTTTGCTCGATTCGTGTCGAAGCGACGAACGTATATTTCATTATTTGTAAAACTATGATTCGTAGGAAGCGTCTACTGTACTCGTCGATAAAAAGCAACACAAACCACCAACTTTAACAAACAATGAAACACATCACTTTATTTATACAAAATTTCAGCCCGTTCTCTTCGCTAATGTACCATTAAATAATCTCGGTTCTGTGGTGTGCCTTGGCATATAAAATTCTTCGAGTGACGTATTTCCCCGAAGACAATTTGTCCGTTCGCTTCATGATTTATACTTGAAACTTTTACACTCTTCATAACCATGAGGAAAACTGTTATTTTATTCATCTGTTAACTATTATGGAGATTGACACCGTAAGTCTATGTAACTTTTGAAGTTAAAGGGACGACGTCTGTCGCACAAAGCGTATAAAATTTTACGATAGAGTAATTTCGAAGTGCTTCACACACGGTTATGTCTTTCACTTTGCCTTTGTCTTTGAATTGTGTGTTGTTTCGAACTCAATTTTTGGTAAGATATCTGATGTAAAAAAATACGACATGGGTAAGTTGCATGTTTTAGCACTGTTGCGGATATGAAAAGTGAACGTGAAAGCGACCCTTCTTTTGTCTTATTTTACAAAATAATAAACTGCAACGACAGCTAAACGATGTCATGCATTAATCATTAGTTGTATGAACAGGAAAAAGCGATTTATTGTTGATTTTATGTAGTGCTTTATATATTGCTCGATGATATGTTATTACTTATATATTATGTCTCTTAAAAATAGGAGTGAAATTTGCATTATCAGAGTGTTTCAGCAACGACCCAACTATAGCTGCTGATGTGATTAGCATGTCCCTGAACGGAATTTTTCTTTGTTTACTTTTCACCCAAGCCAAAGCAATCTTTCATCAAATCGTCTGTTAAATATTAAGGGTGTTATTCCTTGGTTGTATTACAGGGGCCATTCCTCGGTTATATTACAGCAACATAATACACTGTATGCAGTGTGCATGTGCTAAAGTTGGTCAAAGAAATAAGGAGTGTGCACAACAAAATGTTTGTTTTAAGTTTCCTTTTTCCTTCTTAGCCAAGGTACATGTATATAACAGAACAACATGAGACGAAGAGGCCAAAGGACAATAGATGCCAAACCATTTGACAAAGTGCAGCCCACAGCAAGTGCCCAGATAATAAAAAAGACCAAAGAAGATTTATCCTCAGCCGAAAATGTAAATGTGATAAGCTCTCCACGTAAGAGAAAGAGAGTAGCTGAAGAAAAAGTAAAGAAGACGGCTACTGAAAAATGTGAGCTTGGGAAAAAATCCAGCACAGATGAAACAGTTAAGGAGGATAAACTACAATTTTCTGCTAAAGTCTCCTTAAAATTGAGCCAAATTGGATCAAAAGGTGAAGACACTGACAGTACAATTTCTGGTGATGAGTGTAAAAGTGATGGAGTGGATGATCAATTTCCAAGCCTGAAAGCAAAAAGAAGTTTGTCTATAGATACATTTTCTGGCGCTAGGAAGACAAGTACGACCACCAACACATCAACGTCTCAGAAATACAAAAAGGGAGATGTCATTACAACACAAAATGGAATTCGGAAAAAGTTTAATGGAAAGCAGTGGAGAAGACTGTGCTCTAGAGACTTTTGCAACAAAGAATCACAACGACGTGGTTTTTGTTCCAGGCATTTATCAATGAAAGGGAAGACAGTCCGTACAAACTCTGCCATTCCTGGAGAAAGAAGAGGGAAAATTATCAAGGAAGGAGGAGAAATAGAATGGGAATCTGGAGGAGAAAGTGATGGTAGCATTCAACGGGAGTGTGACAGGAGCAGTAGTTTCGATAGTGATATTAAAGATATGGAAACAGAAGCTGCAATGAGTCTGGTGTCACTTGGCTCCAGAGGAACAACGCCTTTTTCAAATGTAAACACTCCTCTTCCCTACTCCTCCCAGTCACCTTCACCATTTGGGCATTCACTAGTATATGAAGATATCACACCACATCCTCTGATGAACTCCACTCCAACGAAAAGCCTTGCTCAAGTTGCTTCCCGGATAGGACATTTTGCTAGTTCTGATTTACATAATTCCAATCTAAATGCAATCAGTCCAGACTCTGGTATACAGATACTTTGCCGTGATGATAGAGGAAGCTTTAACAATACTCCCTCAGCAATTATGTCACCTGCTCCCATATTGTCACCAAGTACCCCTACAACAAAAATGACATTCTCACCTATTCCCACCATTTATAGTAGAACTGCATCTCCTGTTTTACCCACTCCTCCAGCAATAAGAGGAAGGAGAAAATTCCTGGCCCCCAATCTACCAGCACCTTCTGCAGTGACACCGCCTGTAAGTCGTCTTATGTATTCTCCAGTTCCACAATCTCTGCCAGTTACATCACCAAGTATTTTTACTCCATTTAACCAAATCCCTTCAGCTAAATTATCAATCTCTAAAAAATTCCTGAGCGATTTGAATGCTAACAGTAAGGATCAACTCCAAAGTTCAGATCAATCTGTAGATAAACCTGTCCTGGGAAACAGTAAAGAAACAGTTAAAAACAGTACATGCTATGAAACAGACGACTTATTACGATCTCCTGCGAAGCTATCTAGTAAACCAGGGGGGAAACCGGATGTGCTATCTGATTGTGTTACGAAGGATGAAAAAATGCAAGAAATCACCTATGCTGTAGACCCCACAGTCCATGTAGGAGGATTTACAACACCAGTTTACCCATGGCAAGCAATTCTACCTGTTTTGATGCATGGTTATAACCAAGGTGCTGGAAAAACTAGTGCTTTAAAAGCTCAGACTGATGTTGGTAAGCCATGGGAAGGTGAGCAAGGAAATGTCAATATTCATTGTGAACAATCAGACACATCGACATCTGGTGGTTCAGTTGTTGCTTTTTCTCCTAAGTGTGGTGGTATCTCATGCCAGACTATAAGAGATGCTGAGAAGATCAGACAAAATGGTGGTGGTTCTGCTTGCCAAGACAAGAAAGATTCTGAAGATGAAAGTGTCTCACACAAGGTAAGTTGTAAATAATAGCTGCATGATGGTATACCTGTACATGTATATCTTTATGGTGTAATATCCATTTTTAATAATTTATTCATTTTTAAGAAATCTACTGGTATTGCAATGCAAAATCAATGTATCATATATGGCCTTCATAGTAATTTATTTAGAAAAGTACAGTGTAACTTGTACTGTACTATTTTATCTATACTTTTCTAAATAGATGACAATCATGTCTCAATTAGCTTCCTCCACAGGCAACTCTGTGGATTCTTTTTTATGAGTCAAATAGCTTCCAAGGCTATATTCAATTTCAATTGGCTTACTAGCCTAAACACAGGACTTATTGCATGACTGTTCGAGGGGGGGGGGGGTGCACATTAGAGATGAGCTGATTACGAAAATAGCCGATTACTGAAGCCGATTATTTGGAGGCCGATTAATCAAAATAATCAGCCGATTAATCAAAATAATCAGCCGATTAATCGGTATATGCCGATTATCGATATGTCCCTGGTTACCAGTCTCTGCGCAGTGTCGCAATGTTTTATGGGATTGCTAGGAGCAAACAACATTTTCGAAATATAACAGAAATGGTTTGTGGTGATCATTGTGGACATTTTGGTTGTTTAAACGATCGGAAATATCCCGAAAAAGCAGTAGCGCTGCGCACAAATGACGTCAAGATTCATGTTTGTCCGTATTTGCCATTAGTTCTTGCTTTCAAACAACAGAAAAATGGTCATGTGGAATCCTTGAGAATCAATTTCGGTTTATTTGACCGTGGCAAGAAAAAACAAGAGAAGTTGTTGAAATACAACAATTGTTATATGTTATTAGTTTATTAAACAGCAAACACAATTCTAACACCCACACAAAATTATTAAACTCAATTTTGACAAACTGTTATGCAAAAACAAAATATTATCGCAGTTGCCTTTTGAAGCCTTTCAAGTGATGTCGCTCGACTCAACGATCTCATCGAAGACCATAGGTCTTGATGAGGTCCAGCGCTATAGATGTTCTCGGTGTAGATGTACATCGGTGTAGATGTTCTCCATCACGACAACCTCAATTGAAGATCATGTGAGAACGCGCGGACGCTTGCAAAAGATTTTTAACGTAACACTTGTTACGGATATCTGGCAACATATCCGTAACAGGAAAAATCATCCAGTTTGACAAAAATTGACATGTACTGTATGCAGATTAAAAATCATCACCTTTATGATTGGGACGAGCTGGACAGTCGAATTTCATTGTGAAATAAAGACTATTGTGTTCATGCTTATGAATTTACGGACTCACTGCGCGTCGTATGCACCGATTATTTTGCCGATTATTATGCTATAATCGTTCGATTACCGATTATTTGAAATTGGCCGATTAATCGGCCTTGCAGATTAGTTTCCAATTAATCGGCTCATCTCTAGTGCACATACACGTTGTGGTGTTTGCTCGCGGAGTACTGCAGCCTCCAACCCACTACTTGGGGGTATGCCCCCAGGAAAATTTTTAATTTTGCAAAGCCCAGAAGTGCTTTTCCGGCGATTTCTTTTTGTGAAATTAGTGCATCACGCCATTGCTAACAATGCAACATTGTGCTTATAATCGATTGTATAATATTGCATTTCTCACTTTGCGGGATTTTAAGGGGGGGCGCTCACCGCGTGCGCCACTGACTACAGTAACAGTTACCCTATTGTATAACCTTTTTAAAATAACAATACAATCTAAGTGTCTTACATAGCCTGTACATGTACATAAGCATTTAATTCAGTTGCCCAGTGCTGCAACAATGGATTTAATTTCAAACCCTTATACTTTATATTTTTAGTTTTACTTATTATTTTTATCTTCTAAGGCTGTATAAAACTATTAAGTATGATTTAACTACCTGTTGGGCAGTTAAATTGTATTATACTAGTATACACCTCTGTGAACTTAACTAACAAAGTTAAAAGGTCATGGTAAACTGCCAAGATTTAAGGGCTCCGCTCGAAATGTCAGTATTTCGTTACTAGAAATCTTGGCATTTTACCACGGACCTTTTCACTTTGCTATTAATATCCAAAACACTGTCTACGCAGCACTCTACTTTTGTATATTATATACTAGCTAGTATAGTTATGCCAACTTTAAAGCATCTAAAGTCTACCTTTTTATAGGTGGTGTTTAATTATTAGTCGCATCCACAGATCACAATACATTTTCACCAACGGTATCTGGCTCATTGCATTTGATATCATATACTGTAGTTTTGTTTCAGTTTTTCTTTGTTTAGTCAGCGGAGGTAATCAGTTTAGCCCCTAGCCCCTACAACTTTAAAATTTGCATGTTCTCCTTAAATTTTTGAAGAAAATTACTTTTGGTGCAAAATTATAATTATTGCAATTTGTGCCGTTGTGCTGTTATAACCCAAGCATTCAATATTGGTTCATAACTTCATGGATCATTGAAATTTCATAATAAAGATAACTAAACAATTGTCTCTGTTTTAAATTTGCTTTTTTTCTCATCATAAGAAACTGCAATAAATAATCCGTTGTCATTCACTAATCAGAGTTTCATATTTAAAATGCGCTGCATAACCTGTATTCTTAGCTTTTATTAGACTGAAATGGAACGGTTATAATTACTGTTATCTTTTTTGGTCGTATTTCGTCGTTCCCCATACGGTACCAAGAGACAATGATCAGTTTAAGAAATGTCACTCGTGGTATTGCTGATTTTGCTGGCCCTATACATTGTATTAAAAAAAACAGAACTATTCCTAGACGTTATTTTTAGATGTGACTCAGCTGCTGTATATTTAATTAATAAGCGATTTACTCAACAGTTGGTCTTACATACATGTATGTTGCACTTAATGATTGATCTTTGGATTGTCGCTTTCCGATTTCATTTCATTAGGATTTACACTTTTCCGGCAAAATTTCTTGCTTGCCTTTTTTAGAGCACTTTGGTCGGAGAATAATCGATCCGTGCAATTGTTTTTGCCGATTTTGGTCTTTTTGAAACCCAGACACCTAGTTTTACCTGAATTAAAGTTTGCATTGGATCGTTCATTAATTTGAGCATTTGTGTTAATACTGTACACCTAATTCGTACTGCCGCACCGTCACGGGCATTCAAAACCTTTACTACACTTTAATTTCACAAAGAAAAATCGACAAAGATGTCGGACTGACGGCTTGAGTCTTGCAGATTGTGTAGTTGTGAGGACAATCTGCACAATACAGTTTTTCTTTGTGATTGCCATTCGAATGAAAAAACAATTGACTGATCAGAAGTGTACTAGAACAGTTGAGCGAATCGTTGACCAAAATAGTATCTTGCATTGTTCTGTGTAGAAACAATCGTTAATTGCAAATGAGGCATTTACAGAACCAATACAGCTATTATATATTTATTAACTCGTTAACCAGACATTTTCTTTTTTTTCTACGCAGATTGCCGTGCATATAATTATGCTCTTCTAGTTATTCTACCTTACATTAACTAGTGAACTAATACGACTAAGCAACTGGCGTTTTTTTCACCTTGATTGCGTTGCATGATATGTATTATTATTATATTATTATGATATTATTATGATATTGTCACGCAACAAATTTCCATGTTGCAATTAAGTTGCTGCCAAATGTTGCAAGATGATCTTACACAAAATAATATATGAGAGCGCTATGAAAATAATATATTGAAATGCCACAACTTTTGCCCTGTTGGCACCGGATCAATATGTTGATCACAAAGCCATTCGAGTATGACTGCCAAATTAGTCTAAACACAATACCGCATGCATGCACGGCGTTTCGAACCATTTCGAACCTTTCATTACACTGAAACGTGTGCAAAATTTTTATCCATTTTCGGCATTCGTCTACAGTATCTTCTAGAGGCGTCCAATTCGATCATATATTTTACAATACGTCGTCTGTCAGTTGTCTGATGGAACGCCTAATTTATAAATTATGCATTTTTAACCGTTTAATAAGTAGCGGCCCTGTCCTTATTGTCTAATTGGAATTTACCAAAAAAAGAAGTAACGTTTATGAACATGTTAAATGTTTGAAAGAGCGCTCGATAATTCGTAAAAAAAAACCAGACAACGGCATAAGACAGCTTGATTTTGCCGATCAAAGAATCCTAGCGAATCCACGCTTTGATCTGATTTGCTGGCGAAAGGTCCGTATCAAAGCAGTCCGAACCTCGTGGGCTAATCGTACCCGCAAAAAGTGCAATACCTTCAAAGAAAAGTATACAAGCTCAAAGAAGCAAACGAAATAAATTAAGCAAACACGAGTTTGGAAGCACGATGCAAACATGAGTTTGTTTATTTTATGGAAGCGTTTACATCAGCACATTTGAATTCTCCCAAACTCCCTCTACTCCAGTGTTTGAATCGTTTTATTTAGACACATGAGAGCGGTCATGTTGTATTTCTTTTTATAAAATAACAAGACGCCCGCTAGGCGTTAACGCGGGCTAGTTACGCTTAATTGTAATCAAGATATTTGCCAGCCACATTCCTTATGAATCTTATCACAAATTTACTATATTTCTTTGGATAGTTTGAGCAAACACTCGAGCAATAGCGACCAAAGAAGATGGCGCATGAAGATGAGCACAGTCGTTTCATAAAGCCTATTGGGATGATGCAATAATTTGTCGACGCGAAAAATAATACAGGAAGCCACCGAAACCTAGACCACCACAGTAATCCGAGTAATATTAGTCCGATGCCATTACTGCGTTTCTCATAGCCACTGGAAATCAGCCATAACAGTCACAAATACATGTTTATGAAACCTTTGCATGACGAGTCTTGATGACATCAACTACTCTGGGGATCTTCCTTTTTAAAGTGCCTATGCAGCATTTTCAGTTTTTTGTTTTTTAAACAAAGGACAAAAACTAGTTAATAAGTTCTTTTACAGTTTTTGAATTGGTCCATTATTTTTTGATATTTCTCTTTTTGATATGCTAATGAGGTAGATTTTGACGTCATTTAAGTCAAACAACATTCTGTCAAATCCAAAAGTCCTGTATATATTCAAAAATATCCACTGAAATTACTTGGAACTTTGCATGTGAATACATACCACTAAACCAAAGAGCATGAATCAAGTTTAATTGTCACCATAGTAACACATTAGTTCCCAGGCCATTTGAGATTTCGGAGAATGTTTTCACAAAATTTATCAATACAGGACTCAAGTTTGAAATTGCCAACGTTGCTTGCTATAGCAAAAAACAAAATAATCTACTATGGAACTAAGAGGCCTGGGTACTAATATGTTACTATGGTGACAATATAACTTGATCTATATATTTTGGTTTAGTGGTATGTATTCACATGCAACGTTCCATGTAATTTCACTGGATACTTTTGAAGATATACAGGACTTTTGGATTTGACAGAATGTTGTTTGACTTAAATGACGTCATCAACTACCTCATTAGCATATCACAAAAAGAGAAATATCTTGGAAACGAATGGACCAATTCAAAAACTGTAAAAGAACTTATCAACTAGTTTTTGTCCTCTATTTAAAAAACTAAAAACTGAAAAGGCTGTATAGGCACTTATGAAAGTCCTGTCAATTTTATTTCAGGTCGATAAGACAAACACGCACCCAAACGTAACATATCTTCCATACCCACCCTTCGCCCAAATGCTCCATGGTTTAATGATAGCTTAAGAGTTGTGAAGAAACAAAAACGTCACTTTGAGCGTAAATTTCTCTCTACACGCCTTCAGGCTCATCATCAATTGTACAAGGAACAATGTCGTATATACGCAAAGGCAATTGATTTTGCAAAAACAGATTATTATAAGGCTAAGATATCTAACTCTGATCAGAATCAGCTATTTCACATGATTGAGGGGATGTTCCGAGTAAAATCTATTCCTTTATTGCCATCACATGATTCTTCGTATGAAGGGCTGATGCTTTTAGTTTACTCAGCGAATTTACTACTGTATCTGAAAGCTTTGTCTGTAACACTATCAAACAGTACTCGTCTAAGTCCTGTGCCTTAGATCTTGTACCTACACATCTGCTAAAGGAATCTCTTGACGTGTTAGCTGCCCCAATTACTGACATCAATTCATCTTTATCCTCAGGAGTATTTCTTCTGTCTCTTAAGAAAGGTCTCATCTGCCCATCTATTAAAAAAACCTACTCGTGATAAAGAGCAATTCCCTAACTATAGACTATTACTAACGTGGCTTTCTTGTTAATACTTTCTCGTATTAGAGCGGATTGCTGCCAGACAGACAACAGACTATCTTATTGAGAATAACCTCCTTGCAAAAATGAAATCTGCTTATAGACTCTTTCATAGCACAGAGACAGCAGTTCTGCGTGTTTTCAATGACATCCTTTACGCACTTGATGAAAATCAGGAAGTGGTGTTGGTACTGTTGGACTTATCATCTGCGTTCGACACCACTGACCACACCGTTCTATTGGAGAGACTTAAACATCGTTATGGGTTTAGTGGAACTGTACTAGCTTGGTATCGCTCATACCTTTCTGATCGGGTACAGTCAGTTATGGTGAAGAATACGCATTCCTCAAACAAACCATTGCAATATGGTGTACCTCAGGGTTCTGTACTGGGTCCACTTCTGTTTTCACTCTTCGTTGCGCCATTGGAAGATGTGATCAAAGCCCACGGCCTTGATTGCATAATGTACGCTGATGACACACATCTGTATATGCCTATAAAATCTCCATGTGATCGACCTGCTGCTCTAGCTAAACTTGAGTTATGTATTAAGGACACCACCAACTGGTGTACTATGATAATGGTCTTATATGCAATCCAATTAAAAGTAATGTCCATATATCATCACGTTTTATGCATTGTGAACCAATGCCAGAAATATGTGTCAATGATGTGATAATCCAACCGGCTCTGGTTGCATGTGATCTCAGTGTTGCTTAGACATCTAAAATTAAATACTCATGTAAATAACATTTGTAAATCGGCCACTTTGGCTATCAGAAATATTGGCAAGATCAGGAAATATTTGAGTAAAAAGGACTGTGAGAAGTTGGTGCATGCATTCATGACATCAAAACTTGACAGCTGTAATAGCATCCTATACAGTATATGGCTTACCAGAAACTGAGCAAGTTACAGCGAATTCAAAATACAGCTGCTAGACTTGTTGCAGGGGTTAAAAAATCGGAGCATATCTCCCCTGTGAGATTAAGGATTGTTTTTAAGACACTAATAATTACTTTCAAGGCTTTGCATGGCCAGGCGCCTGTGTATATAACTGATTTGCTAACTAAATATAAACCTACTCGTGCTTTGAGATCATCTGACCGAAATCTGCTACTTGAACCAAAATCCAAAACGGTGACTCATGGAGACAGAACATTCTCGGTTGCAGCACCAAAACTGTGGCATTTATTACCACAGGAAATTAGAAGCTTTGAAATGTAATTAAGTAGTTTTAAGTCAGCACTTAAAACTTTTCTTTTTTTAAATTAATAGTTTTTTTGTTCATAGTGGTAATATATGTAGTAGGATTTTTCTTATAATGAAACTGTAATTAGTTTTATAAGTAACTTTAAGAATATATTGTTGTAAGAGCATTGAGACTACAGTATTTAACAATTATTCACCGAAGGCGAGGTGAATATCGGTGAATAAAATCCGAGACGAAGTCGAGGTTTTTATTCACCGATATTCACTGAGCCTGAGGTGAATAATTGTTTTAGTATAAATACACATTTTCCCACTCTTAGGAACAGCATTTCCTTCAAAAATACTAGTTTCTTGACTTTTTTCTCCTGTCACTTTGACAAATCGGCTGGCGGCCATCTTGAAAAAACGCTGGAGGTGATTATCGAGAAATAATCCGAGGTAGCTCGACCAATCAGCGCACGCAATTTCTATAGTCACCAAATGTATGTATACTAATGTATAATGCTCCTAATACGTCTTTTATTATTATTATTATAAGAGTGGATTTTGCTAAAGTTTCTGGTAGTTGTAGTGTGCATTTGATCCCATAATGAAAAAGTCAATATATCTTATGCGTTCACTGCATCGTTTAATTAAACGGTAATTTCCTTGTAGGGAAAAGACAAGGAACATATTCGTCGTCCCATGAACGCTTTCATGATATTCAGCAAGAGGCACAGGGCTCGTGTTCACGAACGTCATCCGCATCAGGATAACAGAACAGTGAGTAAGATATTAGGTGAATGGTGGTACGCACTGGGATCTGACGAGAAACAGATGTACCACGACCTCGCCCATCAGGTAAATCTAATTTTGTATTGCATTGCAAAATATAGTAAGTACTCATGTCTTTTATTAACAATAAATAAAAAATGTTACGTATATTAAAACCTTATACAGTGTAAGTCCACTGAGATCTTTAACGATCGACATGTTTGCCTAATTTGAATGCGGAAATGACTAAAGGATGATTGCAAAGGACCTTTCTGTTTTTGTCTGGTCTTTATTTTTGGTTATATTAGGGTTAGCTATGGTTAGGGTTAGGTTTAAGGTTAGGATCAAGATTAGAGTTAGGATTAGATTAGTTGTTGAAAGTGGAAAGATCCTTTTGAGTCGAGTCATCCCTTTTAGCCTTTTCCTTTGAATACTCACCTCTAAAGATTCGAGTCGCTAAATGTACGAAAAGTTCCGAACGAAAGTTGCGTTTTGGTATATAGTAATTGTACGATAGTGAATATTCTAACCCTTATTCTAGTCATCGCGATGCTTTTCTGTGCGGAGTTTGATGGATGGCGGGGGCGAGTGGTGATGGGCGAGTGGTGATGGGCAAGTACTTCATCTTATGGAATATAGTGGATAATTCATACTGAACCTAAACCTAATCTTAACATAATCTTAACCTCGATCCTGACTACGGATCCACTATATCCCATTTGATGAGGTACCTGTACATGTACCTATGTGGTGTTGTGTGTTGTATCGCGTCTCGGCTTGCGGCTCTGCGTTGTTGCTTGACGGGTTGTTGCGGTTTGTTGTTCGTATTACTTCACCTTAATATCTAATGATCTTATAAAATATTAATTAATGCGACCTAATTTATCAATTCCGTTTTCACCCTAATTATGCTTCTACTTTCATCGGGACCGCAGTAATTGGCGATCCACCCTGCCACGTTTACTATACTTGTAATATAACCTTAGTAAATAGCTTTATTAATCTTAATTACTATACATATTGATATTTGTGGCGAAACCAAATAAATAATTAAATAATATTTATAAATAAATAAGCCTAACCCAATACCGTGTTAATATAAATGTTCATATTAGGGTTAGTATATATATTAGGATTATTATAAGGTTTAGATTTCACTATTTATATCCTACTAGCTCACAAATGCCATATTTCAAAACACTTAAAGTGCCACTACGATGAATTCACCCCCGTCTTTTAATAGTATTTCAGGGTCGAAAGTGATCATCGATGTAAAAATAATAAAAAATGGTATTTTGAAGTAAGTATTTTGAGCTCGGAAATCACTATTATTTAGGCCACCTTTACTAAAAACTTGTTCCAAGTGAGCCCGCAATTTCAAAAGGTAATATTGTTTGTGACGTCAGATTCTCAATGCTACGCCTGAATTTCAGTCGTGGTTACTTGTTTTCTTGTTTTCTTCGAGAAGAAGATGAAATGTTCAGCCTTTCAGACGAAGAATTTGAAAAAAACGACCTTGATTTACTTGAAGAATTAGCCATGTGGAGTCTTCGCGTTGAGAATCTGACGTCACTTCCTTACGCTGGTCAGGAACATGAACGATTAATGGCGGACATAACAACTCCGGATTCGGAGTCAGAAAAACAATACTTGCCATCGTCAAAACGGTGTCGACCGAGTAATATTTAGAAGCTCTGCGTTATAACCACGTAAAAATATCGATAGGTAAAAATTTGATCGTAGTACCACTTTAAAGGACATTGGCAATAAAAATCATAATTTCAAATTTTTGACTTTCTGATTGACAAACAGGCTTACGAAGGTAATCCAAATAAACAAAACTATTCTCGTGACAAAACAACAACACTAATTTTGGCCAAAGACAATCATGTCTTTTTTTAGTCTTTTAATCAACTTCCACCATTTAAAAAAAACAATGAAATATAATCATATGTACATTTGAAATGATAACCAAAAAGATTGTGGGAGTCACACAGCAGAGCTAGAATTCAAATTACAGGAAGTGCACCATCAAAGCCCCGTTCACACGATAGTCGATACCGGATTCACTTTGTATCAGATTCGTAAACTAATCTGGTACGATAAACCTACTCTGTTCACATGATACCAGATAAGACGGATAAGTGATTCGGACCATTTTGGGACTCGTTTTCTGTCTTTTCGCGCTCTTTGCTCGACGTACGAACATGGCCGCTATGCAAAAAGAAAGAGATATTTTTGTTTGGACTGATGGGGAAATTGAACTGCTTCTTGAGTGCGTTAAGACGTTTGCCTCCGTATGTCTTTACGAAGGCAAGGCTGGGAAGGGATCAAGTCAAAATATGATAAGTTCCATATTTTTTTTTTTTTTTTTTGTATCGTGAGCGGGCGGAATCCTAGCCTTTCCTGCAATCTGATTGGCTGCAGCAGCGGGGGAATTTTACGATATTTTGACTACGGTCACGGGATCCTAAATATTTATCGTGATTTTTGCTTCATTATTAACTGGAAAATGGAAAACTAATACATAATTTGATTCAACTATGAACTGGAAATAACTATATTATACAAAAACTTTAGTATTTTGGTTTGTTTTTCTTTCCTTATCCAAATAATGCAGTTTTACCGAACTAAAGTAACTCAAATCTTTTACCTTGTATAATAAAAAAATTGAATATGTTATTTACCGTTTTTGGTCGGTTCGGATAGAGAAATATTTGCCCTCGGTCTCAAAAGACCTCGGACACATACTTCTCTATCCGGACCTTCCAGCCGGTAAATAACATACAGTGAACTCTCTCTAAGGCAGACACCTTCGGGGCCAAATTTGTTGTCCGCCTTAGAGAGGTGTCCGCCTTAGAGAGAGCTTTATTATAGTAAATAATGTAGAAGCCGCCGAGATTACGTGTCCGCCTTAGAGAGGTGTCCGCTTTAGAGGGGTGTCCGCCTTAGAGAGAGTTTTATAGTAAATAATGTAGAAGCGGCCGAGATTACGTGTCCGCCTTAGAGAGGTGTCCGCCTTAGAGGGGTGTCCGCTTAGAGAGAGTTTTATTATAGTAAATGATGTAGAAGCGGCCGAGATTACGTGTCTGCCTTAGAGAGGTGTCCACCTTAGAGGGGTGTCCACTTAGACAGAGTTCACTGTATGTATATTTCTATTTCGGAGCGAAGCGTATCGGATTCGTTCGTTCACACGAGCACAAAAGTGATCCGATTCGTTTTCATACCACCTTCAAAGCGAAGTGAAATCGCTCCGCAAAAACGATACACAACGTATCGGATTGCTCCGGAGCCGTGTGAACAGAACGCCTATCTGGTATGAAAAGTAATCCGATACAAAGTGAATCCGGTATCGTGTGAACGGGGCCTAAAACACTTTGCCTAATTAACTGGGAAGTTGGTGACGTCACAACCTAGGTAAACCTGATGAAACTACTATGTGGGTAACCGAATTTCTGCGGAATGCTTTTTTAAAAAGGAAGACATTCACAAAAATCGAGTTTTAGACTTATAAAGACATGTGGATGGCTAGATAAATAATTCTCTTTACCTTGGTTGTGACGCCACACGCATATCAAAAAAATGGCGGACAATTCCGGCAATCCCGGCTTTAAGGGAAACTCCACCTCAAAAACCAGTGTTATTAAATGAAAGGTCCTTATCGCCTTAACTCTTTCCTGTCCGGATGAAAAACACCTTGAACCACCTCTTTGTTCTATTAATATCTCTGGAAATAACCATAATTTTCTGAAAGCGCAATAAACCGGCTTTTACCAATGCTTTTAAATTTTCCGAACAAGTCATTATATTAATATAAATTAGCATTAATTATCATAAATTAGGTTGAAAAACTTTCATTTTTCTAGAAAAGCCCACATGCACGCCTGCCAGTATCATGAAAATTCAAAATGCCACGAAATCAAATCAATGAAAAATTGAATGAAATCAAATCAAACTTGGCGTGTGACTGGATCATGTGCCATCGGCTTCGTGCGGACGTTGTTCGGAAATGTTCGTGTGACGTCATGACATGAACTGCTGTACATTTAGTGTCTCCCTTGTAAAGATGGTCGGCCATATATGTTAAAGCTTTGTTTTAATTCGATATTCATAGTGTCACCAACCTGTCCAATAACCGTATGTTTCAACAATAATTATATTACTTCAACAATGATGTTGTTGCTGTATGTTTATATTTCTTGGGTTGATAGAAGTTGAAATATAGACATGGAAACATAAACAAACAGATTTTTTAACTCTAGGGTATCATGATAATAAATGCTCGCAATGATGCTTTTCGTTTATTTTATATTTTATATAAACGTGCACATACAAAATTGTATTATTAACCATGCATGGTTACATTTTTAAATTAAGGTAAAAGAAGCACATTACAAAAAACATCCGGAATGGAAATGGTGCAGTAAAGAAAAGAAAAGATTACCGAGAAAAAATGAAAGAAGAAGCTCAGTTACAGACGAATTGATAACAGAGACTAGCGAAAATGAATTGGACTTGGCTGTCCAACCAAACAGCATTCGGTCGAAAAGTGTGCCTGCAACTGCGCTTGACGGAATCACTGTTTCACAACGTCTTTCATGTTTGCCTCGAGCAAGGAAGACACTATCAGAACTAGCAAAGGTATTATACTTGACATATTGGGACTCACAGACTCACACATATGTCACATTGAACCAGTTCTATACCTGAACCTTTGTTCTATACCATCTGAATCCCTGTAGCTCCATAGTTAGCGCGTCTTTCTTATAATGAGATTGACCATGCCATTATTCCTGGTCTAATATCCTGGTTTAATAATTCTAGGTGTGTTCGACAGAAGCTGACTCTCGCATAACTTCGGGATCCAGGCAAGAGATTGCTGATCCTTTCTCTGAAACAGAGGATGATTCCGACGCTGAGTGCCATTCCAAACAGGAGGATTTTTCAGCTTTGGAATGCAAAGAGAACGTGACGGGTAAATATAGTATTAATATTACTGACAATATTGGTATTAATATTACATGGACTATCATCAAACTCATGTGGCATATCCTCAGAAAAATGTGTCCCTGACAGGAATCGAACCTGTAACTTTCTGATTGACGGTAAAGTTACAGGTTCGATTCCTGTGGGCTTAACGATCGTCCATATATCGTCTGTATACTCCAACCTCTCCCGCATTCATAAAATATTTTCATGTATTATACCAACAACCGTTAGACATTTCCCAAATTTGTTTTAATGTCCGCGAAACAATGGCTCCAAGTTGGCAATGAGATCGTAATGTATTTACTGTTGCCTTTCATATCCAATCTCGAAATCAAACATTAAGACCAAACAAAACAATCTCCGTGATTCACCTTCTTTTCTCACAAGCTTCCACGAGTTTTTGGTATGCAGAACGATGTAGGTTTGTTTGAGTAAAAACGTTATTCTACATCTATGTGTACAAAATGTTATCTTACAGAAGCGTTATTTAATAGAAACGGACTGTGACAAGTGGCGACTTTGCGTGCGGCTCACTAAACTCTTGTGAACTTGAAGAGTAACAGATAATGCCTATTTTCCGTACTATTTGCGTCGTTCTTGAAGAATCTGAGTATTCCACTCAATTTCATAACCTCCTTTACCAGCTTGGGTTTATTTTTGACAAAAACAACCAGACCTTGAAGTATTTAAATTACCTCAAATAACAAGGCATAATGTAGAATAACGTTTTTAATGTTTATTCAAAATACCTACATCGTTCTGAAGACCAAAACTCGTGGAAATCTGTAGGAAATAAATATGATTTTCAATCACGGAGAATGTTTTGTTCATTTAAATTACTCGGTCTTTCCCCATTGCTAGGCAGCAAGTGAACTGACCAATCAGGTGCGACATTGGCATATTGAAAGAAATCCGGGAAGTTTCTATTATCTCATATTAGGAATGAGACAAATAAAACTTTATGATAATAGTTCTTTCATGATAATAGTTCTTTATGATAATAGTTCAAATAAATCTTTGATATGGAGAATATGTGATGGCAGTCATGTTAGATGGCAGGAACAATTATTTATAGTATATATATCACGTGAGGATAGAGGTCCCAAGTGGGTCGTGGCTAAAGGGTATGGACGAGATGTAGGTTTCAAGATGGCCGCCATCCTGCTTGCAAAATGTAATTAAGCTGGTTTCCTAATACTAACCCTAATACTAACCCTAACCTAACCATAATCCTAACCTTTACCAACCCTTACCCTAACATAAATCTTAATATTGGCCGCCATCTTGGAAACTACCTCTCGTCCATATCCTTTAGTCATTACCGTCCCAAGTGGAAAGAGTATTCCACTGCTTTCCAACATGGCTACCGTCACGTGTTCGTCCAAAACCTCTATAACTCTGCATTATTACTAAACAGTTTTTTGTACGTAAGATACATGTAATGTTACCATGTTTTTCAAATCATGCAGCATTTTGTTCATATTCCTTTGAACCTTATTGATCGGATCAATTGTCACGATAAAATAAGTGTTTCTGTTATTCAGTAAGGCTTTTTCGCCTTGTCTGCAACACAATTAACAATTATTCGATGAGGTTGAACATGATACCGAGGTTTGTGTTATCGGATAACACAAAACGAGGAAAATAGATTTTTTTTTTAATAGAAAATACTTCTTTTTTTTACATTATTTATGGCTGGGGTTGGTACTGAAGAGAAATGGGTTGGGTAAGACAAATTTTTGGCAGTAAAAGGTTGGGTAAGATTTTCTGTTGCATTATAAATATTGGATAACAAATTTAAAAACAAAATAAATAAAATAATATAAATCAGTGTTTAATGTCTATAGTTATAATAATAGTGATACGATATAAAACATAGAGATTGCTTCTTCAAATTGACATTGTCACCTCTTGTTAAATAATATTTTAGATAGACATATTTTCATGTTTATAAACAGTAACACAAACTTGAACTTCCTTAGAATATTGTAATGATCTCATACTATATGAACCGATATTTAACACTATAAATATCAGATAAATATCTAAAGGTTATGATAAGAGCAAAGACGAGACAGACAAACGGCGTATATATATACATATTATATATGATATACATATACAATATAACATGTATATGGTTGCATGCATCATCTAGTGATTGTTGGGTAGAAGAAAAATTCAGTGTTGAAAGGTTGGGTAAAACCTTTTTTTAGTTTCAACTTGTTTCTCTTCGGTAGCTGCAACCCCTGACATAAATAATGAACGCTCCCTTATTTAAAAATTGCATTGCATTGCATTGCATTGCATTGCATTGCATTGCATTGCATTGCATTGCATTGCATTGCATTGCATTGCATTGCATTGCATTGCATTGCATTGCATTGCATTGCATTGTATTGCATTGTATTGTATTGTATTGTATTGTATTGTATTGTACAACCTCGTGTTTAGGTGATGAACTGGACGAATCAGATGTGGATGAGGTGATGGAAAGCAAACGTTTTCCACAGCAAAGATTTTCTCCTATAAATCCTGCTCGTGCCAGAAGTCTGACACCAGAAAAGAGTCGCTATTTTTCTCCCATTACAGTCAGTCGGCCTTGGACGCCAGATATTGGCAAACGTAACGCAACCTTTCTCCAGACATCGACTTCGAGCTTTTCCAAATATGGTTCAAATGACAGGACTGCTTTGATGCAGAAACGGAAACATACAACAAACATATTTGAAACAAACGAGAAATCTGTCTTATCCTTTCAATCCGGTTCAAAAAGTGCATTTAAAATTATCGAGACAAAGAAGGTTAATTCCACAGGAGAGGAAAGTGAAACGAATGTTGCTTCAAGTAAAAAAGATCTCAAAGATTCTTCAAGTGACGACAACGGACACACAACGACAACTCTTACATCCAGTTACAAAGGAAACATAATGAATTCGTCACTGCCCACAACGTCAACACCGAATTCTATTTCAATCGCAGCAAGTAATGTGGCAGCTAATGTTCAATGTAAGTCGTTTCAAAGCAAACCAAATCTTCCAGTTAGCTCATTGTTTCACACAACTACTGGCAGACCACTATTAGCTGTCTCAAAAATGCCGGATTCAGATAAAACAACGTTGGCTAATGTGCAATATGGAAGCATTCCTCACCTTGTGTATGGTTCCTCCACAGGTAACGTTGCTGGAGATGGATGCTCGTTTTCTGGACAAGGATTGACGTATCAAGGTCCCACTAATTCATATGTACCCCCTATGGTGGCTCTTGCTTACCCTAGACGACCCCAACTGGAAAAGTTGATATCCCCTATTACTTCTTTGTCTCCGCATATTCCTGCAGGCCCTGCTCTACGTCGTCCTGCTTGCAACATTATTGGTCATGGCGGCTATCCTCTCGTCAATGCACTCTATTCTCCGGTTGTTAATATACATCTACAACAACAAGGTGGTGGTGGTATTTATGGTTTACCTGATGGCTTTGGTTTTGATGTAAAAGGTATAATAAAGAACCAGCGTAATAAAGAACCAGATGGCACCGAGAAGAATCCCGCGAAGAAACATGATGGGGTTTCCAGTGGATCTGCGTCACTTCACGACACCAAAGGTCCTGGTGAGAAGGGAAAGATAACCAAGAATATTCTTAAGAAGTATGTTCCTGACGGAATGGAACAGTAAGTAACTTCTAAACGCGTAAGTTATTTGTCTATTACACTCTTCAGGGAGCTTCGTTTGCGATAAACCTAAAGTGGTGTTTAATAAACGAGCAGCAGTGTTTTACTAGGTATAAAATACGAGGCGATATACATAAAACACGTGCTGCGATTTTATTGAACTACTAAAAGATGAACCATTTTGTTCGTTCACTGGTGTAACTAGAAATATGTATACGCAATAACCCCTCGCCTGTCCATCAGTCAAAATGTTTATATTAATTATTTCAACGAATATATTTTCGCAATCAGAATGGTCCCCAGTGCCCCACGGTTGCACGCCCTGTAGATGTTTCGTCGTAGATATTTAACCGATTTCTATTCTGAAAATAGATTTTGAGCTAATTATATTACATGAACGTGAATATCTTCGTAAAACTTGTTTATAAATAATTTCCCAACACAACCAGGTGATAAATCAGACATACTTTGACGCTACTCTGGCTTTAAAAAGTTTTTTGAACGTAACTTAAAAGTTGCTGTCCATGACCCAACGTTTCGACACTCCAATCTAGTGTCTTCATCAGGGGTGATCGTTGTAAAGTTAGGATCCCTATTTATACCCTCATAGAACCGATGATGACGTTATCTATTATAACAAGATGCAAATAAGCTTCTGGTATTAAACCACCGTCATCACGATTCAATGGGGCGTGGGCGCTATTGATATGCCAAGCCTCCCTCCAGACAACGTCTCTGATGGTACCGCGGATTAGTGGTGGTAATTTTGGAGTTTTCCCACGCAATCTCATGGTAGGTTACACACGCGTGTTCCGACGAAGCAGAATTTTCCTTTTTTGAAAAGAAAACTGACGATTAATCTGACCGATGTATTGCTGATCACAGTCATTGCACGGAATGGAATAAATAGCGTCTTTCCTCTGTGGTTTATTAGCAGAAGCTTATTTGCATCAGCTTACTGTATTTGCATCTTGTTAATAGATAACGTCATCATCGGTTCTATGAGGGTATAAATAGGAACCCTAACTTTACAACGATCACCCCTGATGAAGACACTAGACTGGAGCGTCGAAACGTTGGGTCATGGACAGTAACTTTTAAGTTACGTTCCAAAAACTTTTTAAAGCCAGAGTATAGCGTCAAACTATGTCCAAACTTGTTTATGTACTGTTTGTCGATCTGTTTGGCCGATTAAAACGGATCACCCAAAAGGCGAACTCAGAACTTACCGGTTGGTCCATCCATTGGAACAGGCCAGAATTCAACACGCTGTGCTGTGAAGTCAAGATTAGAAACTTCGCTCTGTAAAAACCAGCGAGAAATTTATCGAGAACAGCAAACGTGTCTAAATACATTCATTAAACACGGTTTCTTTGGTTTTTTTCCTTCATGAGTTATTAATGAGTATTTTAATTGATGTTTGTTGCCATTGTACAGTATAGTATTTTAATCGCGTAACAAAACAAAACAAACAAACCTTTTACCTCAAAATAGTAGATCAGAGCAAACGATTGTAACACCAGCTCAGACTAGGTAAATTATGTATTTTGATGATGGAATGACATGGAAAGGATATATCCTAGGGATTCATTATCAACCAAGTACATGTAGTGATCTATTACAAATTCGGCATTCTGATTGGCTGAGCTACTAGTGGTGTATTGGTGCAATAGACCACTAGTAGCATTATCCAATCACAAACATAACTGGAATATTCCTATCCTGACCAATCAGAAGCCACGACATATTCACGCTGCAAGAAAAACCTGAAATCTAGGCCAAATATGGCGTCCGCTGGGGAGACTACAAACAAATAAGTGAAACTATCTGAAAATTTGGAACAATGTTTGATGAGACTTTTTACGTTAAAGAAAGGTTGTTCATGGTTGATACTAAAACAATTAGACAACGAACTCTCTCGACACAAGTTATCTTCGACCCGAATTTCCATTTTTATGCTTTCAGTTTTAGTTAATGCTCTGTTTATTCTGTGGTTTTTCAGGGTCCTTTCGGAGGTGAACTTTGAAAAACGATTTGCTGAACTCCCTGAATATATCCCCAAGTGTGGAACGCCTATGGAAAACACAAATAAAACTATGTATGGGCAGCACGGTGCATGTAATGTCTCCTGTGATGAAACCAACCTTCAATCTCAAAAGAAAGAACAGAAACCCGAAGAGCAAACCTCTACGGCCAACGCGGATGTCACTGTTACAATGGGAGCACGGAAACAATCGAATGATGATTTAGACGCGCTTGCTGAAATTGCTGTGCAGGGAATAGATAAAGTTCAAGATGCATCTGGTAACCATGGTTTAAAACGTAATTTGGACAATAAAAGGATCTTAGTTCAACAGCTTCTACTGAAGGGCTTATTCCCGACTGAAAAAGAAACAAATGAATTTCAAATCGAACACAATGACGTTTTTCCAAACAAGTCAAGTTTGCAAATAAAAATTCGTGAAGTCAGACAAAAATTCATGCAGAGGTAAGGCATATTGCAGGCAGTAATTGAAAAGGGTTACCATACATGTAGTAATATAGTTACGTTGCGTTGAAAATAAGCCAACCATGCATTTGAAATCGTCGCGAGCTATTTACATGAAAAAAGCAGAGGCAGTTCTGGAAGGCTCAGGGGTGATCCAGAGTCTGGGTAATTAATGTTTTGTTCAAACACAGAGTAGGAGTGTAGAGCATATAGTTTACATTTGTACAAGAGGTCATTCTGCTGGCAGAATGACGGCATCTCCAAGGAATTGGGGTATCAACCGTGACGCATTGGACGCTCAGTCGGCCATTTTTTGAAGCACGGAATTCCCTTGGTGAACCATATAAATTATTTATTTTGTCTTTTAATTGAAAGAAGATATACCTTAGAAAGTAATTATTTCTGCATTTTTCACAAAACTCGACTTTTCTTGACTTTCGTTTCGAATTATGTCAGCCTTGACAGACGCGAAGCGTGGAAGACCAAGTGACGAGGTTCAAACAAAAAAATCAGGTTCCGAATCGACGAATTTGGATTGAGGATGAATAAGAAAAGAAAGCCTCTATGGTTTTCTGAGAAACCTCGGCGAATTTCCAGAATATTTACCACGTTAAGTTGACAACGAAACACTTCGAAACACTTCGTTATCGTATGGAAAGATAAACACAAACGCGCAATGCTCGACGGTTGACACTCACTCTTTAATGTTTTTAGCTATCCTATATAGTAAGTCGGTGGAATGTATCTTTCAGCAACATGATGATGACAAATACAATGCAAATGCGGCCTAGTTGTTACTGTTTTATTAAAAAAATGACTTTGGGCTTTCGGCGTCTACGACCTCATCAGTTTCATTTTGTTAGTAAAACAGCATTTGTTATCCTATATAGTGTTTAACATTTCTATTTCTAATATAATATTTTGAAAATGTGCGCTCTGGTTGGCCAAAAAAGCCGTGTTTTATTCAATAGAATCTACAAATAGAAACACGGCTTGCGTGTCTCTCTGCTGTGATAGGAACATGAATGACGTCATTGTAGGAGAAACTGATAAAAATCGAACATTTTATGTTATATTTAGTTATGAACTAAATATAATTATATTACGTGGAACAAACCGAACAAAGTTTGTGGTATGATTAGGATAAAATGTTACGTTTGTACAGGTCATGCATGTGTGGTATTAAAGAAATACCTAATGGTTTCCATGTTTGGATACTGTGATCCAAAACACGCAGGAAGTTGCGAGACTGGAGAAAAGCGTTCGAAAGTCGAGCAACTTTCCAAGTGTTTGCATGGATCACTGTATCGAAACACGAAAAAACCATTTGGTATTTCTTTTATAAAATAATACAAGAGAACGAGCAGCAAAACTTAAGGAAATTTTTGGCGGGAAATTTCCGTGTAAAAACCCGTAAACAAGAACCAACCATTATTAAGAACCGCAGGCTGAAATTAAGAATTTGTTTATATAAGAAAATAAAAGAACCTATCCCAGGCTGATCATGGGTAAAATGTAGGTTCTTGTTTGCGCGTTTTTACTGTATTGATCAATCAGAGCCTGCGTTAGCATATATGTGCCATTTCGACAGAAAAAATGAGGCGAAGCCTGTTTTTTCAGGTTGAAATGACGTCATTCACTTTCTTTCACAATACAGAGACACAAAAGCAATTTCCTATTTGTTTTATAAAATAGCAAGTGTTCTTTTACGACAGCGGTAATCTAATACAAAATGAAAATGACGCCATTTGCGTCTCTGTACTCTGGTAGAGAACGAGGCTCCACCAATCAGTGCCTGCGTAAAGGCGGATTGCCAGTCCTCGCACGAAGCAACTCGCAACTCGCTGCGGGTACTCGCATCACTTTATTGCATCATTTTTTTGCTTAATTAATTCTATAGATGGAGCGAAATGTATTACATGATGGGAATACGTATTTAAATGTTAGGTAAACCTATAAACTTACGAATTGGTAGCGTGGCCGAGAGGCGGATTTCCAGTCTTCTCGCAGCTCGCTGCGGGTACTCGCATGGTTTCCACTGTATTTCCAGCACACGCAGCTCGTTGCGATAACTCGCGGGATTTCAAGACTGATAGACCAATAGCCGAGTTTTTTAACAAACTTCGAGGTGTTTGGAGCACCTCAAACAAATCGGTAATACGAGAAAATAGAGGTGAAAGTTCGATTAATTTTAATTTTTTCCTTCAATATCTATGCAAGTTAACCACCGACACGATAATGATTTCCTTTGTGCAGTTTTGCCATGAATTATTAGTGATTTGAAATGTTGACATAATTTGTTTTGATTGGTTATATTTACTACGAGTACTTGCCGCGAGTAAAAAAATTGTTCAAAATTTCCAACTATCTGCCACGAGGGAAATCCCCGCCTTAAGACTCTTGTTATTTTATAAACTCAATAAAAATATGGAAAGGTGAGAGAGAGTTATCGTTTATTATTAAATATCATCAAATAAGAATCTACACTTCGCAGTCCGTGGACTGAATTACGTTTCTCGCTATCACATACGCGATCTTGAAGAGATGAAGGGTAATGTTTTGACAATATTAATAAAATGACGCTACTTCAAAATATATACTTATTTTTTACGGGTTATTTTATAAAAGAATTGGAAAGCATTTTTCAACGCTTTCTAATTCTTAAGTGTTTATATGCAGTGAAAAATTCAGTTCGAAATAAACCCTCTTACTGTCAAGAACTATAGAATTTGGCGTTTACAACTCTGACTTCCATATCTTACTTCGATCTTGATATATTAAAGGTGCCGTCAAGTCCGTTCTGCGCATGTGTGATATTTCAAACGTGGGGGACTCCATATGTCAACAAACTTTAACGGAATAGATTTGCGACAGTTCGAAAGCGAGTATTCGTCAAAGGTGGCGAATGCGCGAGTGGTAGTTTGATATATTATCCATATTTAGGAACAGAACAGCTTCTTATAACACGCTTTTTAGGTGGAAAAGCTCAAGCGTGGAAAACAAATCCGCAATACTTCATGTTCAATGTTTATATAATGCAATGAAAACAAACGATGTAAACAGAAACGTGGACATGCGCAGAACGGACTTGACGGCACCTTTAAGATTTGTTTTATATGTATATTTACATATGACGTCATACTACATAATGACTTACTGAAGAATAACTTTGCGATTATGTAATGAAATTATGAAAATGTTTGTGTGTGTGTGTCCCATGAACTAAACGTATGAAGTTAAGTTTCGAGTGATTTGATAATCCCAAAGATATACAGGCTTTTTCATTAAGTTATTATGCAGAGTGACGTCAAGGTGAGGATCATTTACATATCAAACAAATCTTAATATGTGAAGAACAAAGTGAGATATGGAAGAGTTGTAAACGCCAATCTTTATAATTTATATATTTCTTTCAAGAAGAGAGTTTATTTCGAACTGAATTTTCACTGCATAAACACTTTAATGTGTAGCTATTACATTTCTATATATAGTGTAGTATAACATTTATACAGTGTAGCTTGTATCTTTGAAATATGCTTATTTTATAATAATTGTCGCCTACGCACACTGTATACAGAAAAAGTTGTTGACTGAAAAGTACTCTCAAATCAAATCAAATCAAAAGTCTTTTTTAATAATCTTAAGGATAAAAATACATATCCCGAAGTTACAAATGTATATGTTAAAATAAGTACTAAAATATGTTAAAATAAGTAATATTATAAATACATGAAAAGTTAATTATAGTGAAATTTAAAAATTAAACGATCAACATAAGTATTTTTAAAACGTTCTGTGTTGATGTTAGGACGATGACTAAGTTTCTTTCTTAACTCATATTCTTTCTTAACTCATAACAATGAATTTATCATGGCTGAACAATATTGTTGAACGAACAATATTCCGCGTTGTTGTTCAGCTTTGATGGATCAACAACGGTTGTTTACGGTTGTTGGAACAATAAAAAACAATATTAAGAAAACAAGCATTGTTCACTATTGTTATCATTGTTGCTCAACCTTGTCAATATGTTGTTAACAGTATATTGGTGCAGGCTGAACAATACTGCAACAATCTTGTTATCGTAGATGATAACATGCTGCAGCACAACATTGTTCATACTTCATAGTTGGCAGCACAGTTACGCATGTCGACAACTTTCAACAGTAGATGTGTTAAGTTGATCGTCCAGGTTGTTGTAGTCTTGAGAAAGACTGTTGTTGACTGACGTTTCGACGTCCTCATATGACCGCCGCTGAGGCCGTCGAAACGTCAGTCACCAACAATACTCTTTCTCTAGATTACAACAACCTGGACGATCAACTTCACACATCTAATGATACTCCTAGGTTCAAACCATTTACTTTATTAACTTTCAACAAGTTGTGCGTTTTTTCGGTGGTTTTTGTCTATAATAACCAAGATTGAATTCTTTTTCAGAGACCGCGAGGCAAAACCTTAACTTATTCGGTTGTTATACTTGGTTGTCGTAGAAAGGATAGATGTGGATACAACTGAAACTTTTCTAGCACAAGACGTATCACTTTAAAATGGGTAGGATCTGCATAGTGTTATAGAGTAGCTGCACGAGTCTAAAGTAACTTCGTATATCTTATTATTGGTAATTATAATTTAGTTGGTCACTGTTGAAACAGAAAAGTTCTTAAAAGAGTTAGTTAAAAGTGATGCTCTTTAGTTATCATGTTCTTTCAGTTTTACTGGCAGCAAAACTAAAACAAAGTCCAAAACATCGATATTTGCATCACCTTGTGGTCTGATGACCTCTGCTATCCCGCCACACTGCTTTTCAAATGCGTGACATTCACGCACAATCTTGATTACAAAACTTGTGGATTTAAGACAATTTTCTTCTTGATTATGATTTCATTTTCGTCAAGTTTCATATTTTGCTGAGAAACACAAGAGTTTTGACAGGGACTCCTCTTTGGGCGAATGGAAACATGAAAAAAATAAAATAATAATAATTTGAGGTTTTAAGACTTAAGCTATGTTTACACACTGCAATTACTCGTGTCGACCTCTCCTCCTGATATATGTGATTTACCTACGAAAGCAACAAGGAGTATTCGCGAGCAAATATTTTCCGATTAGTCATCCTGGTGTATCCGATTTAATATTCTCACGAATGCTCCTTAAGGGTCCCCGACTGTTTCAACAAATAGCCATCAAAATGTTGTAAATAGACAAGTAGTTTTATGATATACTTAAAATTGCGGGATTTTTTTGGATTGTAATTTTATGGGCGCCGCTATCTTTCCTTGGATGATGTCCCGAAACAATAAAGTACAGTACTAAAGCATTGTCTTGGAACAATAAGTGTTACACATTATCAAATCCAAGATGGCGGCGCCCATGAAATTACAAGCCAGAAGTGACCCACAATTTTAAATAGATTGTAAAACTAATTTTTGCTTTTTCTCAGTCACTTTTAACTTAAGTGTATATTCACAACATTTAGTCAAACAGTCGGGAATCTTTGTAGCGGTATTCAGACACCGCAATCAACTGTCAATCCCAAATTTCTTTAGCAGCACCTTCAAAATGTTGTCAACAAATGTTTAACTGATCTAGGTTTGAGCCACTGGGTCCAGGCCCAGATGCATGTAATTGATTAGGAAGAGTGTTGTGAACACTTCTCTCAAACGCTGCAATACGTTTTTACTATATAAAAAACAGTCTCTTTCATTCTTCAGCATGATAAATCATACCTTTAAACCACCGCGTAGTATATCACATACATCAGGATGACTATTCGTTGTAGTTGAAGTGTGTAAGCATAGCTTTGCATCTGAACCTCCTTTTTGTGTAGTCGTTTCAAAATAACAAACTCGTGCAATGTATATTTATTATAAGTTAAAATGAAATCAGTTAAACCCGTTAGACTTTTAAAGATAAATTTTACCTTAGTGTATACCTTATTAGGTTTTAGTGTCATTCTAAATGAAATCCTTTTAGCTGATGTAAACGAAAATATTATTCGTTAAAAACACAAAAAAGACAGAAATGTTTGAATATTTTAATTGTCAAGAAATATTTTATCCGATTATGGAAACTGTGTGCAGCAGGAAAATGGATGAAGATGTATTAGGTATTTATTAACAACACATTTCATAGTGATCATAAATAAAACTAGAGCTGGCACTGCAGACAAAAATTGGTTCCCGGCCTTTTCTGCAATTCGAGAACCTCGAGGTCCAAAAAACAATCATAAATTCGTAATCGCTTATGTTTGTGTTTCACTGTTTGTATATTTGGCGATTAAGCTTGTTCTATTTTTATTTGGATCAATTGCTGCTGAGTAAACGATCAAAAGGATTGCTTTAATATGAAAATCTTCTTCCGTTTGCCCTCCAATTTATCCAAGATGGCAGCATTCAATTGGTTAACCGCAGTTGACTGAAATTAAGAAACAATATCCCCTCTAGTTTTATTTATGATCTTTATGTCTCGTTCAGGTTGCGTTTACACTGGAAGCAAAAGTTCCCAGGGTTACAAATTTGGCCGACATTAGTATGTATGACATCAGAGGGCACTTGACTTTCTCCCGTTGCCTTTTATTCACTTTTGCTTTGTCAAACATACGAAACTACTATTTCATGCGAAATCATTTCTGTTCGTCTTGGAGCGATAAGCATTAGATATTATATTCTTGGTAATAAAGTTTTTCGTAAACCTTAGCCGCGTTTAAAAACCTTGTAAGTTTGTCTTATTGTATGTTCCCGTAAATTCAATTTTGAACTTGTCTAAGACTTGCCATCGTTACTTTCCTCTACTCCAAGTTTCCGCCTTTTTGGCAAATTCGTAAAGAAACATTAGAGACAACGCAACGTCGCCTCAGTCTCCTTGCTCGAACTAGACGTCACAGCGATGTTGCCGTCACATCGTAACCTTACTATTGTTTTCTGCGTGTTTCGTAAGAATAAAAAAAAATCCGGGAAACAACAGTCACAGTGTAAACGTAGCTCTTCAGTTGTTGAATTATTAAGTTGGTTATGTAGTAGAAACGCTTGCAACTATAAGTAGTGACGTATACGTATACAAATAAAGTACTGGGGGTGATTCCTTACAGAAATGTCTGTTGGGAGATTTAAGTTTGTCGGGGAATTTTGGGTCAGGTCGCAGTGCTCTAGAACGTCGATTGTCATTGGTTTAAATTACGATTCATTTCCCCCATCTCACAGGAGATCCTAACCAATCACAGAAAGCTTCTAACCAATCACAGACCTTCTTCTAGAGCACTGCGACCTTACTCGGAATTTTGACCAATCATGCATAGTCTTTTAGAATTTGTTAAGCACATACGTCAAACACGTGACATTTTCTACAAAGCATGACATATTGACATTGCTTGTACATGAAAAAATCTTAATTCTGATTGGCTGAGTGTAATTTCAAGAAGCACAATACAGAAAAGAGGAAATACAATATAGAAGGGAAATACTGTGGAACAGCACTGAAACACTTTCTTTCGAGCCTCGTTTGGTCGTTGAGTGTTTTATAATTTGTTCATTGAATAAATTACTTTGTCATATGACTCCCGAACGTCACTTCTTGCAATATGTTTTCATGTATATTATTATATTGGGCTCGCACAATTGTTATATTCTTTTGAAAAACACACTCATGTGTATTAATTCCGAATTGCCATCGAAACTGTGTTATTACCTATAAACCACAATGACGGCAGCGTCCGAATATGTCAGGTTTTATGCATTAATCAATCAGAAATTTCCCTCCAACAGACATTTCTGTTTCTATATAACCGTGGATATCTTCACAATGTACCGTTACAGTAAAATAAACTTTATGTGACGTTATCTTGATACGAGGAGACATTCCAGACCACTTTTCTTCTAAACTAGGCGTTTGATTCCAAAGTTATAATATAATAGGCGTATGCTGTAATGTTGAAACTAAAATCTCTGGCTTCACGATTCGCAACCCGTTCAACGTTACATGTCTGTGGTGTTAAATAAAATAACCTGTGCTTTAAAGTGTCTATCTCATATTTGGTCTTTTCTGATAAATTGGAACTTTCTGATAAAATCGTTTAATATTATCATCAGCTCTTGATACCTTTTCTCCTGCTCAAGTCGGTTAACTATTCACAGGAAGTGACGTCAAGCTAGGGAAACGCAAAGATGTTACACTGTTATTCAATGTTGAAAGTTTATTCCTAAACTCTGTTATTTCACTGTTGTATCACTGTGTAATGTATTACTAGGCATCAAGATAAAACTTTAGCTGATGATAATATCAAAGGAGAAGATCACTCCATAATCCATGGGTTTTTTTCTTGTCGTCAATAAGACGTAACATATAGTCGAGATACTCATCTTGTTCTCAGCTTCGAAAGTAAATCCGTTCTATTGAAATTTGTCTTCAAAAGAGCCAAAATATTCGACAGTGAAAGCCGCCATTTTGAAGTGTGCTAAGCAACCTGGTACTGTGTTTGCATGGCCGTAGCAGGGGGGGGGGGGGGGCAATAATTTGCTCTGGCGATTTCTTGCCAGTTTAGATCGGTTTAAACTTGCTGTAAATTACACTCAGAAGTCAGGAAATCCTATTTCACAGATCCTAATTTCAAACATTTTCCCAAATATTTACCAAAATCCCCCTCCTTATCAGCAAGTGCCAAAGATTATAAATATATAAAAAGTCGAAACATGAGATAGAAACTTTATGTGTTTTATAATTCCCCACAATAGGCATAGTGGATGGTTTTGTTTAATTTTCCTCCCTTTTGCCTCTTTCGTAAAACCGCCTTGAAAAAGTCAAAGTGGATTCGAATATTGCAACGTTAAACGCTTCTAGTTCGTCTTACAGCAACACTTGATCGACAAACAATTGGTTTTCCCGGTGTTCAACGTAAAACTAAGGTATCTGGCTTTAGCCTAATTTCCACTTTTCTGCAAAATACAAAAAAGTTCAATATTTTCAAGTGGAAAATAGGCTTTAGCGCTAGGTGTGATAAAGAAAAGTGATCTACCTTTCTCCTTCCTTGAAGGTATGGTAGTACCAGAATCAATGAGCTAAATTTCGTTTACTTGTGCTTATTTATATAGCTAGTTGATTAAGTGGAATTAAGACATGAGTATAATATATTTGGAGAAAGGATTTGAAATGTTTGGTGTGTAACCAAACTGTTAGCTCAGAACTGCAATGGTTAACTGACTGCATGGTTCTGGAGGTACACTCTCTCTTGATTAGTTCTATAAAATGTTTGATGTTAAGTAAAGCTGCTTCACTTTGATAATTGATGATTGCCATCGATGTTAATAACATGGGCCTACCGGGACCGATTGCATGGAGATTGTAAGCGGCTTCACGTGCAATCAAATTCCTAAAAAACGAGTGTTGCTATAACATGACGAGAATTTAAGTCATGCCTGAAATCTCGTTCTGGTGTGGGGTCTGATATTGTACAGTGCTGAGATTGTCCTGGACATGCGCACTGACCGTTGAGACTTGCAATAAATATCTACCGTGCTAAGATTGCTCGTTTGAAAATAACGTACAAGGTATATAATGTCGGTAGAATTATTCAGAATACCTCTCTCGGATAATCTTGTTTATTGGATAAATTTGTTTATTGTTTGTTCTCTCCTCACCTCACCTTCCATTGTTGATAATTTTCTCAACCAGTTCTCGAGAGTGCTCAGAGTACAAACACTTTTCCAAGCATGCGCACTAAGTGAATATACAATCTCAGCACGGTGACACCTCGGACTGCCGGTTACAGCTATACCCAGACTGTAATTTTCCCCGTCAACCAAGCTGAAATTTGCCATGGGCTGAATTGAGCGTGTTTTGGTTCATCTCAAACGTTCAAAACTGAGACACTGACAGTTTTTCACAGTTCACGGTTTCAGCACGGGCTGAAATCACTTGTGTAATAAAAACTATTTTCTGACGCGAGCTGAAACTCGGCCATGAAATCAGGCCATGAAATCAGGCCCTAAATGTTACTCAATACGAATGGCGCTCAAAATGTCATCCAGTTTTTCTTGAAAGGGAAAGTCGATGTTTACCGAACCACCTTTGACTACAACGACTTTCTTGCGATGCCAGATAACTTTAGTGAGCAGCACAACATTATTAACTATTATATTATCGTCTGAGAGATGTCCTTTCCTGAACCATTCAGTTTAATATTTGCAGCGCTGTTTGATTTAGCTACTATGTAGCGGAACAAGATGGATATTACATTACTTAGCGCATTATTTATCGGGGATTGTAGAAGATGTGTTATGCTATTTGAAGGAAATCAAATAAAATCATGAAATTAATGTCTCTTCTTGAGTACTTATTTCTCGAATACCCACAACGAGATCTCGAATGAGAATGGCGGCCAATTTACCATTAATTTTAATTATTATCAGAGTCGATCTCCCTATCATCGCCCTATCAGAGTCTACCTCCCTGTCAGAGTCGACCGTTAAAGTGCTTATCCGGGGTTTGGGTATTTTACATATTTGTGATCTTTGGAATCTTTTGAGAAGAATTGTAAAATATCTTGTTGTGCGAAAATTTCATATTCACACCTTTTACCCCTGCTAAAGTGATTTACTATTCACATGAAATGACGTCAAAGCAGGGACACGCAAAAACAATGAACACTGATTCAGCAGTGAAATACACTGAAAGTTTTGTGAAAGGGAATTGAGCGAATTTTGTCTAAACAGGTGTGTTTAAAGTTCAGAGCCAAACTTTCTTTGTATTTCACTGTTGAATTAGTGTGCAATGACTTCGCGTCCCCCTGCTCATTTCCTGTGAATAGTAAATCAACTTTAGCAGGGGAAAAAAATTTTCGAACGACAAGATATCACATTTCTTCTTGATAGAACCCAAAGATTACAAATGTGTAAAATCCCCAAACCCCGAATAGGCACTCATATCAATCAGAGTGGATCTCCCTCCCTATTATCATCTCGACCACCCTATCATCAAAGTCGACCACCCTATCATCAGAGTCGACCTCCCTATCATCAGAGTCAACATCCCTATCATCAAAGTCGACCTCCCTATCATCAGAGTCAACATCCCTATCATCAAAGTCAACCTCGCTACTCCCTATCATCAGAGTCGACCTCCCTATCATCAGAGTCAACATCCCTATCATCAGAGTCGACCTCCCTATCATCAAAGTCGACCACCCTATCATCAAAGTCGACCACCCTATCATCAGAGTCAACATCCCTATCATCAGAGTCAACCTCCCTATCATCAGAGTCGACCTCACTATCATCAAAGTCGACCACCCGATCATCAGAGTCAACCTCCCTATCATCAGAGTCAACCTCCCTATCATCAAAGTCGACCACCTGATCATCAAAGTCGACCACCTTCTCATCAGAGTCAACCTCCCTATCATCAAAGTCGACCACCCGATCATCAGAGTCAACATCCCTATCATCAGAGTCAACATCCCTATCATCAGAGTCGACCTCCCTATCATCAGAGTCGACCTCCTTATAATCAGAGTCGACCTCCTTATAATCAGAGTCGAACTCCCTATCATCAGAGTCAATAATTATAAAATAAACCCGGCTAATCATAACCCAAATCCTAACCCTAACCGTTGAAAATCAAGACAAAAAAATGAAAGATAAAAATTAAAAGAAAACTCAAAAAGGATGTCCGTTGTGGGAATTGAACTCGCCAGATTCGTCATCGCAACCCTGGAAAGTAACCACTACACTAGGACAACACGCTGGACAGAAAGCAAAATAAAAGTGTATTTAAAGTCGTTCGCTGATTAAAGTGCCCCTGACATCAACATTTTTTATTGTCTAATTTGGAAGAACTTTTAAAATGATAAAGTAACTTCTTTTGAAGATTTTCGTTTATTCGCTTTCTTTTTTAGATGTATTAATTTATATAATAAGATATAAATTAAGGTTAATGACTGAGCAACATCGTTCACATAGCTATCACGTGCTGACGATGGTCAATACACCATTGTGTACACGAGCAAGGAACTGTTGCAAGAGTACAACCTTTGTTCATCCAAGAACAAAGACACATTATCCTATAGGCCCCAACCCCAGGTTCGCCAGTCACTTTAGTCATTCTAGCATTTATTTCCCTGGAATAATCCTACACGGGTAGTCACTAAAAGAAAGAAAAATTTTTCCCATCCACCTCCCTTCTAACTTCAGCCTAGTAATAAATAATAACTCTCTTTTTGTACATATCTCAATAGTTTTTAGAAATTACCTGTTACTGTAGCACTATAGAAAATATTTTGTAATATTTAAAAAAAAATTTAAATAAAAACTTAATAGGGGCGGGAAGTGGTGTCCCCCAGGCCACACTTCACCCACGGTGAAGCCCAGGCCAGGACATGAGGGCAAGGTCTTTTCCAAAAGGAGTGAGGACCCAGACCCTCACTCCGACCTTGTTCTCCCGCTTTCTGAGGACCCAGACCCTCAGAACTGCACTTCCCGTCACCCATATTTGCCACACGATTTGCGTAGAATCATTAAATATCAGTTTGTTTGATATGCAAATGTCCGGAATTTACGTCACACATGCATACATGTAATGACTTATCAGTGAATGTTATATATCTTTGCGTTCATCAAATAAAAACACTAAAGTGTGAATAACACGTGTGCGTGTTTCTCCCACAACACCAAACGTCTCGATTTTAAAGGATTTCGTTCGAGAATGAAAGAGATACACACATTTCTCCAATAAGTCATTATGCATGTTGACGTAAATTCCGTACATTTGCATATCAAACAAACTGATATATTTCAAAAAGAAAGCGAAGAAACGAAAATCTTCAAAAGAAGTTACTTTATCATTTTAAAGGTTCTTCCAAATAAGACAATAAAAAATTTTGATGTCATGGGCACTTTAAATAATCGGGTGAAGTTTCATATAAATCCCGAAATGACGTCACATAGACTATCGGTAGTAAAAAATTAAAATCAGCTGTTATTTCTAAAATAAAGCATTATCGTAAGAGTTAGGGTTAATATTAGATGTATAGGGTTAGGATTATGGTTAGGTTTGGGGTTAGGACTATGTTTTAAATTCGGGATATTTATATGAAATGTCAGCCAAATATAACCGGCTGCCGGTCATATAGATTTTGAACGTTATCTCGGCGAATATTTACTCGATTTCAATCCTGAAATCAGATTTGGAATTACCGAGTCTAAATAACGTAACATATACGTGTCTATTATATAACGAGAACGTGCATATACCCTTCGTAAAAACGGTTTATGTACTTAGAAATTAGTCGGCAATCAAGCACCCACTTGGACGCTCTATAGATGCTCTTGTACGATAATTTTTCGCCAGTCTCCACGTTGGTGAGAGTTATAGGAATCGCTATTTTCTTGTTTTTGTAATGGTTATATCTCGCGTCGTACTCCAATGGTTCCAAGTCAAGATCTTAACGAAGATTCTCAACGGTCACTTTCTTGCTGCGCTTTATTTTCCTATCTCTCACCTGTTGGATTAGTTGTCGCAGAGTGTAATGTTCCATTTTCTTTTAAGGATATATTTTCTTCCCCCTCCTTCATTTGTTTTGACCAAACGTGTTTCCCCACTGTTAGCCCGCCAGACATGCAACACCCCCGGCCAGAAAAGGTATAAATGGTGTGACGTAGGCCATGACAGTTTTTAAGTCTTTCCTCAAAAGCGGGCCCATTTTTAGCTCTTTCCAATTCGTCTGGACTCTCAATGCATGTCATCTAATCCACCCAACGTGGCGCTAAACTTTGACAAGAATTGGTCACACAAGAAGTCAATCGCTCTCTCAAGTCGCGTCATCTCATACTCAGCGTAGAGTTTGTCTATAACCTTGGGTGACGCTATACTGACAAACATCCCACTGTTTGGGATTTCACCATCACTGGCGAGTCTTAGTAACTCCGTTCGTTTTTTGTCTGTCTCCTCATCATCTACTTCTCCCTAATATGGTTTTGCGATGCTTGTGAGTTGCTGTGTTAGCACGATCACACTCAAACCGTAGTGCCGCGCGCTAAAAGCCAACTTCACTGGAGTGCTTGTCTTAGTTTTCACATCCTTAGTCGGAGCACAGTCATCCAATTTTATACAGGTGTTGGTTCCCTTGTACACGTCCAAACATGACTCAAAACCGTGTCCACAGCGTCTTGATCCAAATCGATCGCGATAAAATCTGGGTCGTCAATGTACCACCACTTACAATAAGTCTCCTTCCAAGATAACGTAGGACACAACAACACGATGTTGTCAAACGTTTTCATGTAGTCTCTCTCCAACATTCCTAGTAGGTAGTATACGTTTTCCCAGAATAAGTGGCTCACTGGCTCCACATATCAATATGTTTACAGGTGTTTTCATTTTTTATCTTAGACTATAGTAGCTAATTTTACACAAAGGTTTGACAAACCACGTCAGCAGCGGTTACCCGTTTTGTTATCTCAACGAGGATTTCACTCTGTGTATTGACGATTTTCTTACCTGAGCAAAGCACTTGGTTGTCTTCCGCGCTTCTAAGATCGATGACCAACGCAAAGTAATCTTTGTAGAATTTTTGTAGTGTCATGTTGGGTCTGTCGTATATGTGTAAAATAGCCTTTTCGCCTCACTGTAAAACCTTGAATTTGGGATCCCTTGGCTGTAGATGGAGTTATATAGGCACCCCCTCAATCGTCAATTTCACCTTGTTGGGGTAGATAAATTCCTCACTGTCTGTCCTCGTCTTGTTGGTGAAGAGAAACACGACCGCTCTCATTGATTGCCTTGGGAGGTTGTATTTTCATTGATGATCATCTCGTTTCTCCCCCAAACGTTATAAACAACCCATGGTTATAAGCAAGCATTCAGTGTAGGCGAGCTTTAGATATAGGTGACTTTGTCACATATCCCTCGTTTTGAACGTTATCTCGATCAATACATGTATTTAACCGTTTTCAATTCTGAAAACAGATTTGGAATCAGTGAGTCTAAATACATAACACACGTACTTATTATATTACGCAAACGTGTATACCCTTCGTAAAAACCTCCTGATGTAGTTCGTTAGATCACAATTCACCAATGGCGGCTAGCGTGCCAAAATATTGTCCGATTCAAACGGATACCTGCATCAAATGTAACAAAGCCTGCCGACCTAAAGTTGGACTGTTCAGTTACAGCAGGAGTTGCACCTCTACAAATATAAGGAACTAATCCATGACGCAGTGTTCCACTGTCTTTTGAGACAGGAAGGTGCCATCGACCGCCACCAACATATATTACGAGATAAAACCGTCATGGTATTTAACAATCCAACACTGGAGGAACAACTTCTATTGCAATAGAGTAGTTTGAGGGGTACCAAATTTTTCGCAAACTTTTTAGAGGGGCATGAAAATATTCTCAGATTTGTTGGGAAGGGTACGAAATTTTTTTCGGAAAATATCATTTTCCCTCCACCCTTAGCTGTGTAAAGTCAGTCCTGGGCTCTGAAAGCCGTCTCTGCATTCCTTTTTCTTCCCACATCCCTCTCTTCCCCTCGCCCCTCTTAACTACTGCCTTTACCGTCATTCCAGTTGCTGAGTCAGCAACAATATCCTCATAACCCTCTTGCAGACGTCTGTGTGGCGTAGAATCGGTCTTCCCGTATGTCGTGACCTAGACACAAGCTCTGAAAGCATTTCCATGGAGATTCAACGTAATCAGCCTGCATTCGTCTGATGTGGCCGAGCCAGCGATGATGAATTGTAATAGAAGGCTTGATATTTAATAAACTTATCAATTTTCGCCGTTATTTTGAAATTTATAATGCTTCTTGTAGCCCATAAATAGCGCATTAAAATAACATTTGATTTTTTCTATCAGATACACCCATGCTGGTTGGTTACCGTTGGCTTGCCCGTTGGCTATTTGGATATATGGGCCATGAAAACAAAAGACCTTTATCAGCCTGTATACACTACAAATACATATCCGCAATAACCCCTTGCCCGCCGTTTCTCTCCCCCCCCCCCTAGAATTCATCCCAGACCTCTCACGCCGTTTATTTGTCGTTTAACCGTTTTCAATTCCGAAAACAGATGTGGAATTACCGAGTCTAAATACACAACATTCGTGCCTATTATATTACGCAAACGTGTATACCCTTCGTAAAACCTGCTTGTGTAGTTCGATCGATCACAAATCGCCAAATATTGTCCGATTCAACCGGATCATCCAAAACGACTTTTTACTTCCTTATAAGGGAGTTTTTGATCCTACCATTTTATATATGTAAATAAACATTCGGTGAGAAATGGTCCCTGCCACGGCGAGATTATCACCCTCGCTTCGCGACCTTTCGCGAGAGGACAAACTGGTAATTAGTATACTCGGATGGAAAAGAACGTGACTGAACAATGCTAAAACAGTGACTACCTAACAACTTTAAAAATATAAAATAATGCATATTCCAAATAATAATGTAGTGATAACTTGGAATTTAAGTCAATAATAAAAATAATAATAATAAAGAAATATATTAGAAGAAATATAAGTAGAAATATACATGTAGTTGAAGTATAATAAATGTAAGCAGTGGCGGATCCAGGGTTGTTCGAAAAGGGTGGCGCACATGAAGAATCAGCACATTGTGTTTATGTTCGAGGCGTTCCACTTGAGGGGTCTGGGGAAAATTCAATCTCCCAGGAAAATGTTTAATTTTGCAAAGCCCATAATATAAGTGCTTTTCCGGCGATTTCTGATAATTTTTGCGAAATTAGGGCACCACGCCGTTGCTAAAAATGCACGATTACAAAGGGGCATCAAGATTATGAAACACTTTAATATAAATTCAGAAGTACTCAGAAAAACTCGTAAAAAACAGAAAATACTTGTTTGCGGGATTTTAAAGAGGGGGCGAGCGCCGCGTGCGCCCCTCCCTGGATCCGCCACTGGTAAGTTACAGTAAGTTCCATAATTAGTTTCCTGGACTGTAGATATTTTAATTTGTTGGATGGTGGATGTTATTCGTTGCTGACTTCTACTGACATTTAGTCTCATCTTTTTATTGACTCGTATCTTGAGTTGTCAAGATGTTATTTGGAATATAACTATATGCTCTATTTTGAACAATTAGTCCCAAGATAATCAATCAAAAAAGTAATTGGTACAGGTATTCTTGGCAAAGTGGTCCAGACGTTTAGACGTTGTGATGATCCTGTACATAATATGCGATGCATATTAACGCATATTAATCATTCGACCCTATTGGCTATTGTCAAAACCAGTCGTTTTGGCATTCCAGTACATTTTGGAAATGTACATGTGCATGATTTAAATTATATCTTACATCGCGTATGCAGTATATGCTCAGCTTCATGATTGTAAGTCGACACAAGGCTGTCTAGCACGTGGTGTTCCTCAGGGATCTGTGCTAGGTTCGCCGATATAATAATAATAATAATAAACAACTTTATTTAACGAAGGTTAACACATGACAGTTTACACTGATAAATTAGTGGCCTTCAATTATGTTAAAAACTAGTACAGTTTTATAAAATCACTAAAAAGTAACTTAATATGTGTATACACACTCAACATATTATATAATTTGTATATACACACTCAATATGTATATACACACTTAATATGTATATACACACTCAACATATTATATAACTAGATTGTATATATCATTAAGCTACATAATTTGCAGTACCACCTATATGCTGATCAGCTGATGGCACCCAACTATATATGTCTTTTAAAACGGACATTTTTAGTGAACTTACGACGGCTAAAGTAAGGATTGAGCATTGTATTGCAGATATTGATCAATCAGGATAAAATAGAACTCGTTCTTATTAGCTCTAGATATCGTTCTAGACCCTCCTTAGATTTTATTCAAGTATGTGATGAGAAGATACAACCAAAGTCATCAGCTCGGGCTATTGTAGACCAGTGTTTAAACTTGGATCAACACGTCAAGAAGATCTGCAAGACGTCATACTACCATTTAAGAAATATTGCAAAGATTAGAAAATACCTGACAGAGACAACTGCTGAGATACTAATTCATGCATTCATAACTTAAAAAACTGGATAACTGTAATTCTAAACATCTGCTTGGCCAACTTCAATCTGTACAGAATACTGCAGCACGTATTATCACATTAACCAAGAAATACGATCATATTACTCCCGTTATATGTATGGACATTGGTTACCCATACAATACAGAATTACTTTCAAAATTATGCTGTTAGTCTATAAATCTTTAAATGATGACACCACAGTATATAACTGATCTATTAAGTCTCCGTTTAAATACAAGAACACTCAGGTCTAGTTCTCTGGAATATTTAACAATACCAGCAACCAAATTGAAGAGCTTTCTCTGCTGCAGCTCCAAAATTATGGAACCAGCTGCTTATCGAACTAAGGAAAAGAGCTTCTGTTGAGCTTTTCAAGAAAAAATTAAAGACATTTCTATTCATACTTACTTATTACAGCGAATTAGGAGGACCTTTTATTTTTTTTCTTAAAACTTTTTGATACCTTGTTACAGTTGGTATTTTTTAATATTTCCATTTAACTACTTTTTAATACTTTATTTTAATATCTGATTTGTATTTAATTCTTGTAAAGCGCTATGGACAATTATTGGAGTTGGCGCTATATAAATATACATCATTATCATTATCCTAAAATGATGAGGAATGGTAATTTAGAGCGCTTTCATATCTCACGTCGTTCTTGAGATAACTTGTGTGATATGACATGAAGATGTTTCAACATTTTTAGAAAATTAAGAAATTACAAATAGTATATTAATTTGTGATCGCTATGCCGATGTAATAATGTTAAGTGTCACGACGTGTCGTACTGTGCAAAGTTTCAAGTGATGTCGTTGAATAATTTCAGACATGCTTGATTTTCTAAAAATGTAGAAATATCTGACGTCATCATATGTTATCTCATTAATTTCAATAATAAGAAACGCTGACTCTACATAAATTGAAAAAGTTAATCAAGAAACTAACCGTATAACTTATATACATGTATTGGCCTTTTCCTAGGGGAGTGGACTGGGTTGCAGGGTTAGCGCTCGGGTGTTCTTCGAGTCGTTTGGCTGAACAAACGTCCACTAAACGTTCCCATGTGCACTTGCGCGCCGCTTTGTGTCTGGTCTTACGCTCTTTTTAGGAGCAGACCAATTGTATTGTATTGCATGACATGGTATTGTGTTGTATTATATTATATTATATGTACTGTATGCATGGTATTGATTGCGTAATGTAATGTAATGTAATGTAATGTAGTGTAGTGTAATCTTGTGAAGTATTACAGGACCCAACAGAAAAACACTTCGATGACGTGGGTATCCTGAATAAATATTATTATATATCACAATATCTCGAGAACGACGCTGCATATGAAAGAACTCTAAATTACCATTCCCAATCATTTTCGGAGTGCATTTAAATATGACATATTAATTTTCATTTCATAGCCACTTTAACTCTTTCCTGTCCGGCTGAAAAACATATCTCGGGAAATATCCATAACTGTTGCAAAACCTATACCTTTTCTGAAAGCCCAATAAACCGGCCGTTACCAATGCTTTTCCGAACAAGACACATTATGTTGATATAAATTAGCATTAATTATCAGAAATCAGGTTGAAAAACTTCCATTTTTCTAGAAAAGACCATCTTACACGCCCGCGTAGCATCATGAAAATTCAAAATGCCACCAATCGCAGAGTTATTTACGAAATCAAATCAAATTTGGCGTGTGAGTGGATCTCATGTCCCTGGCGCTTGTCGAATTTCAATTTTTAATCTTGCGTTACCGTGTGCCGTTTTTTTCGATTGACGACTTCGGGACAGGAAAGAGTTAAAGTCGCAAGAAAACTTGACGTCGTCTTCGTTGTACACAGACGTCAACTGAGCGCATTTTTACGTTGTGAAGACAAAGTTGATCAACTGCTAAGAACGTCAGCATCAGTAAGACCAGTTAGTGAAACCATAAGGTGCAGTCCAGTCCGTTCTGCGCATGTATGATATTTCAAACGTTGGGGACCCCACTTGTCAACAAACTTTAACGGAATAGATTTGCGACAGTTCGAAAGCGAGTATTCGTTAAATGTGGCGAAGGCACGAGTGGTAGTTTGATATATTATCCACATTTAGGAACAGAACAGCTTCTTATAACACACTTTTTAGGCGGAAAAACTCAAGCGTGTGAAAAAAATCCGCAATACTTCATGTTCAATGTTTATATAACGCAATGTAAACAAACGATGTAAACAGAAACGTGGACATGCGCAGAACGGACTGGACGGCACCTTTAACTTTGTTTCCGATGTCGTTAAGTTTCCTATCCAGTTTCCCTCTGTTATCTGTGCGTAAATTTAATCATTATTAGACATCCAAACATTTGGCTAAAAACCGCAAAATTTGGGCAAAAAGAAAAGGCGTTAACCTTTTTGACGATTTTCGACCATTTTTGAATTATCAAAATAAAGGTTGTCTATTGTCGAAATATAATGAGTGAGTGCACCTAACAGGGGGCCTATATAGCCACAATCAGACACCATTGAACTTAAGTAATATTATACCATTGTTTAAACACGGAGTGCTTGCATATATTGGCAGTGAGATGCTCACCGTGCCAATCATAATTAGTTCAATTACTGTGATTGGTCAGGAAACAGAGAGAAATGAGAAGTAATCAAAACAACCGAAAATCTCCATTGTTTCGAGACTCCATTGTTTGAATACGATTTTTAAAATTTCAAAGACTCCATTGTTTCGAGGGGATGGGCTTCCCATTTTATGCGAGCACTCATTTTATGCGAGTGTTTAAATTCAGCAATAACTTATAACCATGTAAGTAAGTTGTGCAAACATCGTTTCCGGTTTCGAAACATCGTTTTAAGTTTCCAATCCAGTTCCCTTTCCATTACCTAAGGGTTTAGGCTAGTGACTTCGTTCCTGAACTTTGCGGATAAGGCTGAAATTAGTGTAATTCATATTAACTCGCATCTTGATTAAACTATTCGCAAATGGTAAGTTTAAAATGTATTTAACCGTTTAAAATAGTGGAAAGGGCTTGTTTGATAGGTAAGTGTGATGTTGTTTGAAGCGGCAATACTATGTCTTAGAGTTAGTTAATGACGGGGTTTTATTAAGAACGAAGCAACATTGGGCGTTTTGTTGAGAACACCATGTAATACATTTTATTCCATCTCTAGAATAATAAAAATAATTCTTTAAAAATAATAGGATATGTTGATAATGCAACAAATTAATATAAGTAGTGGTGGGATTCAAACCCAAGTTCTACATTCAGTCTACATCAGCCTGTTTCGCATCCACGCCATGCATCGAAATGACCGGTGTCTGAAACCAGCGCCTTAGACCACTCAGCCACGCTACCAATTCGTAAAATCGTATCCACTATAGTTCTTAGTTAGCATTCCACATTTTCAGATAGTTTTAACTTTTTGTTTGTAGAAGTCGCCCCATTCAAAATGTAGAGTAGCTCGATGGCAAATGATAAACAATCGCTCACAAAAAATGAGATTGTAATTACTTTGCTTCAAATTTGGTGTAGCATAAGCGAATTCATTTTCTTATTCGAAAATGTCAAACTGAACAATTTTCCATTACTTTCGGGCCAATGTTTTCATGATTTCATCACTCGTATATACATTTTAGCGGACGCCATGTTTGGCCTAGTTTTGATTGCAGGGTGAATATGTTGTGGCTTCTGATTGGTCAGGAAAGGATATTCCTGTTATAAGAAGGTTTGTGATTGGATAACGCTACTATTGGTCTATCGCCAATAGAATGCCGAATTTGTAATAGACCACTAATTGGTTGATACTAAAACCCTATAGACCTCTTTCATAACGGCGGCCAATTTAAATATTCCTTTATGTGCATCTAAATTAGCCTTTATGGCCTCGTTTGTGTGTTGGTAATTCAAAATAATCTTTGGTTCCTAACGCTAATTTATATGCGTATAAAAGAATTATATTTAAAATGGCAGCCATTATGAAGGAGGTCTATATGCTCTGCGTATATCCCATAAGGGTTATGTCCTGGGGAGTCCATACGGTGGGGGTTTGTTACGGGACCCCTCAGTTTCAGTTTTAGTTTCGGAGTTTAGGGCTTAATGCAGTAACGTATACCGTAGTATACTTCCTGCAGGGAAGCAAATTTTGGGATTATTGGGCATGTTGTGTTATTTCTTTCTATTTGGCCTCCTCTCGAACGCTTTCATTGAACCTCGTCCAAAGCAAATAGTCTTCGGTGTTCTTAAATAGAAACAAAATACGTTAAAATATTTTAAATGACAAATTTGCATGCGTACTTTTAGGCTGAAAAAATGAAGACTTGACATGTTACCTTTCCATTTTTTGTGTTTTTTGCTTCGTCTGCACAGTCTATAGGATAAAAACAGTCGACCAATTTACCTCCGTCATTGCATTTTCATTATAAGCAAATTAGATGGCATATTTGAAAAGAGTTCTACGTAGCTCTGGGTACCTGATCTAATGTTGTATCATCCATCGGTTCAGTCTCATTTTTCTTTTCTTTAAGTTTTCTTTGTTTCCTTGACGGTCGGTTGAAACGGAAGTCTGCTGGGTATTTGTGAACAATAACCAAGTGATCCTGTTTGCCATAAAAATAAATGAAATACAAACAATTAAACCCCAAATAAATAATTCTGGACAGGATCTTTCTTCTGATATTGTACACGAAGTCTTGTTACATGAATGTGACGTAGTTTACAAAGTATACAGATGAAATCTGGGAGCGAAATACAAACTAAATTTCGTATATTTCACTGTTATATACTAGTTTTGCCTATTTGGAAGAGGTAAAATCTGCTTCATATGGCTCAAACTTAAAGCTAAAATGGCCAATACAAATTATTCGTTATTATTATATAATAGACAGTGTTTTATTGATGGTTCCGCCACTAATAAAACTGATAATCACACATTATTTGCGATTATTTATGGTAATCACACATGTGTTGATTATCGTGTTTTAAAATGTTTGTAAAATCGCATTATACTCTTGTGCTCTATTTTTGTTGATTATATAATAAACAGAAAAATACATGGATGCTTGGAAATTCACTTATAAGAAAATATGAAATATGAAATTTACTGGTCAACACTTGAAATAAATTTCATATTTCCGCACATCCATGTAATATTCTCTATAATTGGCGAAATTGAAGAACTAAACTTTGACGTTTTTATTTTTTTAATTCTAACAACTTAGATACTGAATTCTTCAGGAAACGCAAACGTTTCACACATGTGTTGATTATCGTGTTTTAAAATGTTTGTAAAATCGCATTATACTCTTGTGCTCTATTTTTGTTGATTATATAATAAACAGAAAAATACATGGATGCTTGGAAATTTACTTATAAGAAAATATGAAATATGAAATTTACTGGTCAACACTTGAAATAAATTTCATATTTCCGCACATCCATGTAATATTCTCTATAATTGGCGAAATTGAAGAACTAAACTTTGACGTTTTTATTTTTTAAATTCTAACAACTTAGATACTGAATTCTTCAGGAAACGCAAACGCCTTTGTATCGAGTACTGCAACAAGCGACTAATATATATATATATATATATATATATATATATATATATATATATATATATATATATATATATATATATATATATATATATATATATATATATATATATATATATATATATATATATATATATATATATATATATATATATATATATATATATATATATATATATATATATATATATATATATATATATGTAATTATGTATGTATGTATATATATATATATATATATATATATATATATGTAATTATGTATGTATGTATATATATATATATATATATATGTATGTATATATATATATGTATATATATATATATATATATATATATATATATATATATATATATATATGTATATATATATATATGTATATATATATATATATACAGTATGTATATATATATATATATATGTTATATATATATATATATATATGTATATATATATATATATATGTATATATATATATATATATATGTATATATATATATATATATATATATGTGTGTGTGCGCATATGTGTACAAAGTTTCAGTAACATTAAACCACCTTTCTTTCCACGTCACTTGAAAATTTATCAGGACAACTTTCTACTAGACATCTAAACTAAAATTCAAAACAAACATTTAAAGGTCTTTCTGTCATAATATCGTGGCAAAAGAAAGGAATGGTAGTGAAGGAAAGGGGATGATAGGGAACAGAAAAAATGGGAAAGCGCTTCAAATTGGACGATTCATTCTTCAGTATGGAACCAGTCAGATGAATCAAGAATCCTAAGACAACAAAAATCTCATTCACATGTGTTATAGGAAGATTATTGAACAGAAAACGTTTCTTAGAGCGTTGCAGGTGAGACGCTCTAACCATCGATAGCGATTGAGTGCATGAAGGTTACATGATTACATGATGAAGTGCGACATTGCAAGTTATCGTTAATATTGTTGAATATGCTGGGATAAATTGACAAGTGATAAAGGAAGATCGTTAGAATAAATATGAAAGCTGCTAAGTTCTCAAAAGAACTGGATATAATATGAAAATGAGAAATAAGAGAACTTCAATATGTTGAACTGTAATTTTAAGCTGCATTAGCTTCGTCGCGAGGGCGGTAGTTTCCTTGTGTCGCTTCCTAAACAGTTATGCTTCTTGAACTGACGATCAGCAATCCCGTCGGAGGTGTCACGTGTATAAGAGAATGTTTCCGCCGTTGAACTGTACCTGTAGCTGTCCACAAATCACTATATTGGTTCTATAAACGCTTTATTTCCCACTTACTATACCCACAACATTCATCTCGATCACACTCGAATCACACTATTTAGTTTTATATACTGTACTTGACACTCCATAGTTCCTAATAATATTATTGGTTACTGACATCACCGTCCAAATATAACTAAAAGATATTATTACAAACTTACAACATTAATTAATTTAAGACTCTATTAATCTTAAAGACTCAATACAACAATATTAACAATAACATACATTCAATTACACATTCTAAAAATACCTAATACACATGGTAAATGAAATGTCATACAATGAAAATTTCATCATGCAACGAAGCGGGTTGAATGAATGAATGAAAAACTTTATTTATACAGGGTAACCCAGTCAGCATGGAAGCTGGTATCCATAGGGGCCCTGTACCTACGATATATGATAGATATTTATAATAAAATTAATATAATAATAATTTACTTATACACTAACAAATACAAAGGATTATTTAAAACAACACACTTCGCGCTAGGCGTGTGAACGTGTAGATAGTCTCTGCTTTAGTTACTTTATCAGGAAGTTCATTAAAAACCTGCACACCACTAAAAATAAAAGTATTCTTCCCAAAGTTATACTTTACTTTGGGAAGTATTAACCTATCCTTATGTCTAGTATTATATCTATGTACACTACTAAATTTCTTGAAATAATTTAAAAAATAATCAGGTACTAAACAATGTAAACATTTAAAAACTAGGACAACTTTATGGTATGAGCGCCTACAGATCAATGGCGACCAGTTTAGCTTGTCCATGGCCTCCGATGATCTTTCACTGCATGTTATTATCCTGGCAGCACGATGTTGTAAACGCCGTATTCTGTCCTGATCTTTTTGCGATAGGTTACTCCATGCAATGTCACAATAGTCTAGAGTTGGTAGGATTATTGTGTTGTAAACAAGTACTGCCGCTTTCTTCTACGTGCAGGAAGCTCGATACTTCATCTCACCGGCGATCAGAATGTTACGAGTTCGATTTCTCTGGGACTTAAATTTTCAGAGTAATATTAAGCAGGTCGTTCTTTTAATATAACATTTGAATTTATCCTGATTAGCATATTCGACAACATTAACGAAAACTCGTTACGTTAAATTTGTCCAGTTAAGTTTAATATGTCCTGCATATAATTCTGTTTTAAAACCAACCTACCATGTATTTTGCATGTGATAATTTGAACAGAACGTCATGATTTTCCATAATGTGCAAGTCCAAAAGAAAATTTGAAGGAAATGTTCGAGAACATTTTTGACACGTATTTCTATGAAGACTGTTATAATGGGCTTCGTAGCTAAAACATGTAAGTCAAGAAGCATGTTGTCACCATGAATAATGTAAACATTTATATTTTTGTGCATGTGGTTCGATACTACGGACTAAAATTTTTGATAGGCATTTGACAGAGTTTCCTTTTGATAGGAATGAATTTTTCAGAAGCGAAATCCCAAGCTTTTATTTTATGCAAATGTTTCCAAACCAACAATATGCCAAGGGTCTCATGCTCTTTAGCAAAGGTGCATGGTAAACAAATATAAGCAAAATAAGGTGGTAAAACGTACTTGAGTTTAGCTGTTTGGTAGTTTACCATCTTAATATGATAACCACTACACCACAATAGCTAAAATATAATAGCTAAAATAATTTCGTTCTCAGCTTTTTCTATGCACTTGTTATAGTCTTATTTTAAAAATTATATCACCTTTTGTTTCTGACACTATAACAAACAACTTAATCTCAGAGGTCGTTCTGTTCTGATAGAAAGATATCTTATTCAATAAGCCTCTTCAACGTACTGTCTTGTTTTGCATTATTATTAACATGTGTTCAAACTTTAACGTTGTAACATGAAAAAAAAACACGGCTCTACTTTTAATACTTTCTCATTTTTAGCTAGTATAGACCTACATGTATGTCAAATTGCATCTTACTTGGCTAACGTCAAAAACCTCTTACTGCATCCGGTAAAATCACACTGGGTTTCTTCACTGAAAAGAGTAGTTAGAAAACGTAAACAAAAAGTAAACAAAAATATAGCAATTTTTGGTTGTCATAAAGTTCGTACTATGGCGGTCGAGCGTTACTGTAAGAAAAGGGAAAAATAAAAAATGCACCCAAAACTTACAATAAAATAAGTTTATAAAATTTAAAAAATTAAATAAAACATTACATTTAGCGCGAATTTCAAAAGTAAAACTTAAATACATGTACAGGTAAGAAATAAACAAATACGTCAATCAAGGGTTGCTCAAGGCGTGAGGAAATTGTGTATTGCCGTTACACAGAATATGCGAGGAGTTTTCGGGACCTGACAAAAATATTGGGACAAATTGCAGTAGTAATACAAATTTTCTCCTCAGTATCCATGCGCCCCCTATGAGGACATCCTGAGCGAGAGCGTGGGAACGAGTGAAAGAAATAGAGAGTGTCATGTGGGAAATGTATTGTGTGTGAGAGCGATGTCGAAAGAGCAGCCGTGTAAACGCATTCAGAGTGAAAACAAATACATATTATATAGTATTCCATAGATACAACAGGCCTTAATGTTCCACGAGATCTGGTCCATGTTGACGATATGTATGTTCTTGATGATGAAAGCCTTGCAGCAAGATGATAGAAAATGAGAGAAATATATATTATTCATCGGATACATAGGCTGTACCCAAGGTCGATGAATAACTTGTTTATTTTTTCTTCTTTCTTTGATGATAAAGGTAACAGATTGGTTTCCAAACACGATATTTCTACGCATAAATCAACACTTTTTGCATGCGGATTTAGCCTGCGAGATATGTACCGTCAGATTAGGATCGACCGTTATACTGTATATGTATAGTTTTCACTATCTGAAGCCATATTTGCTTATACGACTACAATATAGGTCAAGATAATCAAGCGGCTTATTAAATCGCTTACTTTTTATAATACTTTGTGCATGTTATTCTAGTTAACGTACCATTTCCTGTGTGACGAAATATATGGAATTTTGGATTTATAATTAAAAACATTGGAAACGATTTCAACTCCTATATCTTTCATCCTTCAGTCTTAATGTTGTTAAACAGTATGTTGCGTTTTTTTCTATTTGGTAAATGTTATCTTACTAACACGGAAACACCGAAAAACACCGCGGGTCGGAAACACGTCACCGATAGCTATCGCCGACAGCTCTGTCAACCCCATAGTGATTAGTACAGTCAAACCAAAAAGTAGGAAGTATTGAAAGTGAAGTATTGATAGTATTATTATGCTGCATGATCGGGCATTCCTTTTCGAGTCTTTTCGAGCATTCCTTTTCCTATGGCCCGGGCAGTCGTTTTATAGTCTAGCGCAATCCCTGACAAATGGGGTGCAGTTTAAGTATAGTGGGTATATCTGTAGGCTTACTGTATAAGGCCTTCAGTACCTAGAATCCTAGATCATACATAACGTCGACATGTGCCAGATCACGTGGAGCATTTTAAAAGTAATTGTATGTATTACAGGGACAGTATGTATTTTAAAGTACAGTAAAGTTAGTCAATTTAATTAAAGTGCCTATGAAACGAAACTTTTTATTCGATATTTTCGCTGACTAAGGAATAGAAATTAGGTTCTGTTGTTAAAACTTAATACCGTATCATTTTATCCCAGAACCTCAATCAAACGTGATGAACTTTATATGCGACAAATTCCGCGCGGTCGGAAATATGGGAATAATAGGCCTGTGACGTAGTAAATCCCTGTGGTCGGGCTGTAAACAATCGCATTTGCAGAGATATTTACATTGTACGGCACTATATACCAGTCGCCTTATAAATTGTTGCACAAATCAGGCTAGAAAGAGTGGAAAATAAAGTGATTTTCCAGTGATTTTTAGTTTTCCTTTTTTCCCTTCAAATATATCAAATAAAGATTTTCATTTCATAGGCACTTTAACATAATGCAATTATATTGGTACCTATGATAGTTTTCTTCATCAGCGGAGAGAAAAATCTGTTTTATTAGAACATTGCAAAACAGGTCACCTTCCTATAAAAATATGAAATTATACTCAATTTAGATTTACAATCTAAATGTGAAATCTTAATATCATACATGTCAGTCACTATTGCAACCAAGAGCTGGTGAAGTGGTTGTTGGTAGCTGTGACAGTTAGTTTGAGTTTACGATTATAGTTTACACATGCAGTTCAGAATTGATTTTCAGTCAGGCCCCGCGGGCATAGATACAGACTAAAAAAATTAAGCAAGTTAGAGCATGACAGATCGTGGATATACTGTGGAAGGATGTTCCATTCACCTATGCAACTAGAAGTATATATAGCGTAGTCGCTAATTTACTATACTGTAATACAGTACTCATGTAGTTCTTTTACTTGAATTAGGCAATAGCCCATTTATTTGCGAAACCGAATAGATTTGCAGTGGACAATATCTCTGAGAGCTTTGTGTTGTTTGAATTTAATTCTTTCATAGGACATCAAACTAAATAGCGCAAACTTTTTAAATCTTTGGGTGCCAGTACCTGCACTGAACAGAATAGTGGGGAAGTTTACTGCTGTTTCTACCATCAATCACTAGGAAAGAAAGTACTTCGTGAAATAATCAACTCAGTAGTTAGTATACACTGACACCAAAGGCTGTTAAAGTGCATATAACGTCTGTGGGAATTAAACATATAATATTATGTAATCTATCGATTCTCCTGAGAAAAATTGTAATATATCTTGTCAGCTGAAAATTTCATCTTCATAGACTTTTTTGCTGTTAAAGTTGACGGAAATGACGCCATAGCGGGAATCTGTAAAGAGGTTTTCATATAGACAGATGCCCGCTATGACATCATCATTTCCGTCAACTTTAATAGCAAAAAAGTCTATTCAATTGACAAGATATATTACAATTTATCTCAGGAGAATCCATATAGATTACAAATTTGTTAAATCCCCACAGACGTTATATGCACTTTAAAGAATGAAGGAAGAAAGTGCATCCTTTTTATCATTCAAATGTCTAGGGGTGCATATAGCCGAAGCGCAAATGTATAGGCGTCAATTTTGTTTTAATAAGACATATTAGGGATTCTACCCCGATTGTTGGTGAGGATAGATTATACACACTTAATATTGATGCTCTTGAGAGGTCTCAACGCAGGGCAGAGAAACTGATCTTTCCTATATAGGTCTGGACTTGCAACTGATCGGTTAATAGAAAACCTAGGATTGGTACCATGCTAGTTAAGAAATATCTTGAAGGCATTTTACCATCATTTCTAAAGAACTATATTAATCTCAATGAATCTGTTCATTGCATATATATGTAGGAGCATTATCTATTACCTTAATTGACAATACTGTATGTAGGATTTTTACAACTTTCAAGTTGTAATTAGTTTTTGTATTCTGCTGGAAAACCTCTATTGCTTTCATAACATTAAATGTACATATATAACCTATATTCAGGATGACATGTCTATACGCATGTAGCTACAATCTTGGACGAAACGGTTGTTACACTTAACAAAAAAAATCGCCTTTTTAAATGTAGTGTTTTATTGTTTATCCTCGCTCCCCCATTTCAATGTTGATTTCTACACAGAAAATTGAACCAAAAGTGGTTTTTCGTATGGACGGCCATGGATGGCCTAAGCAAAATATTTTCCTCAAACAACAACTTACAGGTTTCCCCCTTTCTAATGTTTCTTGATTTCTGTTAGCTGCTGTTTATTTTAGCTATTGTGTAGGTTTCGGTACTAATTTTTGTCAAGAACATGCAGACATGACGATTGATTGCGAGATCTATTTAACGTGTATTACTATATGCTGTAACATGAAGTAGAAAAAACGTTGTTTAATAGAGCCGCTGTTCAATACGTTTGTGATAACTCACTTGCTCACGCCCACCAATTTTTTTTGGTGGCCATCACGCAAACCTAAATTTTTTAAATCCTACCAAAATTTTTGAAATTTCCAAAAACTTTTGAAATCCTGGCTAAAAGCCTGGGGGTACGGTAGCTCTAGTATCTTGAGAAAGTAGGGGGGTTGCTTGATGGGGAAAAGTACAGTGGGACCGCTTGTATGCGCCAGGCCACTATGGTAGCCATGAAGGCCATCAGGAACCTTAAAAATTCTGTATAATGACATTGGTCGCCCCTTGTGATGACAATGTATAGCATTGGTATAGTAGCTGCATTGGGATAACAACACTTGGCAAGTCCTGCAGCTGACAGATGTTGCTGGACGTTTGGTTTTGCCACTCCTCCAGAAAGGTTGAGAGGGGGTCATCTGATGTATGGCATCTCTGACCCTCCATATACAAATGCACTGCCAAAAATGTCATACATTTATTTATATGCATGATCCATAATTGTCTTTCGAGACAAAATGGGGCAACACATATAATTTACAGGTACACTATTTTGATAAACATTCAGGAAGGTATAAAATGCTGCAGTAATCAAGATGACATGTAATAAATCTGTGAATTAGAGAGGCATTTAGATTCAGGCATTAAAAACCTCAACATTTTTTTGTATTTAACCCTATCATAACTTTCCTAGTTATGTATTGGTAGTATGGACTGAAAAAATGGTGAAAAAATATTAGGTATAAAAAAAGTTACAGAGTATTCCTGAACTACAACACACGAAATTTCGACAACATTTTTTATATTTTAATAGAAACAATAAAAATAAGAACATGTCGATTAAGATAAATCTATTTATTATACAACTGTATTGAAATTTGAAAAGTGTCCAAATAACGCTAAAAACGAGTACAAATATTTTACGGCTTATAAAAGGCATTTAAAACTAAAATTATGTCGAGCGGTCCGTATGGGCTCATACGGACCGCTCGTTAGCCAATCAGAAAGCAGGATTTGGTAGGATACGGACCGGAAAAAAATAAATATATGTTATTTACCGGCTGGGAGGTCCGTACTGGAAAAATATTTTCCCGAAGTCTCAGAAGCGGCCCGAGACCGAAGGTCGAGGGCCGCTTCTGAGACTGAGGGAAAATATTTTTCCAGTACGGACCGACCAAAACGGTAAATAACGTGTTTATTTTTTTCGAGCAAAATCAAAAAAATTGCAATTTTTTGGCGCGAAAAGTTGCGAGAGGTCCGTACTGGTGTGATACGGACCTCGTACTCAGCCAATCAAAAGGCTCTATTTTAGTTACGGACCTGAGTTACGGACCTCAAAAAAAATAAACAGCGATACTACATACCAAAACATCTAATAAGATATATATATTCGGACAGTTAGTTATTTGGATAGTTGGTTATTTGTATAGTAGAAAACCGGTTTGACAGATCGGCTGACGCGTGAGCACTGTTTATAATTTACCAGCAAACGTAGTTTTTAGTAAAAGAATGGATGACATTTGGCAACATTTGAAGGCGACAATGAAATTTGGCTTTCAAATTCATTCTTGCCAGTATAAAGACTATAAACAACGAAATCGTAGACGGCGAAAGAACTGAAGTATGTGTTCCGACTAGAAATGACTCGCTAAATGATGTTTAGATAGGCGAGTTCATAGAGAAAAACAAAAACACAAATATGGCCAAAAAACAAAAACTGACCTGAATGTCTGGAAAAGATGGTCCTCCTTCATCGGTGAGAGCAAGGGAAATTCAGAATATGATTGAGTCGGAGGATGAAGATGACAATTAGTTTAAGACAAGTTGATCGAATTCAGTTTAAACACTTTTGTTATGCTAAGATTTCAAACCGATCCATTGTTCATTTTGAAATATTGAAAAACTGAAACGTTGATAATAAAATTATAAAACTGTTGACAAGATAAATTTGTAAGTTTATTTTGTTAGCCAATCAAATTTGTTGCACGGGCGACTACTTCATGTATGCTTATTATTTTGTCCTGCTGCAAGTCACGCCACTTCCCTTGCCTTTTTACAGTTTTCTTTCTCCATAAAAAATTGTTGATCAAAGCAGTTGTATAATAAATCTCTAATTAGATGTTTTGGTATGTAGTGTCGCTGTATATTTTTACTCGTTGTTTGTATTTTGACTCGCCCAGCGGGCTCGTCAAAATACGACACAACTCGTAAAATTATACAGCGATACTACATACCAAAACATCTAATAAGAAATTTTTATTTATTGATATAATAACTTATGTACGTTAACAGAACAGTAAGAAATAATACTGAGAAAAGCCCTTTTTGGACTTCCTACAATTAGATTTTTTGACCGATGATCCGATTTGTTGCCATGACAATAAACATATAACGTATATTTAGTGTTACCATGCCATCAACCTGTGAAAATTTCATTGGCATACATCTAATAATTTTGGAGATATTGCCCGTGGGCAGATCCCCCCCCCCCCCCAACCCCAGAAGACAAAAAAAGCCCAGTCTAGATAGGGTTAAGGCAAAATAATAAAAAGATGATTTACAAATCTTGAATCTCTATAATTTAATACATGAATGACCTACAAATAATTAACAAAAGGTGTAAAAACAGGAATGTCGATTTGTTATTTTTAGAACCAGGGTGGTAATTATTACATGTATAGGAGATGAAATAAAGAAATCTAAACCAAAAAGGAATAGTCAGTGAAAATCCACAGTTTTTGTCCCTCCCATGCTAGACAAAAACAATATAACTTCATAGGGAATAAATAAAGGAAAAACTTTTGTCGAGCCCATGGGGATGCATGGAATAGTTCAACGAGAATGAAAGTCACAGAATACTGTACTGTCCAATGACAGCATTAGTTGGCAATTATACTATAATTACTACCTGGGTATCCTAGGGATGGTAAAACAAAGGGAAAACAAGATAACAATTCTTCTTACTTCCAAGTTTTCAAATCTTGTTTTCCAACCATATATAATATATATATATATATATATATATATATATATATATATATATATATATATATATATATATATATATATATATATATATATATATATATATATATATATATATATATATATATATATATATATATATATATATATATATATATATATATATATATATATATATATATATATATTTATTTATATATATATTTATATATATATATATATATATATATATATATATATATATATATATATATATATATATATATATATATATATATATATATATATATATATATATATTATATATATATATATATATATATATATATATATATATATATATATATATATATATATATATATATATATTATATTATATATATATATATATTATATATATATATACATGTATATTATATATATATATATATTATATATATATACATGTATATATATATATTATATATATATTTATATATATATATATATATATATATATATATATATATATATATATATATATATATATATATATATATATATATATATATATATATATATATATATATATATATATATATATATATATATATATATATATATATATATATATATATATATATATATATATATATATATATATATATATATATATATATATATATATATATATATATATATATATATATATATATATATATATATATATATATATATATATATATATATATATATATATATATATATATATATATATATATATATATATATATATATATATATATATATATATATATATAGGTAATATTTGGCATTTCACTCGATCAAACTACATGTTGAAAGGATTAACATGAATCCTTTCAACATGTAGTTTGATCGAGTGAAATGCCAAATATTACCTATAATATACCCAGAATCTTATCCCGGCATTACCACCATATATACAGAACTCGTGACTAGGCTCTCGGCAACGGCTTCCGTAGCTCAGTGGTCAGAGCACTGCACTATAACAATCGCAGGGTCGCGGGTTCAATTCCTACCGGAAGGCCGCTAAGTTGCATTTTTCGCAACTGGTCCCGGTTTGGTCTTAAAATGTATGTATTCCAACACTCGAAATTTTCCTTCACCATTAATCCTTTCAACATATATATATATATATATATATATATATAGATAATATAGATAATATATATATATATATATATATATATATATATATATATATATATATATATATATATATATATATATATATATATATATATATATATATATATATATATATATACGTGTAGGTTTTGGTCTACGAAATGCAAAGAGTGCTCAACAACTGAAGACTGCCTGAAGATTCTTTTACAGATGAAACAAGTTGTAGCAGACCAGTTTTGAGGTAAGCGAAAATCTATATATATATATATATATATATATATATATATATATATATATATATATATATATATATATATATATATATATATATATATATATATATATACTAAAACGAATGTGATGTTGTTCACGGAACGTTGAAAAGTGCTCAATACCATAAAGGTAGAGCAAATATATAGTGAAAGTGGTCTTACCTCAAAATGATAAAAGCCGCAACTGTCAGTTTCACGCAAGGCGATCTTCAGGCGAATGAAAAATTTCGATATTGATCTATATTCAATATCGAAATTTTTCATTCGCCTGAAGATCGCCTTGCGTGAAACTGACAGTTGCGGCTTTTATCATTTTGAGGTAAGACCACTTTCACTATATATATATATATATATATATATATATATATATATATATATATATATATTATATATATATATATATAATTAACAATTATACCATGAGCTCGAGTCGTATATGAGCTCATAGCCAACGAGGCATACACGACGAGAGCGAATGGTATAATTGTTTTATAATATAGCAAAACATTTTAAGATAATAATCGGTAAAACTGTTGATATGTCGCAGTGAATAAATTATTTAATTGAAAGCAACGAACTTCCGCCACATCTACTTCCGTCATGCGTAATGTTGTCACGTATGAAAGGTTTCTCGCTGAGTTGCAAACAGCTTCAGAATTTTGTCTGAGAGCCAAAAATTCGTTGAGATGGTTCAATAAAGAAAAAAGATCCTTTGAAAAGCCAAAAGGTGGGTCAGTTTTTAGTTATTGTATCACGGTTGTGAATATTTGGGCTTTTAAGAGGACGTGAAAGCTAAAAAAACATTTTGTTAAAAAAACACTCGCTTTGTTGTTTTTCGATGTGTATCACCTAAAAATAACAAAGTTTTCATTCATAATGCTTTATTACTTCAAAAATTATCTTTACAGAATAATAATCATAATATTTGTAATAAATATGTGTTGCTAGCTAACTTTTATCCTTTTTATTTTGTCTGACAAAACAATTCACAATTCAGTCGGGTTTTTCAAATCCTTAAGACGATTTTTAAAGTGGATTTTCCATCATAACTTCGTAAATTTTGCACTTGGTTGATGTATTTTCTGTTGAACATTATCCTTACTCCTCTCAGTTCAGGTTTTTCGCTCTTGTGCGTTAAAGAAACAACCAGTTTCATCTGCAGTAGGTTGAGAAAATCACGCCCCCATTTTGTTTTTCATTAGCTTGCTAGTATAAGAACCAATCAGATTGCAGAACAGCTCATATACGGTGGATGGCTATATTATAAATATATATATATATATATATATATATATATATATATATATATATATATATATATATATATATATATATATATATATATATATATATATATATATATATATATATATATATATATATATATATATATATATATATATATATATATATATATATATATATATATATATATATATATATATATATATATATATATATATTATATGTATATTAAAGTTGGGCAATATGGGAATTTCAATACCGGTATTCGATATTCAAAAAATATCGCGGTATACTGGTATACCGTTACAATTTTTTATCAGTAAGTACAGTTTACACCCAACCCTAACCATTCAAGGAAAAATGGAAAAAAGTTCGAGTTATCAGGAGTTTGTTTCGTTAAACGACCTAAAATTAGATGGCTTCCAAATTTTGGCTTGCATTTAAAAGTTAAAATCTAATCTACTGTATATATATATTATTCCCCGCCACACACATTGTGTTTGTGTCTCATTTGTGATTTTTTTTGCAGTTTAAATAAAGAGATTAACTGATGATACTCATGATACCGGTTTAGGAGCAATTCTAGAATATTGTACCCGTCAACTTTTGAAACCGCATTTAAAAGCAGAAATAGAAACCAGATCTTTAGAGGCCTTCCGGCTGGAATTGAACCCGCGACCCTGCGATGCTAGTGCAGTGCTTGACCACTGAGCTACGGAAGCCGTTGCCGAGAGCCTATTGTCACGAGTTCTGTATACCGTATATAGTGGTGGTAATGCCGGGATAAGAATGCCAAATATAAGATAAAAAATGCCAAATATTACTTGTAATATACCCAGAATCTTATCCAGGCATTACCACCACTATATATACAGAACGCGTGACTAGGCTCTCGGCAGCGGCCTCCGTAGCTCAGTACGTGGTAAGAGCACTGCACTAGCATTGCAGGGTCGCGGGTTCAATTCCTTCCGGCATGAGTCATTTTACTGTCCAAGAAGGTAATATTATACTGCCCAATGGTATTCCCAGACAGTTCCGGGAGTATTAATTTATAGTAACATAAAAAATTAACAAAATCGCTTCTAAACCAAAAAACAACTATGCCTGACACCTTTCACAGGCACATTCACCAAGCACAATACAGGTATGTCTAAGGCAATGGAAATTAACAAGTTTTTGTGTGTGAATATGTCACCTGTGTCGTCCCCTGTCTTCTTGTTAAAATGTGCTGTTAGTTTATTTTTTTATCTTTAGGGCATAATGGAGCGATAAGCTCTGTGGGGTATCCCTGCTACTCAAATGTGGCAAAGCTTGTAAATAAATAAATAAATATATCGTTAATGATATATGTCATTAGTATGGAATATATTGTTTTTTATCTTGTTCCTTCTGTAATACAGAGAATATGACCCAGATATTAAATAATAAAATACCCTTATAATCACTTTTCAAAATCTGTCGGGTCCTGCAGCACATTACCTCAAAGAAGGGATGTCTCATCGGGAATAAACGTTTACATGGTTTGAATGACCAAGAAGCTGCAGAACATTGTACATCCATGAGTTGATGATATCCTATGAAATTAAATTATCCAAATAACTGATAACGATACTTGATCAACGCTGAGTGTTTTTAGATCAGTGGTGTTTTTGTCAATATAAAAGTGAACAACAACTCGAACACCATAACTGTAGTTTTGTCCAGCGGCTAACATTAATAAAGTGATTAGTACTTCATGTTAGGATCACAAAATTGTTTGGACAAAATTTTTGTTAGGTCGGCTTTAGTTGGCGCGTTGTCAGCCGAAAATTTCATCTTTATAGACTTTTTTCTTGTTAAAGTTGACGAAAATGACGTCATAGCGGGCATCTGCAGAAAAGTCTATGAAGATGAAATTTTCAGCCGATCAGATATATTACAATTTATCTCAGGAGAATCCATAGATTACACACTTTAATAATAATAATAATTATTATTATTATTATTTATAGGAGGATAAATTATTATATAATACATAAAACTATAGTAGGATTAGTATTAAGTAGTATTTAAAACACGAGAAGGAGCGTTTTATCATATTTAAAATGCGAGCGCGCAGCGCGAGCATTTTAGATATGATAAAACGCGAGTTCGAGTGTTTTAAATAGCTTCAAAAACAATTGATTGTAATCACTAGGGAGTGTACTGGTTTTTATTTTCTATTAGAGGTAAATTGGGTTGATGTATGAAATGCAAATTAGCAGGAATTTTATATAAAGTTCGTGGAGACTTTATATAATTTTCATGCTGATTAGTATTCATGGTTTTATCAGGTATAAAAGCCTTGCGCGTGACTAAATACGGAAATGTGATTGGACAATTTGGTTAATGAATATTAATGAGTTTTTGAATAACTATAATAGGATTACGGTAATTTTATGGCCATATAGGCGGGGTGGGGGGAGGTATGCTGCACTTATTCGGACAAATGATGTCATGTCATAAATCTTAAATTAAACCTATCTTCGAACCCATCATGGGCCAGTGGTTAGCAAACGATATGCAAAGTTTGGGCATTTTAAAACATTTGATTCCAGACAGACTAATACGACATAGACATCCATATACAGTAATACTTCTCGATTAATTTTTAAGGGACCGGTAATTATTTAACTTGGAGGGGGTATGTTGGTGGAGGCCAGAGAAATAGGTATTTTTATGAGTAAATAATGAGTAAGACCCTTAATAGTTAGTATTCACAATAAAAGGTCTTCTGCAAAATACTAACCTGGCCAAACTTTTGAAGACCCCGCCTCTCAAAACCTCTCCATATATTTCTACACCCCTTTTTTTCTAAAGTTATTTTTTCCAACCCCCCCCCCCCCCCCCCCCCCCCCCCCCCCCCCCCCCCCCCCCCCCCCCCCCCCCTCACCCCCCCCCCCCCCCCCCCCCCCCCCCCCCCCCCCCCCCCTTCAATTCTGCTGTACCCCCACCCCCTCCCCTCCAAATCATTGAATCATTGAATCATTGTTTCTAACAATGGCAATACGTGTTCTTCCGGGAGTTATGCATTTGATTAAATGGTTTTCGCGTTTAGGAATATATAGACAGGCTAACCTAATTTCATTAAGCCTTTAAAATACAGATTTAATTTCCTTAAAAAGCAACTTTGTGATCTGACCATGGATAATAAAAAGACTACTTTCTACTATCCATGGTCATGACTAACTTCCTAGTTGAGCGACTTGAGCCAGTTGAGTACCGAACAGGAATAGAACTTATAAAATTCTGATTAATTTCCGGTGAGATACTCTAACCATTGAGCTACCAGACTCAGATATGGTAAGCGAAGGTTACAATGATGTACTGATTGGATTGATATGTAATGCTTGCCTGGATATATTAATATATACATTGCTGTAGTGAATCTTGGAGAGCTTGAAGCAGACAGTCGATACACATGGATGATCGTCAAGTTCATATCCTCAGAAAAATTATTCTGAGTTCCGGACAGGAATCGAAACTTGAACGTTCAGAAAGACGGAAAGAAAGCCTGATATATAGCATTTAATTTTGCTCTTCCGCCCCCTGCCATTTGAAACCACTTCCTGTTTTGTAGTTAATGATTGACATGTGTCGAAAGTAGCGCCTTTCGAGGAACTTGAGGGTTAGGTTGATGGAGAGGTTTTGTAAAATTGTCCTCGGAAATCTTTCTGTTTCTTCTGTCTCACTGTTTTGAGACAACAAACAAAGAATTTTAACTCGTCGGGTTTGCCCCACTGACACGATATGGAAATGGCTAAAAGGGATGACTCAAAAGGACCTTTCAGTTTTTGTCTGGTCTTCATTTTTGGTATAGGTTAAGGTTTGCTACGGGTTACGGTTAGGTTTAGTGTTAGGATCAAGGTTAGGGTTAGGGTTAAGATTTGGATTAGGGTTAGACTAGTTCTTGAAAATGAGAAGGTCCTTCTGAGTGATCCCTTTTAGCCTTATAGCATAAGGTCTTTCGCAGTCTGGCTGCTATTAATAGCTCAAAAAGCGGACAACGAAACCAAATTTGACTCACAAATGATTGCAAATGAGCTATTTATTTTGTTATGACCGCAATAATTATGGGTAAAAGCGGACAAATATCGGTACTGACGTCATCTCGACGGAGCGCTATTGTACGCGACGAGTTAATTTATTCATTATCTATCCAACTTCCTCTACGACAGGCCTGAATATCAGGAGCTCCAGGTAAGCCAACAATGTTCTCTTAATCTTCTCTTTGATGCCAAAATTCTGTTGACCGGACGCTTATTCAAAATTATTTATAAAGTGCTCATGATTGTATCACTCCGTTTATCAGTTCACTGCAAGCTAGTCAACCTCCATCGGCTAATATAATTTGTATCCGCTTAAAACCAAAACTATATATTGACAACAAAATGTATTTATTACATTCTTTGGCTGTACGACATACTGTACGTTATATACAGGTACTGTACGTTATAAAGCATGCCGATAAACCTCGCCATTTTTGTTATATTAAACTACATGCATTTGTTTGGTGAGTTTTACTATATTAGTTCACGAATCTATACTATATTAGTGACGCCATCGTCACGCCGACTATATGTAGTAAGATACCACATTAGGGTTATAGCTATATAAGGATTAAGGGTTGGAATTAGGGTAGGGTTATAGCGATCAGGTTGTGTTTCGAATTCGAGGTATTTATATGAAAATCCGAGCAGATTTGTGTGAATAGAAATTGGTTTGTACTTTTACTGGTTTCAGTTTACGGCGTGCACGGTATACTTTTTTCATATGCTGACGCTCACTGGAACTCACTACAATTGTACTGTCTGACTAATTTTTCCAACATTATATTTGCAAGCGATTCGTATAACAGGAATTATGTCGCGTATGAAAGACTGTATTGTGTCTTTTGTTGAATATTTATTTGTCAAGTGTTGTTATTCTGTCTGTAATCGTTTTTCCTTTTGTGTAGTTTACCATGAGAACTTATTTTCTGAATTTTCATTGTTGCTATATACCAATGCAATGGAAACCTTTAAAACATTACATTATTGTACTTGTATTAGCATTAAACAAGAAACGCGAATTACCTCAAAATATGTTCATTCTGTATTCCTGTATGTACAGTATATAATATGCCTTTATTTCTATACACTGGTCTGCATGACCGGTGAAGTAAGACTAATTTAAATCCTACGCGGAGTAAAAACATCTAAGTTATTAACATCCGTTTTTATAATTTCAATATTTTGATACCTGAATATCACACCAAACTTTGTGAAAACACGTTCGAAACAATGTAGAATATAATATGTATTCAGTATACCAGTGCAGAAAATAGAATATAATTTTAGCGTTTTAAAGTTTTCAAATATTTATTGTGAAGTTCTTAAATTAAAGCACGAACATGATAATGAGCAAGACAATAACGCTATTGTGGTGGTTAAGGAAAGAGATGTTGTTGGACACATTACAAGGGCACTATATAGCTACAAAGAAATTAAGGAATTGGAATAGTTCGTCATTTTTAACAAAGAGTGAAAGTGTAAAGCAGAAGTTGAAGTTATTGGAGCAGCTGTCATTCGGGACGGGGGATACGGGATGGAGGTTCCATGCATTTACAAGTTGATAGGACAAGAAATAAACATTGACTAGTTGCTAAGCAAATTGCTGGACATCTCAAGTAACTTATCTGTTAGAAACGAAATGGAATGTGGCCAAAAATATGAACAGCAGAGGAAAGCAGTATAGAAATAAGAAAGCGAAAAAATAAGAAACTAGAGATAGAAAGATACTTTTTCTCTGCTCATGTCCTTGTTGCTTAAATACAGTAATATATTATGAAACACGTTTTATTGTCAATTTTCACTGTATCCCTAGCTCCGTCGCGTGTAATCCGACATCTAAACGGCGCATCACTTAATGAACAGATTTAGTGGTCGTATTAAACGGTTAACTACTCTCTATTCCTCGAGATAATAATTCGGTTTACTGTCAGGTATACAATGTACTATGGTACGGTATAGGTCAATACGTCATATGTCTAGATTTGGAGTATTGCAGGCTGAAGGGGATGGAATCGGGTTAGTCGATCCATCACCGAGAAAGGTTGCCAAGGCTTATTCTTGAGCCTGACCGAAAGGTTGCCAAGGCTTATCCTTCATGAGCCTGACCTAACCTTGCGGTAACCCTTCTCCCACGGGATACCCTCCAGCGCGCGAAGTGGGTTGGAGAAAAGGGTTACCGATAACCCTCTCCCAACCAACGGCTCCGACCCACTACGCTAGATGATGGGCGACGTCCGCTAAAGTCGCCGGCGACGGTCGAATGTACTTTGGTACGCTGTACTTGTCGGGTATTCCTGCTGCAGCAGCTGCTGTCACCGGCCCGATACGAAAACTGTGGCTAGAATAATTACCGCGAATTCCTGCGCGCACGAGGATCGATCGCGAGCGAGTATTTATGTAATCCCGTGGACCATTTGAAGAGGGGACCTAGACGTACGCAGATGGAGATAGGACAACAGGGCGGAAACCGCGCAGATAGGCTGGTGAGCCCGACCAATGTATACAATAGAGCCAACGCGAAACTGGTCACACTTCGACGATTTTACGTTCAAACTAATCTTGGATGGGTTCACTATAGTGTCCACAGCAATGTCTCCGATACCCAGACGCTTTGAGGCGTCAAAGGAACCGTCAGCGGTGAACTCACTCACACGACGAAAACCCAAACACGCAAGGCAACACAACCCGCGGCCCAAACCATGACGTGGTCGATGCTCAGCATGTCGACAGACGAGTAGATTACTTCCAGCAGGGCTTTCGTGATAGGAAGTCGAGGAGACCGGCGGCCTGTCATGGTACGCTTAATAACCTGAACTACACGGGTCAGACGAAGGCAGTTGGCCATGGTATCGGGAACACCCAATTCGATATGAGAGGAGCGAATAGCGGATAGGTAAACTGAAATTGATCCGGTGACAGGTGTTCAGTTTGCGCGAGCCACGAATCGAACAACATCAACGTCCATTCGGATGCTGGATATAGCGCTGCAGGCAGGGACGTCAGACCAATATATTGATAGAACTGCATAAATTTACGTTGGCCTGTTTCCTATGTTCGGCGTGTTGACGGAGCCATGGCAGCGGTGAGGAATGTTAAGCAATGCGATGTCAGCGTGGAACTGCAAGATTGAGAAATACATGGTGCGGGATGATGGTTGGTAGCCTGTTGGCGTATGAAGCCAGTTGACGAAACTTCTGCAATTGAAAGCGAGACAGCGCATACATTCCGCGACCCTGGAATGTGGGAGGCACGAAACGAGAAATGATATTTGCAAGCTAACCACGTGAGGCAGCGAACGAGATGCATCACGCGCGTGTCGCGAGACGTTCCGGGATTTAATACGGCCACGACGCTGGCGTTATCGCAGACGAATTCGACCCGCAAACGGAACCACTGCGGCACTGCTTGCCCCACAGATGAGCAGCGACCGCGAACGTGATCGAGTCGTGTTGAAAGGTGAACTCCTTGAACGTGATCGAGTCGTGTTGAAAGGCTGGGGGACCATGTGGACCGAAAGATTGCCCGTGCCATTCCATTCGCGGAAAAAATAAATAAATTGCAGCCACCACGCTAAGTCCCGCTGAACGTCCCGGTTTAGGCGGATAGGGTGGTCTGGTTTGCGGATACCACAAAGGAGATTGATCATTCGGCGTAAAAAAGGAGCGACCTGGTTGGACGACCTTGCATGCGTGGTGAAGACAGCCAAGGAGAGACCGAGAGACTCGAGTTCTCGGCGAGCGCATTTCCGCTTGTTTGCCCACTGTTGAAGCATGGTGAACGTGGTCTCGAATTTACCCTTGGGAAGGGTAAGGTCGACATAGTATTAGTTTCGCCAACGCATGCCAAGCAAACATCTGTCATCGGGGTGTATGGGGACGTTACGGTACGCGCTTTCAACAATTGGAGTAGGATGCGAATGGTATCGTCGACGGACGCATAATGTAGTGAGTAGGGTTCCTTTGGTATACCAGCGTTGACGCTATGATCCTGTGGCGAGGATAGATCTAATATTAACCGCCATTGGCCTGGTTGGCTTCGTTTTGGGATAACACCAAAGGGGCTGATGTGGAGATCGTGCCTCGGGTGGGGCAGGAAAGTGGTCTGCCACCCGGTTTAGAACAACCTCATTGGCCAAGTATTTATCGATAACCTCCGGCTGAAGGAGAGAGGATTTCAAGTTGCGGGAAGAGGACCGTAATGATTTCTTCGCGGCGGAGAACCCAACGCGAAAACCGTTGGAGATGCCTGACAGGACGAATTCGCGATTTGTTGAATCGGTATAATTTACCATTTCCTGTTCAAACTTCAAAGGTTTCTATGATCAGCGGTGAGACTTGGCATACGGGTAGGTACTTCATGTATGGCTAAAGCTGGTTACTTCATGTAAGCCTGTCCCCATATAATAGTGGTATATAATAATATATACACAATATAATAATCCTAACCAAAAAATTTTTCAAAACCATTTTGTGATCCTAACATGAAGTAGTAACCCGCATACGGGCGGAAGTGAACGAGCTAGACTGAACCGCCTTAAAAACTTGTGGACGAAGACTCATCCAATGGTAATGGGCAAGTATTTGAGTTAGAGCGCTTGCTCAATACTTCTTATGCGAAATATTAAAATTGAAAATTTTTGCCGACGTTCGTTCGAAAGGTAATTACTCTCCAGACAAATAAGGCGTACGATATCGAACGCTGACCAATGTGTGAGCCGGTTTCGTCTATAAATCTTAACATAGGAATTTCCCGTTCGCATTTAGACAGGAGTCAGAGGAGATAATCGCTCTCCGCCCGAAAGAGATTTTTTACTAGCGATCCGGATAGCAAAACACTTACCATGCAAACGTGGCCCAGCTGCAGTTGTTTCGTTTACCAATCTAAGTGAGGATTTTTTGGCTACACGATGTGGAACAATTTCGCTTTCCAACCGAGCGTGTTTTACACGGGACGTAGGAAGGATAGTCAACATGATTGGCCGTGTCATTCGTCTACAAATGTCGGTTAGGGTAGTTCCTTGTTTGAACTATAGACAGCTGGAGACTTTCGCTCACCACCCGAAAGTGTTTACACTGAGGATAACAAACATTGGTCATGCATGTAGCTGTTGTTTTGTGTGCAAATGACTGGTTAGGAGACTTTCGCTCTCCCGACCCGAAGAAAGTGTTTTAGTTCCTCGTTTGAACTATATAGACGCCTGGAGATTTTCGCTCTCCCGACCCGAAAGTGTTTTACACTTAGGATAGCAAACAAATCATGGCCATGAGCTGCCATACCTGTTGTTTCGTGTACAAATGTCAGTTAATAGGATAGTTCCTCGTTCGAACTATAGACGCCTGGAGACTTTCGCTCTCCACCCGAAAGTGTTTTAGTTCCTCGTTTGAACTATAGACGCCTGGAGATTTTCGCTCTCCCGACCCGAAAGTGTTTTACACCGCTCAGCCCAGGATAGCAAACATTGGCCATGGCAGGTTGCCTGTTGTTTCGTGTACAAACGTCGGTTAGGATAGTTCCTCGTTTGAACTGTAGACGTCTGGAGATTTTCGCTCTCCCGACCCGAAAGTGTTTTACACTTAGGATAGCAAACATTGGCCATGTGTAGCCTGTTGTTTCGTGTACAAACGTCGGTTATAGTTCCTGGTTTGAACTATAGATGCCTGAAGACTCTCGCTCTCCACCCGAAAGTGTTTAACACTTAGGATAATAAACATTGGCTATGACGTGTAGCATGTTTTAATTTTTTCGTGTACAAATGCATAGTTCCTCGTTCGAACTATATAGACGCCTGTAGACTTTCGCTCTTGACCCGAAAGTGTTTTACACTTAGGATAGCAAACATTGGCCATGTGTAGCCTGTTTTTCCGTGTACAAACGTCGGTTATAGTTCCTGGTTTGAACTATAGATGCCTGAAGACTTTCGCTCTCCACCAGAAAGTGTTTAACACTTTGGATAATAAACATTGGCTATGACGTGTAGCATGTTTTTCGTGTACAAATGCATAGTTCCTCGTTCGAACTATATAGACGTCTGAAGACTTTCGCTCTTGACCCGAAAGTGTTTTACACTTAGAACTGATAGCAAACATTGGCCATGTGTAGCCTGTTTTTTTCGTGTACAAATGCTTAGTTCCTCGTTCGAACTATATATATAGACGCCTGAAGACTTTCGCTCTTGACCCGAAAGTTTTACACTTTAGGACTGATAGCAAACATTGGCCATGTGTAGCCAGTTGTTTCGTGTACAAATGCGTAGTTCCTCGTTCGAACTATATATATAGCCTGAAGACTTTCGCTCTTGACCCGAAAGTTTTTTACACTTTAGGACTGATAGCAAACATTGGCCATGAGTAGCCAGTTGTTTCGTGTACAAATGTTAGCAGAGGCCTGGAGAATTTTTCCTCTCCTATACCGAAAGTGGTTTTATTTTATTTATATATTTGTTTTCCATGCGAGGCCGGATGAGTCGTATATAAATCGGAGGTATAGAAATCCGTGTTGGCACTATACAGGCAGAGATATTCGCTTTCTACCTAGATTTTATGTATAGCCTCGAACGAGGCCTCGAAGTCGAAGGTAATTGATTCGTCTAAAAAGCGCATTTAGAATCCTTCGATCGCGAGAGACCCTTGGCTTGAATAGTAAAATCGGCCTAGGGACCAGGGTGCAGTCGTCGTTGTTTCATCTGAAAGATGCCGTTAGTATTGTCAGGCGATACCCTCGACTATAGCATTTACGTTGTTTACCAGTTGTTTACCCATTGAATTTGAACCGTCAAGCCAGTAACTGACCCAGACGCGTGGCGCCAAAGAAATGCTTCTCTTGGTTCTCATTGGCTAACAAAGGAACAAGACCAACTTGTTTGTTCTGTATCAGTGTATGTTATATTTAATTTATTTATTATTTTTTCTTTCTACATGCTAGTTGATTTTAAATTGTAAACGTTCAAGACGAACTACCAGCACCGGGCCATAAAATACATAATATATGGCATATAATATTTTATCAGTAGGTGACGATATATAATCTTACGATATCCAACGAAATATATTTGCTGTGGATTATGAAACGGAAGGTGGAGAATTAACTCCGACTCGTGAGTTTACGCGGGATAATTTAAAATAATCATGAATTTACAGACATACAAACAGTTGTATAGCGCGAGGTTGGGAAGCCAAAGGTGAACGATGAGGCAGCAACGCAAAAGCATGATTGTATAAACGCCCAGGGCCACAGAGACAACAGTGTAAACTTTAATAACAAAATTCGATGCGTTTCGCACAAATCTTTCGAATGAATAAATATTCCTACAGCGCGAGCACATGAGATTATAATATGGTCAAGTCAGAGTATATTATAAAGTTATCCAAGACAAGAAACTTGATTGGAGCTGTCATTAGTAGCGTTGCCTGCTCAACCGGCGACGTCGCATGAAAAGGTATGGTGATACCATAGGCAACCCAAATGTGAATGCTTTGCAAGCGACAGGAGAGTGAAACGAAAACTCGCCCCACTCTTCGCGCGACGCGGTATGTAGACGTTGTAGTATAATATGGAAAGGTTGGCAACTAAATTCAACTTCACACACTAAACACTTCGACAAACACTCAAAATACCAAAAAAATACCACGAGAACCATCAAGAAAATAACAACACATTAAACACTGATAATTTTACTACCTTATCACAAACTAGTTGGGTTATGAATAGTTTGGACTGACAAGAAATGAGCAAATGTTTACAGGTTTTTGGCCGAAATTTTCTCAATGTCGATGCGGGATCCACCTAACACCGATCTGAGATGTCGTGATGCAATCTCATTGGACATCAGAAATAAACAAACTATCACGTCTTAGAGATAAAATACGAAGAGCAGGGGGGGGGGGGGGGAAGCTGTTGACATAAAGTCAAGAACCAAGACGAAGCAACGAAGACGTTTTTGTTTTGTCTGGTTCATGGCGGGAATAAACATAAATATAAACAATAGTTTGAATTTCTTATTGATTACACCCTGTTCAAGAGTGAAGAGAAGTTACAGATATGAAAAAACAGGTTTTTATGGCAGGCCTTTGGACGCGGAGCATGCAGCAAGACATTCGAAAATGTTTAAGCGTAAAAGTTATTGTTTTCCCAGCAACCGTTTTTGAAAAGGTAAGGTATAAGTTATGAATATCTATTATTGAACATTTCTTTGCCAGGTATTTTTATTATATATATTTCAATGAGATTCGACAGGTTTTCATATAAACATATAGTATTTTTTTGAGAAGTTACAGGGTCACGGGGGATTTTGCCGTTCTAGTATATTATTTTTCTTGGGTGTTGTTGAATACGTAATTCTCGTTTTTAATTATAAACCACTGCAGTTGTTGTGTGAAATACCGTAAAAATATTTAAAAGAGAATAACATAATGGAGTGAAAAACCCCAAAACCTATACGCAGTCGTCGGCTTCGTCTTCACAATTTTACCATGACTTCGGTAAAAAAAATCGCCCGGCTTGAAACTTACCAATAGTCAATTCTAAACCAAATTGCAAAAACCAAATGCTAAGATTGTCTGCTGCTTGTTTTTTGCTAGGCATGACAAACACATACAGTATGATATACTCCTTGGTCATTTTTTGGCTCTATAACTCGACCAACAAACCACTACTTCGCTTGGAGACGAAGATGTGATATATGTTTTAACTTTTAACCCAAAAATCCTTGATAAAAACATTTCGGTTTTATCGGAACAACGCGAGTAACTTGAAAACAATCAAAACCATTCAACCAGTATCCATATACTGAAATATATATATATTGAAATAGGACTAAAAAGAGAAATACAAACACATCCCAACAGCAATCTGATGCGCAGAATCAAAACCACATTAACATTTAAACGGAACTGACAAAAGTCTGAAAAGATGAAAAACGGCTGTCGAATCTCATTGAAATATATATTAAAGCTGCAGATCGAACGAAAATACCTGGCAAAGAAATGTTCAATAATAGATATTCATAACTTATACCTTACCTTTTCAAAAACGGTTGCTGGGAAAACAATATCTTTTACGCTTAAACATTTTCGAATGTCTTGCTGCATGCTCCGCGTCCAAAAACCTGCCATAAAAACCTGTTTTTTCATATCTGTAACTTCTCTTCACTCTTGAACAGGGTGTAATCAATAAGAAATTCAAACTATTGTTTATATTTATGTTTATTCCCGCCATGACGTCTTGGTTCTTGACTTTATGTCAATAGCTTCCCCCCCCCTGCTCTTCGTATTTTATCTCTAAGACGTGATAGTTTGTTTATTTCTGATGTCCAATGAGATTGCATCACGACATCTCAGATCGGTGTTAGGTGGATCCCGCATCGACATTGAGAAAATTTCGGCCAAAAACCTGTAAACATTTGCTCATTTCTTGTCAGTCCAAACTATTCATAACCCAACTAGTTTGTGATAAGGTAGTAAAATTATCAGTGTTTAATGTGTTGTTATTTTCTTGATGGTTCTCGTGGTATTTTTTTGGTATTTTGAGTGTTTGTCGAAGTGTTTAGTGTGTGAAGTTGAATTTAGTTGCCAACCTTTCCATATTATACTACAACGTCTACATACCGCGTCGCGCGAAGAGTGGGGCGAGTTTTCGTTTCACTCTCCTGTCGCTTGCAAAGCATTCACATTTGGGTTGCCTATGGTGATACCGACAAACGGCAGTCGTACACGAGCAACGACCCGTTAGTAGTAATACCCCCCCATATGGCAACCAAAGGGATGCCGCCTCAGGCTCCTTTGGGGCCATCTAACCCTAGTCTCATTACGTCATGACTTCTCGTGAACCTACACGGCCTCTTAACCCTAATTATTTATTCAGATTACGTCATTTCAGAATGCTTAACCCTAGCTCTTGTACCTGTAGGACCCTAACCCTAGTCTCATCACGTCATGACTTCTCGTGAACCTATACGGTCCTAACCCTAATTATTTATTCAGATTACGTCATTTCAGGATCCCTAACCCTAGTCTCATTACGTCATGACTTCTCGCTCATTAAATATTCATTACGTCATTTTGAATTTTGGGATTACGTCATGAGTTCTCGTCTTCCTGGAGGAGCCTTAACCCTAATTATTTATTTTTCAGAATGCCTAACCCTAGCTCATGTACCAGTACGACCCCTAACCCTAGCTTTTATCTAACCCCCGGTATTAATACGTCATTTCCGAGTGTTACCGAACTTGATTTCCGAAGGCATTGCGTCATTATCAAAAGGTCACTCTTATAGTACTAAGTATGAGTATTTTATTTATACCCTTCGCCTACCTATGGCAATCTCATTGTGGTACAGCTAAGCACATAGTGTTTAGCAAACAGTGCGCTATGGATATTATTTGGGATGAATTACGGCAAAATAACATAGAGATCGATAAAGACACTCTGTCTTTTTACCTAGAATCCTTACTTATGGAGCACCGTGAATTGTACGAATGTGTAAACGGTCGAATCTGTGGAGATAACTTGGTGAATAATCTTAGTGATATTCACAGGGACATGCATGCGGTCAACTTTGGTCGTATTATCGCCTATTTAGTTTTAGTTCTTAAAGTAAGCGATTCCTGTAACGAAGAAACGATCAGAGAAGCTGTGCGAAAGAACGATCGGAGATTTCAAGCACATCGAAATCGAAAAATATATAAAATATAAACTGGAAATTGAGAAATACAAACTTGAAACTGTCTTGGCTAAATTGGCTGACTCGTCTATTTTACGATGCCGTGGCGATTTATCTTCGTCGTTATTAAGGGGAAGATTTGCATATGATGTCTGAGTACATGTGTAGAAGACAAAAGAAAAAAGGTCATTAAAGGTCCATTAGCAAATCACACAATAGAACGAGTTTGAGCGAGTCCGGACGACGTCAGAGCTTTGGATAAGATTACGGCGTCACTTCGCTTGAAGTATCATTCGCTTGCTGTTTGTCGTCAAAGTGAGATCATTGCGATGGAGTGTCTACATGGTAAACCTACATCTTCCTCAATAACTAAGAATGGTTTGTTCTGGTACTGTGGACAAAAGCCTAGTTGTCAGTTCTTTTGCCCTGAAGAAGATTGTTATATGTTTGGGAAAGCCGTAAACGCTTTTCGAGCAAGTGGCTGTATACATCCAGTGTGTCCTACTCATCAGAAGCTGGCAACGATGCGAATGGTTAAAGACAAAACGAAAGAAAGTTACGGAAGACCTTACTTCGTCTGCTCTGAGCAAGAAAATGCCTGCTCGTTTTGGCAATGGGGAGATGTCTTCGAGAGTCCTAAACCTTTCTGTCGACATGGTATGGTCTGTTGTGTCCGTAAAGTCAAGAAAGAAGGTGACAACAAAGGTCGTTTATTCTACTGCTGTCCTAAGGAAAGAGAATATGCATGCGGATTCTTTGAATGGAAACCTACAGAGAACTCGCCACGAATTTTTAACATTGGGTGCCTGTTTAGTGAGCCATTACAATATCAGTACAAGATCGCAGAAACAGGCGAATCATTTACAAGTAGAAAGAATGACTCTAAAGAAGCCTATGAAGATTATCTTTTTCAAAAATCCATCGATGCAATGACGGAAGACATGGAAAAACTGAACATTTGCTGAACATATATAATTTTGTATTCTAATTTAATATGTAATAAATTATGTTTGCATTTATACCGTGTCGCTTACTTCTCTTTATTCATTCGCCTCCAATCTTTATCGCGTGAACATGACTTGCTGCGGAGGTTTACCACAAATAGCCCTTCGTAATATTTTTAGACGTATCCGCTGTGTTTCGGCCTGTTGTGGTGGCAAGATTGTGATTCAGCAATCAGAATTAGATGGCAGAACAGTACCTCCACAATCTGTATTACAATCCAGAAAGTCCGGCAAGTTTTGGCGGCGTCGATGCTGTTTACCGTGTCGTAAAAAATGATGGGAAATTTAAACTATCACGAAATAAGATAAAAACCTGGTTAAAACAACAAGACACCTATACTTTACATAAACCAGTGCGACATCGTTTTAAAAGAAATAGAGTTATTGTCGGAGCAATAGACGAAGAATGGGAAGCAGATTTGGTCATTATGGATTCGTTGAGTAAAGCAAACATTGGCTATAAATACATTTTAACTGTCATTGATGTATTATCCAAGTATGCGTGGGTAGAACCGCTGAAAACAAAATCCGGAGAAAATCTGATTAAAGCCTTTAAGAAGATATGCAAGAAAGGCAGACGTCCCGAGAAACTTCATACCGATAAAGGAACTGAATTTACCAACAGACCATTTCAGAAGCTTTTGAAAGATTACAGCATATCGTTTTTCACCACGCATAATGATACGAAAGCATCTATTGTGGAACGATTTAATCGAACGCTCAAGGGAAAGATGTGGAAATACTTTACAGCTAGGAATACGCTAAAGTATATGGATGTGCTACAAAAACTGGTGTATTCCTACAACCATTCGCGACATCGCAGTATTGGAATGAAACCGGTTGATGTGAATCACGAGAATGAAAGCGTCGTGTGGCAACGATTGTACGGACACGAATCTACCACGCCCATCAAGTATAAATTTAACGTGGGCGATCAAGTGCGAATCAGCAAAGCCAGACGAACATTCAAGAAAGGCTACTTACCCAGCTGGACCGAGGAAGTTTTCACCATAACGAAGCGTATACCTAGAAGACCACCTGTGTATAAAATCTCTGATTATCACGACGAGGAGATAGAGGGAACATTTTACGAACAAGAGTTGCAAAGCATTATCAAGAAAGACACTGACTTTTTTAGAGTAGAAAATGTGATTAAGTCTCGCATGCATGGTAAACGCAAAGAATATCTTGTAAAATGGTTAGGTTACTCGAATGATTTTAATTCTTGGGTATCGGCAGATAATGTAAAAACATATTTCGAAATAAAAGTATGTGTATCTTATAACCTGTATTCATTTGTGTCTTATACTCGCCGAGATGACAACGCAGTTTTTATCTGACGCTCCCAAGTAATAGTTCTATGAAATATTTCCCTGAGAATACGGTAGCGAATTTTAAAGTGAAACTAGCCGAAACGTTAGAGCTGACAGGGGACTGGGAAGTAGCCCTTTCCGAGTTTAATTATCCTCATACATGGAGCACGATACGCGAAGGCAATCAGCAAACCTTTCTCTATAACATTGGCAAAGGTCCAGATGAAGTGGGCATCGTTCAAGGCACACAATACAACAGTATTACAAACCTGGTTAAAGATTTAAACTATTGCATGACGAAAGAAGGGACAAGCCGAGATCAAGTTTACATATAATAAAAATACGCTCAAAGTGATGGTCGATGTGAAAAAGGGCGCAATGGTATGGTTCTCGGGTGATATCGCAACGGCTTTAGGATTCGAACAGGATACAGTGATTACGAAGAAAACAACGAGTCCTTACGTAGCAGATATAAACGCGGGTTTTGCATCTATGTACCTCTACACAAATGTGGTGGATGCGCAATTTGTCGGCGACGTCAAAGTGCCTCTTCTACGAATTGTGAATATGAAGGGCAAATACGGGGAAAACGTTAACGTTAGTTTTCGCAACTTACAATACGTCCCCCTGAAGGTGAAATCATTCGAGATGATCGAAATAGATATAAAAGACGACAAAAACGAAAACGTGTCATTTGGTTTCGGGAAGTCCATCGTGACACTTCACTTTAGACAGAGCAGATCACCGTATTTTATTTAAAGATGAGAGCTACAATCGTTCCAGATGCAAAGCAGTTTCAACAATATTATTTACGAGGACAACGAGGTGGAAGTCTATCTGGTTTTAGAGGTGCACGGATTCAAAGAGGCTACGGTATTGGAAGTTTCTTTAAAAGTATTGCCCGATATGCAATACCTCTGGTGAAACGAGGAGCACAAGCGATTGGACGGAGAGCTCTGCAAGCGGCAACAGATGTCAGTCAGGATGTTCTGGCCGGGAAAAGTGTGAAGCAAGCTGTCAAAGGTCGTGGTTGTCGCAGCCGTCAAAGATATAGCTCGGCATGGTGCTAAACAACTCATGGGTAACCAATCAGGAGGCGGTCGCAAACGTAAAACATCTATAAAAACCAATGCATCATCGAAATCTACCAATCGCTCACAGACCAAGAGGCGGAAAACATCTCAAGAAAAACCTACTTTTCTTAAATAATGGCACAAGGCTACGAGACTTTACATAAGGATTCCTGTTCCTGTGGAAAATCTGAACTGGACTTATTTTCTGTTCCTGACACTCAAGTTGAAATGAATAAAGGATTTTGGGAAGACATCGATCCTCTTTCAAGCATTGGAACTTCGGACACTATCGAGTTTCTGTGTGCCGCAAATTCTGATGTCTACACCGATCTGGCAAACAGCTACCTTCACGTAAAAGCAAAGATAACGAATGGAGATGGAACTAACTTACCTGACACCGCCCAAGTGGGTCCTGTTAATTTATGGATGCATGCCTTATTTTTCTCAAGTGGAAATTTATCTGAACAACAAACTGGTCACACCATCAAGCACTTCGTATCCTTACCGAGCATATATAGAAACTGTATTGAACTTTAGCAAAGACGCTAAATCGTCTCACTTAACTTCAGCGTTGTTCTACAAAGACCAGGCTGGACGGATGGATGCCGTCAATCCACTAGCAGAAGTTGCCGATGTGAACAAAGGATTAAAGGAACGTCACGCGCATACAAGCCTAAGCAAGTCTGTGGCGATGGAAGGAAGGATTCATTCGGATCTGTTCGCGCAAGAACGCTATATCCTTGGCGCTGTTCCGATCAAGCTCAAGCTAGTGAGATCAAGAGCTCCCTTTTGCCTGGTTTCATCCGCAGAAGCTCCTGGTTTTAAAGTGGTTCTGGAAGAATGCGTGTTTCGCGCTCGCCGTGTTAACGTTTCGTCCACAACAATGCTAGGTCATACCCAGGCCCTTCAACATATCACAGCCAAGTACCCTATCAACCGTGTAAACTGCAAAGTGTTCTCCGTACCAACGGGAAACATGTCTGGAGATCAACAGAATATATTCCAAGGACTTCTTCCCGATAGAGTTGTGATTGGGATGGTGGATGCAGATGCTTACAACGGAGTTTATAACAAGAATCCTTTCAATTTTAAGAACTACGACACAACATTTCTTGCATTATCAGTGAATGGAGAACACAGGCCAGGCAAACCACTTCACCTAAAGTTTGCCGGAGCAGCAGGGACCAACTATGTTTCAGCATTCCAAACGATGTATGCTGGTACCAACAAGATGTTTCAGAATCAAGGCAACGGTATTACTCGAGACGAGTATGGAAATGGATATACCCTGTACGTGTTTGATTTAACAGCTGATCTATGTGTTGGAGATCATTTTCAACCTGTCAGGGATGGGAACGTCTCCCTAGAATGCAAGTTCGGTACGGCTCTAACTGGGGCTATAAATATCGTGGTGCTTGGAGAATTTCAAAATCTTATCGAGATTGATGCCAGTCGTAACGTGCTAAGTGACTTCAGAAGCTAAAATGAACACACGTCAACTGATTCGTGTCTTACAAAGTGACCCATATGCCAAATCAGTGTTTACCGATGTTTTACCCTCGGATCGTTTACCAAGTCTGATACAGAAAAGACCTAGAGGTTTTATTATAAACGTGGATCCCAATGATGGACCTGGTACACACTGGGTAGCTGTTTACGTCACATCGGATGGAAAAGGAGAATTCTTCGACTCTTATGGACAAAGCCCAGAATTTTACAGCAGAAACTTTCAAACCTTTCTACAAGATCATAGCAGTACATTTACTTGGAATGAAAAGACTTTACAGTCACCGTGGTCTCGTGTGTGTGGACAATACTGTTTATTTTATGCTTTACATCGTAGTAGAAATATTCCCATGTCAACTATTGTTAGTATGTTTACTGATCAAAAGGAGTGGAACGATACATTAGTTAGTAATTTTATACGTAAATGGTATTTTGTGCAAGAATAAAAAGACACGTTATAGTTGTAAAAAACTATTTATTCAATAAAATGTTTACAAAAAAGATTATGAATGCCACTTATATGGATTTTTGTTTCCACGTTTCTTTCTTGGTTTCGCTGGTGACTGTAGTGACGGCGTCAGAGGGGGGTCGCTAGAAACAGATGAAGGCTTGTTCCTATATTCTTTAACCAAATGTAGACGCTCTTCGTTTCTGACGATTCCTTCGGGTACATTCATACGTCCTAAAGCTTTTGCGAACAGTTGCCAGCCTGCAGGGTTGAAATTCTTTCTTTGACGCAGAGTATCGTTGACTAAATCAATGACGTTAGTACCTGGAATAGTTCTTCCTTCAAAAACCATCTGCCCTTGGTCGTTCCAACCAACCACATCTTTATTTGCTTTTATCTTTTTTATCAGTTGTACAGCTCTTGATTTCATCGTGGAAGGTACACTTTCTATGATATCACTCTCGATTTCTCCAGGTTGTTCAGGCATTGTCTCTGTTGAAGGTTCGGGGTCTGTTTCTTCTGCTGCGATAGGCTGGGTGTGGGCAATACTTACAGAAACAGGTTTACGCATTCGTTTGTCATAGTAATTGAGATAGCGTTGAAACGTCTGATTATACAACTTCACTTTATCGTCTTGTGTTATATCTTGACGTTGCATTAAACTGTCCATTTCCGAGTCCAACTGGTTCACTTGAGCAGTCAGTGGAAGAACCAAGGGTTTCTTTGTAGTCATGTGTTCAGGGACCAGAACCAGTCTTTTGACATGCTCCATTATTTGGTTAGAAAGCTCGCCAATTGTTCTAAGACAGGAGCGAGTAGAAAAGGTAAGAATCCGTCTCCGTTTTGTACAATAACCCTCCTTCTTTTCGTGATCGGGTTTCTCTTATCAGCAACAGCCTCAATGTGATCTGAGTATGGTGTAAGCTTTTTATACGTTTTTGGACTAATTTTAATCGTTTCACGGCAAATGTTCAATAGGCACTCGGTTATGGCTTCCAATAAATCTGTATCTGCAGCTTTTATGATCGCTTTTCGCATAGAAGGTTTACACTTTGCCAATACTTTTAAAACATCGTGGTTCCTTCTCACACGGCGGGACATCCTCAAATGAATACACCTTTGACAGCACTATGTTTTTATACGCGAGGTTGGTAGACGTAATGAGTGTCTGTCGGGAAGATTCCGGATCGAAGTCGTATTTCATCGGGACATGTTGGTGTTAGGTCAACAAATATGTAAGAATACGGCTCTTTTGTTGCCATCTGGTAAGCTTGCTGAAAAAATTTGGTATTGCTTGGGTACAACTGTTTGGCTAGGTGGATCACCTGGCTGGCATCACGGACGTTCTTAGTTAGAACCAGATAACTGGCGTTAAGAGATATAGTTCGATGATCTTTGCTCTGGTGAAACATATTCTGTACGATATAGATGACACTAAGGTTTCCATGATGCGACTTTTTCGTAAATAATTTACCAATGATAGCATCCTTTTCCCCCATCATGTCGTCAATGATAAATAAATTCCTTATCTTGGGGTTAATAGAATCCAACATGGAATCAGGTAAACCTTGAACAAACTGAATACCGGAAACTAGGGTCTCTATTTGAGCAAAGGATTCCTGATATTCGGAATAAAAGTAAACAATATTTTCAGGTGGAGGATCGATCATCACTTGAGCGTTCGCTAACAATGTTTTGACAAACGTTGTTTTTCCTGTCTTGGTTCCTCCAGAGACCATAAGTCCAAACGGGTGTGTTAACTGAATGGAATACGTTCGGCTTTGGTTTGAGTTTAGTGAGTTTGATACAGCTGATACAGCACTAGTAAACGGGAGATGTGTCGTTCTTCTATCGTAGGAAGCCATACCCGGTTGCTTGTCTGTGACTTCAGAATGAAATACTTTCTTATGGTTAGCGCTATTACTTGATGCGACGAATAAACCAACGGAAGAGATTGGTTGAGAGGAGATATTTTTACCATGAACGTTGTTCATATGGCGGCGAAGGTGTTCTTTTCTTGACAAAGTCTTTCCACATATGGCACACTGATGAGACATGTTCTCTGACTCACGACTGAACATGAAATGAACTATTTTCTCAATTATTTTAATTTTATAGGATACCTAATCTGATCACCCCGAAAATACCCCAACACCCCAAACGCCCCCAACGCACAATCTAAAGCACCCCGCAAATACCCCAAACGCCCGCATCTCCCTACGAACACCCCGAATGCACCCCTAAATGCCCCGGAAACACCAAATACACCCCCGAAACACCCCAAGCGCCCCATCTCCTTACGAACACCCCGAATGCACCCCCAAATACCCCGGAAACACCAAATGCACCCCCAAACACCCCAAGCGCCCCATCTCCTTACGAACACCCCGAATGCACCCCCCAAATACCCCGGAAACACCAAATGCACCCCCAGACACCCCAAGCGCCCCATCTCCTTACGAACACCCCCGAATGCACCCCCCAAATACCCCGGAAACACCAAATGCACCCCCAAACACTCCAAGCGCCCCATCTCCTTACGAACACCCCAAATGCACGCCTAAACGCCCTCATGATTCTTTGGACGAAGAGAAGCCGTACGAAGAACGATTTAGTAATAGCTTTATTACTACATGAACACAAGTTTGATTGCGAATGTTAATTATTATTACATGCGTGCAAGTGTCTGGCGTTTAATAAGTCCTCTATTCTTCGCGCAAATCAGTGTTCTCCAGTCTTGACATGTATACTTCAATAGTTCAAGACCTTTCACAATTGGCCTGACGTTTCGTAAACTGTTCATGAAAGCTTCGACAATCTTTGCCTCTGACACTTTTTCCAAAGCGCTGTCGAAGTACAACAACATTTTCTGGTCGTCTTCCATCATTAGGCAATCGTGTTGTCTTTGAGACGAATTCTTAATACGACAGCCTTCACAATTTTCCAACACCAAAGTAGAAATGACGATTGAAACCTCTTCTGCATAACATTTTAATAATAGATGTTCAATCAGCTTTTGACGGCGGTTCAGAAGTCTTTTCGGCAAATCTCCAATGTCAGTAGGTATGGAGAGTTTAGTCAGATCTCTTTGGAAAGCCATAATAAACACAACTAATAAATATTCACGAAAATCCCTACTTTTATAATGTTTGCCAATAGTAACAACAATCTTCGCAATCGAGACAATAGAACAAGACCGGACTCGCGCGACTCGCCATTGTGACGAAACTCATTAAAAACCGATTATCTGAAACAAGTCTGATCAACTTTAGGCAAGTGATGAAAATACACTTTAATTTTCATTTTATTCACTAATACACATTATTCTTAGTCAAAGCAGTCACTAAAATTAATATAACGCATGGTTCACATTCCCTTAACTCCAACGACCATCTTCCAATATCTTCTGAACGTAATGCGCGATTTTTTAATGTCTGGTGGTTTCTGAATGTTTCTCTCGTTCATTTTTCGTTGCATCTCTCTCAGTACTTTCTGCACGTGAGGTAGCTCTTTCTCGGTGAACGAAAAGAGTTTCCCATCATAGATCTGCTTTAAGCCACCAAACGTTTGGTCCCATTCGAAATTATCAACGCCAATATTAAATCGCATTTTGCCGTTACTCGTCCGTTGCTAGTTAACGTAAAACGCAGGCTTATAATCGTTAGACTTAAAACGCAGGCTTATAATCGACGAAGCGAATTCGAACCCACGCATTCTTGCCCGCTCAATTTATCCCTCATCATCCATATTGACTATTTTTTACCCTCAAAATCCCAGTATTTACCCTCAAAACAAATTAATTATTCCCAAGTCATGCAAATATTTCCGAGTTGAGCACTAATGACTGTTAATGATCCATGCGCTATTGTCTATGTGGTCACTCAACCTTCGCTTCGTTTGACAAGCTATCTCTTGAATAATTTAATGCTAATATAATATATACCAAGCAAGGTTTTATCTCGCTTAGGAAAATCGATACCTTTGACTTCGTTTTTCGATTACCTTGCCGAAGTATTTCTTTATCCAAGGAATCGCTTACTTTACACACTAGAGGCCTTATGAACTTTGTAAAGCCGTAAAGTCCGATACAATCGTATAAGCCGTTATGATTCGTTCGACTCCGCGATTTTTAAAATATACTAGCCTCCATAACCTTCCTAAAGCGGTTCTTATTTGCATAGATCTATCGAATATCTAACCGGTGTTTCAGCGAGGCAAATCGTATAAATCTCTGTTGGTTCATATCTTCGTAGAACTGTCGAAGAATTAATTGATCGTAAAGGCCATCGTGTGAATCTCTGTTGGTCTAAAGACGAGTTAGTATGAAAGTACTGTATAAGATGCTTCTTCGTTACTCTGTTTAGTTCCAGATTATATTATTTAGCCAAGATCGATCGTGCGCATGCGTTGCTCTCGGGCTGCCTACTGTCCCACATTCACATTGTCGTAGCGAGGCGAAGTGTATAATTACAAAGGCGTTTCTTATATTATTAAAAGCAATAAGAGCTACCTTTTGATGATGACGTAATGCCTTCGGAAATCAAGTTCGGAAGGAGTCGGCGGCTAATCGGACGTGACGTATGAATACCAGGGGGTTGGATAAAAGCTAGGGTTAGGGGTCCTACTGGTACAAGATCATCATCGGAAGGAGTCGGCGGCTAATCGGAATTGCCTAAATGACGTAATGGCATCGGTTGGGGTTTAAAAGGATAATGACAGGTCCTACAGGTACACGAGCTAGGGTTAGGGATCCTGAAGGTTTAATGACGTAATCTGAATAAATAATTAGGGTTAAGGGGTCGTGTAGGTTCACGAGAAGTCATGACGTAATGAGACTAGGGTTAGATGGCCCCAAAGGAGCCTGAGAATGAATAATTAAAAATTGAATATTTAATGAGGCGGCATCCCTTTGGTTGCCATATGGGGGGGTATTACTACTCCCGTTATTCCACGAACGACAAACGAATTGTGAGGAGAGAAAACCTCTTGCTTCCACCGGGGGTCGAATTTGCACAGCCTCGTAGATCCCAGTTCTATGTTCATTTTCGACCAGTTCCTCCGTTATATTTCGAGCCGCCGCGTCCCGACAAAACGCTTTATCGTAATTGGCCCGACAATGTCAATGAAGAGCTGATACAAGCAGAGGTCGCGAGCTCGGTGGGTATGGTGGGCGCAAAAAATACTCCCGTAGATGGAGAAGGCTTGTACGCAGCTTAAAATATCAGTAATTTGCCTGGTCAGTTTCCGAGGCCCCGGGTTTATGACCAACTGACCATCTAGCAAGGTGCATGTTGTCGGTTCTTCGTCAGTTGATTCTTGAATAAGAATCGGAAGATCGATAAACTGGCCTGCCAAAATGGTCTCGGACCAATGACAAAGGGCACAGTATTCGAGGTACATGTAGCTAGGTGGCCCAACGCGGAATGTGGGGAAGTGGACGGAGGAGATGGAAGGAAGGAAGGTAGGATTGGCGTGGTAACGGCGGCGAATGAAGAAGGATACGAAGTGAAATAGCTGATGAATACACGGGTGTACAAACTGGTACTGCAGGCGAACAAAAGTAGGTAGGAAGGCCGGAGCATGAGAAATAGGCATACCTGTAGACGTGTTGAATAGTGTAAGGTAAAGAGCCAGAGGCGAGCCAACGGAGGAGGCAACAAGATGTGGTGGGAGCCCTGATCGGGAAACGGGATTGGTAGGCGTATTTGTTGCAGCGATAACGGATGTCGGCACCACGGCATCGGGAGTGTCAACGAGATTCAAAGCAGCTGAACTCTCTGCTGTGTCAACTTCGGATATCGTGGTATTTGGCGTAGCCATTGCGGTTGCCTGACTGTTTCGGGTAGACCTGGACATGTTCGAGTGGTACTAGTGAACTGTTGAACAATGCTTGGCCTCGTGTTGACCAGTCTTATATAGACCTCTGATCACGTGATCTATCACAAAGAGTTACTAGGGCCAGTCCCCGTGGGCTTACGTCATACAACACGGAAAGCTCGCCGTTAACTGCATTTATTGCATAAACTATATTTGAGGAGGTGGTCGTATTAACGGGGTTTTCATATAAGAAAAATACTTAGCGTTCGTTAGGCCAAAAAAGTGGTCGTAATAACGGGGTTGTCGTATTAACGGGGTGGTCGTGTGCCGTGGTTCCACTGTAGTGCATAAACCTTGAGTAAATGTTTATTACTTTACTTTACCACACTTTGTAATACTTTCTGTATCCTTCTACTTTTATATGATAATATCTTCTGGTCTACATCTAACGCAAGTACATCGTATCAATGTATAACGTGTCAATCAAGTACAGTTCATTGATAAGTAACTCAATACTATGACACACTTTAGTTTATGGCCATCGCCCGCTGCTATCTACCAAGGAAATGACTTCTTTCAATATTTTGATTTTCACAGAACGCGCAACTTGTGACCACGCCTTTGTGTCAAAAACAACAAAAGTTGCCCAACATTTTACATCCAGTGGTCGCGTACACGTAAAACTGCTGTAATTAATACTAGGTTGTGGGGTGGAGTATCCTTTAACCCTTTGTGATCTGTTGGTAAGGAAACTTATGACCCAATTGATGACACCGCTTGGAATATTCAATCGCTATAATATATATATCTACTAAGAGGATGTGGTCAATTACCGAACGTTTTTCGATATTCGAAAAAAAAATACTCTATGCAGAACCTGTGCCGCCAGTTGCTCTTACTCTGAATCATACATGTAACAGTGGTAAATAAGATCACGAAACGTGCGCCTTGCACGATTACTACGTTAATGAGATATGCCGCACAATGCATGTGGCGGCAAATTCTAGTGTATTTCCTTGCATAACTTGTGGTTTAGTTTTGTTCTAACTTGCTGTACGATAATCGTTGGTTGTTCAAATCCCAAGAGAAATTTAATTGCCCTTGAAATGTTTAGTGGCTGTTCTGCCAACCTGTATCGCGACTTATATTTTCGGATGCGACTCGTTGATGTACGAAATGACTTTGCCATACGAAAGGAGAATCGTCAACAAGAAAATTTACCAAGGCAGATGTCTGTTACGCGAAATAGAACTTCAATAAAATCTGCATGTGCAATTGTTTTCCTTCGACAATAACACATTTGTCTTATTAAAGTTAATTATATTTCGTATTTACACGAAGGAAAAGTTATGGTAAATTAAGAGTGAATTATGGTAAATTATCCATAATTTACCGGCGAGTGTAAATGTCACATTTTTAGCTGTAGTATACAGTAGCGAAGTTGGCCATAGCAACTGGTCATGCTATGCAAATTTTGAAAAGATTTACATATTCAGATCTTTAGAAATACATTGTTTTCAAAATATACAGATGTTTATAAATTAGCATAGCATGACCAGTTGCTACGGCCAGCTTCGCCACTGGTAATATACCCTATTATAATATAACCACATGGTAATGTTACCACATAATATATACATTATTGTAATATTACATATAGCTGAACTTGTGGCTAAGCTTCTTTAGCTACAATCTTGGACAAAACCTGTTGAGACAACATGATCAACAATTTTGCGAGTGCGGATTTACTATGACATTTTTATGTTTCGTAAGTTATCCCATCCCTCTCGCTTCTTCCTTGTCCAGCTCAATTTTGTTCTAAGTGGCAGGCAAACACCTTGGCTTACGTTTAGTATCAAGAAATGAACATTGAACTAGGGGATTTTTCTTATAAACAATAAGTTAAACAAGCGAAATAAATTTGATGCGATTTTGTGGTTAAATGTCTCAAAAGTTTTTTTTCCAAGATTGTAGCTCAGTGAGTTAGAGCGCTGGACTAGAGATCCAGGGTGGTGCCTTGAAGTTGTATTCCGCGACTGGTCCCGTTTGAGTCTCAAAAGTATATGCCATTCGACACTGTGAATTTACCATAACCTTTCCTTCGTTTGATTCAAATAATAACTCAAATAATACACCCCGGCGTTACCCAGATGTCAAATGTTAACTGAGGGATGGTCTAGATAACCAGGTTCGCGAGTTCAATCCCTAGCCGGAAGGAATTTTACGCAAGTATTCCCGGTCGGGTCTAGAATGTATATGATTGGACATTAGACATTTGTTTTTTTCCAGCCATTTCAGAAACAGATGCCCAAATTTCCCAAAGGGGCACGCCCGGACGCGCTTTCTTATCAAAAGAAAATATTTCTAAAAAGTACGAGCTTTACTCGTTCTCTGATTAATTGGAAAGCAGGCCTGATTGCTACAAAATAATGTTTGCCTTGGCTTTAATACCAATATTTCCATGTTGATTACCCAAAATAATTATCTAATCTGTTTTTAAACTAACAGATTTAAGCATGTTGCCACCAATTTTTTAAGATATGGTCGAGCCTTTTAGCAATCATGGCCAGCAAAGTCGTACAACATTTCCTGTCTCCTACTTGAAATTTAAAGTTTGCTTACCTATAGTTATATTTCTCGTTTTTATAGATCGTTAAGAAAGTGCTAGACTGACAACGTTACTATGGAGAATGCAGTGCCATTTATGCGTTAGTAATTAATTGGTTATTTTTCAGTATTTGTTAGGGGATATCAAACACTACCTTTAAGTGATTATTCCCCTAATAAACGTTTCCTCCCGAAAATTCACCCTGGAATTAAATTGTTATTAAAATATCAGCTACTTTATGGGGTCCTATTTTTATTTTGCACCCCATTTAAGTATTCAAGTCAATAATTGCTTATGGTGCCCATACTTTTTGCTTATCTATATAGAACCGTCATTACCCCCATGACCCCCATGACCATGGTCAAGGTACTGTTATACTTCCCCCTTTTGCTCTCCAATTTACTGCCATTGGGTACGCTCGCATAATTATCAGTACGTCCCCTAGTAATTTTTGTAGTAATTTCTCAAAGTCACGAAACGTCAATGTGATTATTGATTATAGTTTATTTTATATTTTATATTTAGTGCCGTGTAAGTACTAGCCTGCGAACGCAGCCGCCTGTTTCCGCCCTCTCTCTCTCTCTCTCTCTCTCTCTCTCTCTCTCTCTCTATATATATATATATATATATATATATATATATATATATATATATATATATATATATATATATATATATATATATATATATATATATATATATATATATATGCGTTCGCAGGCTATGTAAGTACATGACAGCTGTAAAATGAAATTATAAGAAATATATATCTTGGCAGTTTACCACCTTTTCACTTTGCCATATAAAAAAATATATATATATATATATCCATATATCTATAATATCTATAGAGAGAGAGGTATAATTTTTATATATAAATAGTTATATATCATAGTATAATTGTTATATATATATTCACTATGGCCAGAAATTATGGACATTGAGCCTGCGCTATTTGTGTAGCAGCATTACGCTTAAAACCCCATTTAACCCTCCGCATCCCCATATTACGACCATATCATATTACGACCCATCGATCATGCGTTTAATTTATTCATCTCAAATGTCACGCGTCTTCTCAAAGACTCAATTAATCTGACTTCCAAGCGTGCTCGTCTAATGTGTTAGCTAAGTAATCACGCCGGTGTTATACCTTGTCATCCCAAAGACACCGATAGCATTGGAAAGCTACGTTTTCACTAAGTATTCTTATCCAAACCATAGTAAACTTTGAATAATGCTGCGGGTTATATCAGCGAAGGAAAGCCGTGTGTTTGAAGGTAAAGTAAGATGACACGTTGTTTTGCCGGTTGGCAATGTCCTATGTTTTGAAGATTCAAAACGAAAAAGTACGGCCGTTATTTCGAATATTGAAACCTAACGTAACAAATAATATCAAGCAATCATTTGTTAATGAGAAACAATTGCGGCAACTAAAAATAGTTGCCCACGGAATGAAAAACAACACAATAACTGTGAGTCCGTGTAATATTCCTATTCAAACTATAAGGGCGACGCTTGAAAATTAATGTTTAAAAAGTACGGCGAGTTTGAAGGCTAACAAATATTTGTGTTGTTGAGACGCATTCAGATCACCTGTTCATTCTGTTTCGATTGCGGCAAACTTTGAAACTAACTTAGAAGCTATTCAATTTGGCGAATTTATAATTACGCCATATATAAACGTTACAAATATGACTCCATCACAAGGCGAATTATTTCGCGCACGCGCAATACGAATGTCCGTCATTTCTGGCCATATATATATATATATAAAAAGGTAGAGTGCTGCGTAGACAGTGTTTTGAATATATAGCAAAGTGAAAAGGTTGTAAACTGCCAAGAATTTAGTGACGAGATACTGACGTTTCGAGCGGAGCCCTTCATCAGAGTAAGAGGTCTTACTCTGATGAAGGGCTCCGCTCGAAACGTCAGTATCTCGTCACTAAATTCTTGGCAGTTTATCACCTTTTCACTTTGCTATATATATATATATATATATATATATATATATATATATATATATATAGGCCAGTAAAGAAGTTGTTTGCCTCTTTATATATATATATATATATATATATGTAATATTTGGCAATATATATATATATATATATATATATATATATATATATATATATATATATATATATATATATATATATATATATATATATATATATATATATATATATATATATATATATATATATATATATATATATATATT